>OY755045.1:57702610-58295110 GCA_963576565.1 Aspidapion aeneum
ACTTTTAAATTTCAAAAAAATATATTTAAAAGTTGACGGAGCCTTATTTAGAATCATCGGTCGAATTATAGAATCAACTGAAAGGAGGTATGAACATTACTAGAACAGCTTGGGCAAGTTGGATAAACGAAAAAATTAGATCACATTGCAACTGAAGTCTTTTTTGATATCTGTTTTATCCAATCGATTTAAGTAAAAACTGCATTTACACGGTAAAAATTTTTATCTACAATGAAAACACGTTATTTTCTTAAATAAATTGATTTACCTTAAAACAATTTGTTTTGAATTAAAATATTTATTTTTAGTTCAACGCAACGTTTAATCTTGAAATGAGACTTTATTTTTCTTTTTTAATTGTTTTGTTTCAGTATATTCCATTTTGTAACAAAGCAAATTGTCTTCATATAAGTAATATTTTGCTTCCAGAGAAAACGGTTTCTAGATTAATTCAGTTTTAATTCATAATAAAACAATTTCTGTTTCACATTAAAATAAGAGGCAATACATTTTTTGTGCTATATCAAGAAAATATTCTCTTGATGAATAGGAAAGCACAAATTATTTTACTTCAAAGCAATTTGCTTTGATCTAAGACAATTTTTTTTACCGTGTAGTGAGTTTAATTAAACGGGCAAGTTGGATCTGGGACAAAATCTAGAGGGGTAATAGTCGACGAAAAAATAATTTGCAATATAATTATTTTCTAGAGGGTAATTCTCCTTTTTTCTCTTTAATTATTAACAAAAAGTTAATTTTTTTTTTCTAAGGGGGGAGGGTGTAATTACCACGTTAACCACCCCTCAAATCCGCGCTTGTAAAAGTCCCACCTTTTACGGCCCTGTCACTGTCACTGCTCTAAACCTTATCGATGCATCTTTTTTAATTAGAGTCCAAAAACGTTATTCTATTTTAATCTTGTCTTTTGTTTTATGATACCGCTATAGACAAAATTCATCCTAGCTTTTATTGGTTTATTTAATAGACTAATATTTTGTTTGAAGCTTATTGTGTAATTCCAAAGAATGAACAAGAAGTAGAAAATCTGTAGGAAAATGCGACCCTTTACTGTATAGAATAAACCACATTTTCTACATCGATACTTAATTTGTTACCTATATTGTTTATTAATAAAATTGTTTTAACTTAATCAACCGTATATAAAATATTTCTCCCTTGGTAAAACTGCATGGTTTTTTATCTAGAGAAAATATGTAACTTATATAACCGGCTGTTTTGAAGACCGCTAGAGTTTTACAGTTTTTAGCCAAGATTTATTTGCCAGTTCGGAACTTGTTTGCTCTTAAATTAAAAAGTATATAAATTTGTGGCCAAGAAATATTGGCTGATTTCAAACAATTGATTTTTTAACAATGATTTTTATAGTTTTTAGGAACATGCATTTTGCCCAAGATCCGAACGGCCGATACATGTGTCCGAATTGCAACTCCTCTTACAAACAAAAAGGACATCTAGTGAGACACATAAAGTACGAATGTGGAGTTCAACCACAGTTTGCGTGCCAATTTTGCAACCGAAGATTCAAACATAAGAGCAACTTAAAAGCTCACATGTTGTATTTACACAAGCCAAAGACTTTAATGACAACGTTTAAGTTTGAGATGGATTCTAGCAATTAGACCTTAGTTTGAGGTAAACAACAGATTTGCGGTTAAAATAATTAATGGTGTTCGATAATTATTGCTTTGAAATCGGTTATTGGTCAATCATAATAGTATATTACATAACAAGACAAGAAAGTAACAAATTTCACACGAGCGTGAATGTTGTGAACGAGCCGCTAGCCGAGTGATCCAACACGTGAGTGTAAGAAATTTACTTTCTATCGAGTTCTGAACGCTATTTTTCCTATGAACACTGTTGAAGTATACTAATTTTTGTAAAACTTGGTCTTTAATTTTGCACAAGTCAAATGAAACTACTTTTCCGCCCATGTGTGGAAAAGTACTTTGCAACACATATGCGAAAAAGTATGGTGACAGTTAACGTCATCGTACACTTTTCCATACATATGTACGGAAAAATTTCTGCACACAGGTGAAATTTAACGTTTTCTGCTGATGCAAATTTGCGTGTTCGAAATATGCCTTTTTACACATCAAAAACTCAGTAAAAAAATTAATATATCCTAATTTGTGCTTACATAGTTTTGATCCTTTGTGAAGTTTTTACCACAAAATTTATGACTGTGTCAGTTAAGGAGCTGCAGTAAAGTCGAAAACACCGTAAGTTATTTTACTCCATATTAATATAAGAACGATCGTTTTAATGTTTAGGCGAAAAGTTTGCCTAGAACCAAAGATATTAAACTCAAGAGATAAATCAAAACGTAATTCATCAATCACTTTGGCAGTAGTACAATCCATCATACAGAAAAGTCGAATAACGTTAGCTGAAAAGAAAATCTCACTTTTTAACCTATCAAATTTAAAATGTTAAGACTCTGGTTACTTTTTGAACAAGCGGAAATGTAAATGACATTCACAATGAATCATGAAACTTTTTACTTAAAACCAATATATTTGTTCGGTCAAAAATTAGAAGGAGGCCATTTAGTGTATTTCACAAGCTAAATTTCTTAAATGTAAAAGTATTTTTGAAAAATTTGATAATTTGAAACCTCTACTTTTTCATGAACAACATAATTTGTTAATAATTATAACGTACACTCTCCCGCTTTTTTAATGTCATCTTAGTTTTCTCATATTTGTAGAATACAAAAAAATAGTGTTTTGTTGGGCAACCCCTAACGGTTTGAAATAAGTATTGTAATTTATTAATATATTTTAATTAGCATTTTTTATATAAAAGTTGAAATTCCGGGCCTTACAGGCCAATATCAGCAATTTTAAGGTGACATAAAAAAGTGGGCGACCGTACAAAATTCAAAAATCACATCGATCGTGGATCCGTGTTACACTGACGCTTATAGCTTAAATTGTTATGTTTTTTAATTGTCTAAGGGTCCATCTCACCGACTTTTTCTTCGTTACTTAGTTTAAAGCGTTTCTTAATATAATCATAATATGACATAATAAGGAACACTTAAGGCTAAGCAACGAAAAAAAAAGTCGGCGCGATGGGCTATAAATCTAGTTATTGTGCCACAGGAAATATTCGACTCTTCTTTTCCATGGAGTATGTGATGGATTGTGATTTAAAGTATCTTGATAAGTCTAAAGCGCACCCGAGACGAACAATTAAATTGACAATCAAATTGACAATCGCGATTGATGGGGCTTCAATGAACACTTCATGTTTTATCAATCGTCAGTTTAGTGAATTTTTCGAGTCGTTTATTTTTGTAAACGGTATGGTTGCAATGTCGATTTGGGCTTTTTGTCCTTAACTTTGGCAGTATACAGCCAAAAAAAAGCCAAGACAAAAGAAAAGAGGAGGTGACGCTGGTCGAAAGAGTGGTATAAACTGAGAAGCCGCTTTACCCATGAATATTTACTAAAAGTTCTGCGAGATACTGAACCAGATGATTACAAAAATTTTCTCCGAGTGGATCATAACAATTCTGATACATTATTAGCATTATTATCCGCAATGTTTTCGGAGTCCGCGGGGCTCAACGAGGTATACATTCTCGTGGCTGTCAAGCAACTGGCCGAACGATTGTCAATCGCTCAATTAGACGATCAATTGCGAGCGCCAATCAAACCCGTCAATGAACTTCAATCAAAAATCCTTCAATCGTCGTCAATCGTTTGATCAATCGCATCAATCGTTTCCGACACGATCAATCAGTGCATCAATGAGACCGATTGTCAATCGCGATTGTCAATTTAATTGATCGTCTCGGGGGTACTTTAAGGTCATTTAATTAGGGGTCAATGCACTTAAGTGCCATCCAGACGATCAATTAAATTTGACAATCGCGATTGACGATCGATCTCATTGATGCACTGATTGATCGTGTCGGAAACGATTGATGCGATTGATCAATCAATGAGACCGTTTGTCAAATTAATTAATCATCTTGGGGGCACTTTAGACTGCTTTTGAACGAAACCTAATCTACTGCGATTTGGTCTTTTTGCCAGATACAATTAAACTTAGAGTTGTCTATGTTAAAATGACTACGAGTATTACAAAAAAGCTCTTGTATTTTTTAATATTAAACAAAAAATGATCAAACTAAATTTTTTCTACAAAATTGTCTTCCACTTACAAAAAGCAAGTGCCTTTTCTACTATAATCAGTACACAGTGCCTTTGTCAAATAAAATTTTGTACTCTTTATAGTTTTGATAAAATATTAATTACTTCTTCTCTCTATTGTTAGGGATAATTTTTAAGTGTTAAAGATCTTTTAAGTTTAAAGCATTTTTACACAGTTTTAGTTGTGACTTGACATTTATTAAGCTTTTTTAATTGATATTACAATTTCTACTTATCAGTGATTAAACTTTAAAGTGTGTATTTTTTTTTACTAATAACTATTTTTCGGTGCTTAAAGTTATTCTGTATATTTTTGTTTGGTGAAAAATTTTATATAGTTTTTGTATATGCTTTGTAGAACTTTTAAATTATAATTATATTTTAAATTTTCGAGGTTTTTATTACTGGTATCAATTCAGGTGAATTATACATTAAAAAATGTTTTCATAATAAACTTAATAATCGCTGTAATGTAGGACGAATTGTCTATCCATGAATAAGTATAATATATCGTCGGTATACTTGACAAAATCCATAAAATTTAACTAAATTGTTGAAAAAACAAACTTTTTTTTACATAAGCAAAATTCAGGAGTCTCTCAAAATACGATTTTCTCAAAACTAACTTTTTTGACTTGGTTAATAAACACTTAAATTTGATGCGGACTTCGCAAAGCGTTGTCGTTGGCGTAACTAGGAAATGTTGTGATCTTATTGGTCAGAATTTTGTTTTGACAGATCACTACGTCGCTGCACTTCGCTGTATGAGATACGCACTGTTTGGATGTCGTAAAACTACGCGTTGTTGCCCTTACGTAATTTAGCCAACCCCGTAGGAGCAGTATAGGCCGCCCGCCTGACCAATCAAATCACCTCGCCACCACAACGATAATGCGATATAAAGTATGTATCCAGTTTAAGTGTCTAATATTGCCAGTATACCGACGATATAGTGACAGTATAATTTTTAAATTTCGGCAGCTCTTTACACTCTTACATGGGCGGGGGAAGCGGAGCTTTTTTTTATTAAGAATTTTTGTTTCTACTCTACATCACTATGTTTTTTTCGCATTAGTTTTTTATTTATGGCTATCCGAATCTTTCTTATAATATTACTTTTAATTTGATTTTTTAAATGTTTGCTGTTTTCTAGCAAGATATACGACTTATTTAATAAATTGAGTAGTTGGTCAATAGTTTCCTTTTCAAATTTATTAATTAGCTGAGTGATATTTGTTGATACAATAGATAATAGAATATGATTTGACCAGTTTAGCGTTTGAATGTAAGTAATTATTGATAGTTGCCAATAAACAAATATATATTATGAACATTTTAGGATCATATTTCTCCTGCGATAGATGTGGAAAAACGTACAGATATTCTAAAGGACTAAAACGTCACAAGTCGGAGTGCGGTCAAGAAAAACCCTTTGTTTGTCTTTTTTGTCCACACAGAACTCACAGAAAAGATAATCTCAGAAATCATATGCTTATGGTCCATAAGTGCTATTCCTAAAATACTTATGTGAATTTGGAAGAGATTTTTTGTTTACAAATTTTAAATAGTAATATATTATAATAGAAAATCGGGCAAGCCTAGATTTAATTGTATATAAAGTGTTTTAAATTGTGATAAATCCGGTGATTTTGCATAATAATAATAATTATTATTCATACTTTAGTAAATATATAAAACAGGCTTCGAAATGTATGAAAAATAGTAATAGAAAGGTTATTTTCCTAACCTCGCCTGTGAATCGTGAAAAACAAAGTACTTTTTCGTTTCTTTACACAGGTTATCTACAGAATTTGAAAGGTTATCGAACCTGACTGGTCATCTGTAATCAGATTAAAAAATCTACGTCACTTGGATGCCTTAAACCGTTTGTTTTATGGAAACCCGATGACGCAGCTACAGTCACCCAGTTAAACTCACATGACTGATCAAATTCTGTAGGCAACCTGTGTAAAAGTATAAAGACCTTTATACGTTTAAACAGGTAACCTACAGAATTTGAAAGGTCATTGAACCTGACTGGCCAACTGTAATCAGATTAATAAATCTACGTCAACGGGTTGCTTACAACCATTTGTTTTATGGAAACCCGATGACGCGGCTACCGTCGTCAAGTTAAGTTCACATGACTGATCAAATTCTGTAGACAACCTGTGTAGAAGTATTACACCTTGGGATTATCCACCGTATGTTATTATCATTATGCCAAGGCTAAGTGAGGTTAGGTTATGGCATTGGGCAAAAATAAACCGGGTGCCTTATCCAATAGCGCTACAACAGTACAACAGGGAGTGAAAAAGTAAAAAATACTTTTTTTGGAGGTTAGGAAATTTTCGGGGATATTATTAAGCTACTGTTTAACTAAAACCATAATCTTAAACAGGGAGATAAGGTGAAAAAGTTATAACTCGCGCTTATCGGGCAAGTAACAATGTGTAACTTAAAAAACTGTGAGCGGTTACTTGATTATAAATAAAAATTACAAACAAATTACTTAAATAAATTGTAGCCTACAAATATTTTCAAAAAAACTATTTTTATTTAAGTTAGTTAAACTTTCCATTCTTTAAGAACCTAAGAAAATTAATCGTCAGCTCGGACAGAACGCATGCTTTTAGAATGGATAATACATCAAATGCAAGTAAATAAAGACGTTCGCATTCGATTTCGTTCACTTGCCAGACGCAAGTTAAGTACTATGTCACTAAATGTGTGTGATACCAATGATTACACAACTATGTAATGTTTGAAGGGGTGCGGACACAGTGGGATCAGTTTTCAATTTACACCCCAAAAGAGAGAGAGAGAGAGATTGAGTAAGCCATATTTCGATTATTTGCATATAATGCATTATCGAGAATTTCTGTCTATCTAATATTTTCCTATCAGGTGCTCGATATGATTTTAGTGAATTGATTTCTATTATCGACAATGGGATTTTAAAGGCCTTTTACATTCCTCGAAAGACGTTGTATTCTGCAGACCGCTGGCGCTTTAAGCATGAGAGAGAAAGAACAAGGAGACATTAAGCCTTTTTCCTCGAGGTTACTAGTCACTCATTTGAGTTACTCGAAATGACGTCACGGTTACTCGGAGTATCGGAGTAACCGCTGTATGACGTCAGTCAGCTGTGGATGACATTTCCAATTGTTTTTATTTTTACCAGCAATTTCCGAAATGCAGAAAATAATTCATTGTTTGTTGTATTCTGCAGACCGCTGGCGCTTTAAGCATGAGAGAGAAAGAACAAGGAGACATTAAGCCTTTTTCCTCGAGGTTACTAGTCACTCATTTGAGTTACTCGAAATGACGTCACGGTTACTCGGAGTATCGGAGTAACCGCTGTATGACGTCAGTCAGCTGTGGATGACATTTCCAATTGTTTTTATTTTTACCAGCAATTTCCGAAATGCAGAAAATAATTCATTGTTTCCACCAATGCATGCCCACCCCGATTCAAAAAACGTATCACGGGCCATGGATTTGCACCAGTTTTAAATGCAGCGTTACCTGATGCGTTTTTTGAATCGGGGTGGAAACAGGGGTGCTCCTTTGGTATTCTGTGGTAAGGCCGCAGTACCACAGAACATCAAAGGCAGTACATTTTAAGACCAGTTGCAGTGAATTGATATAGTACCAACTTCAAGGGATGTGCTTTATTTTCTACCATTACCAAACATAATTCGTTGTTAATATATATATTAAAATCAAACATTTTGAAAAAAAAAAGAACAAAAAAAAACGATCTTAACCTCAAAATATTTCAGCAACCACGTCTGCTAGGCTGGTTACACTGTGTGGTTACTCGTGACGTCATAGTAAGTTTTACTCAGCGAAGAAAAACAGAAAACGAGTAACCAAGTTACCTGGTAACTTGTAGTTACTGCGAGGAAAAAGGCTTATTGTTCGGATTGTTCGTTTGTCGTCTGCCATGAATGCCTCTGTGTTGGCTGATTAAAAGATATTCTGCCTAACTATGGAAAAAGGTGGCAACTGCAAACTAACATATATGTAAAAAATCGACTTCAGAAAGCTAGTTTTTCACGACGTTAAATTTGGGTAGAAAATATAAAATAATTTAATATTAATTGTTACCAAAAAAAAGCATTTCTGATTTTTTGCTAGCTACCACCTTTTTCCATATTTAAAGAGAATTATCCCGATTTCATGATTACCCCTAAGTTAATTTGTTAGTTTTTTTTAAAGGTTTAATTTTTTTTTAGCTGAATATGATATAGAGTAATTGCGGGAGTTTTTTTTGTATCTTTTGGACTTTTATCAATTGTATCTAAGCGGCAAAACAATGCAGTGCGAATGTAGTGAAAGTGAAAACTATGTGCGACGCACGGTGGTCAGCTTGTCGATTCTGAACGATCGAAATTATTTTATGGTTGTAATTTTGACAAATTGGTACTGAAAGTTAGGAAATGTCAACTAGCGTTTAAAAAATGTGATTTTAATATACTGTGCATTGTGGAAATGGTACAGTCGCCCCCAAAAATAATGTCGCTTATCCTTTTTTCCTCTCAAGCAAATAACTTAAAAAGTTGATATTTTAAGGTTGTGTGTACGTAATCAGCTTGAATTTTTTTTATATAACAATTTTTTCATAAAAATTAAACAAAATTTATTAATCTTGCTATACTATATATCAATATAGATCAGTGACTATCAAATTTTGCAATTTTTTTTTTACCATGCACTGATATTCTTTATCGTAGTCTTTATATTCACTATTTTCACATACATAGTTCAAAACGGTTTGATTTTAATCCTGTGAAACCGGTGTTTTGTGCCACACGTTAGATAAATTACGTCGGCCAATCTCATGCGCCAACGCTGAACCAATAAATCATAGCTAATACTGCGGCAAGATACGGCAGCTAAATGTAGCACAAATACAAATACAGTGAAACCTCTCCTTGCGGACACCTCTATTAAGCGGACACTCCCTTTAGGCGGACATATTTTTTGGAACCAAGTTTTTCCCTATTTCTTGACATGGAAAATTCACTCCAATAACCGGACACTCTAATAACCGGACGCGGAGAATTTTTTTCGGTTAAAAAATTCTGAAACCTCCCTTAACCGGACGCGAACCTCTGACAACGGGACGGAGCACTGCACGACATGTGCATAAATATTATGTAGTAGTTGGTAACAACGCACTCTTCGGCCGGGGAATTACCTCGTTCTTTTTAATGCGGAGACTAAATACTTCTGTCGTCTTCACAACATATTTTGTTCGGCGGGGGCGGGACTGCTGTTTTATTTTTATTGTTCAATTGAGTAGTAATAGATCTCTTTAAAATGGTGCCTAGTAAAAAACTTCTTAGTTTACGTGAAAAAATGGAAGTTGTTAACTTTTCGGAGAAGGAACATCTATCAACACGAAAGATCGCTGAAAAATTTAATATTGGAAATTGTTAATAAATATATATTAAAATTTCGCAGTTCCCTCTTATAAGCGGACACCTTCAATAAGCGGACAAAATCGACGGAACCGTGAGTGTCCGGTTATTGGTGGTTTCACTGTAATACATATTTGAAAAATTATAATAATTTAATACACTTTTATTTAATTTTTTTAATACGCAAATTAAAACTTTGCAAATTAATCACCATATAAACTCGTGCAGATTAAATATACAGGCTATCAAGCGGCCTATGACTTGGCGTCGTTATAAGTGACAACGAGTTAATTGATCGATTTTTTGCATTGTGGTTTACTAATAAGGTAATTGGGCACTTTTTTAAGACTTTATGATATGATTATGATAGAAAATAATTCGATATTGAGGTTTCGATCGTCTAAATTAGACAAGCTGACCTCCGTGCGAAAATTCAATTTTTCTCAAACACACAAAATTGCCGAATTGAACTGATAAAAAATAAGTTTTGATTGAAAGTTTTGATGTGTTTTTGTTGTTATTATCATAAGTCTTAAGTTTTATTAAAATCATAAATATTTTAATGAAAGCTATAATTATTTTTTTCTGCGCTATGTTTTAACCTTTTTAACGACGTAAAATTTCCAGATTGACTTGAGAATAGCGTATGGCATAAATGTAGCAAAGAGTAGTTATTTAATTGTTAATATAAGTGCAGTAAATAAATGTTTATAACTGACCAACCTAAACGCCGAATTACCTGTAAGATTGGTAAAAAATATCAATAACTCAAGCTTTAATAATCAAACAAGTTCTTCTTTAAAAATAATACAAAATCTAATATGTGTTCTGTTTAAAAAATACTATGTCGGTCTCATAACTAGGAGGTTGTAAATGCCTCATTTGACAGGTATAGTTTAAAATGATCGAAACAAGGTCACTTTTCGAACAATTTTTATTCCTCGTTTATACGCATTATCAAAAAAGTAGTTGGGGGTGTAAGTTTATAACCGATCAAACTGTACCTATTTGCCGTTAAGTTCATTTTATGTATTACGTCGAATGTTCAATATTGGCAAGATGAAAATTATCAGTTTAGTTAAATTTTGGTTTAAAAATCACTGCAGATTTCAGATCAAAACACATTGTTCCATGCGTATATTTTGAACTACCCGATTTATTAAAAATAATCCACGTTTGTCCCTCTACGGTCAACATTGAACTTCCTTAAAAAATACTTTAGCGACTCATGATAGTAAAAGGTATGCCTGTATTCGTAAAATACTATCCGTAAGCCAAATTTTATGTCACATTTTTTATAGAAAAAATACATATTTTGTATCTCCGGAAGACGATTCTCATGTTTTTAGAACACAGTTGTTTTACTCTTATTTTTTATTGTACTTATTGCAATGCCCCTCTGCCGGGCATGTATCCTCGAAACACAATTTTAAATATTAAGAAACCGAGTGTTTTAAAGTTCTCAGTACTTGGTGGTGGGAGAATAACCTAATATTTTGATTTTTTTTTTGACACATTCTTACATGATAATAAATATTTTAGGATCCTCTATTCTTAATTCGACCTTCAACAGCGATTTATTAACCGTCAGAAGCGAAAACAAGCAAGTCAAAAAAACTCCGAGCAACTTATTCTGTTACAGATGTGGCAATTCGTTCACTAGAGCAGATAATCTTACAAGACATGTCAAATTTATTTGTGGAGTTCAGCCACAGTTCAAATGTATGTACTGTCCATATGCGTCGAAGCATAAGTATGTGTTGGCTTTACATATGAAGAGCAGACATGGGATTTTTGAGTCGCCTGCTGGCAAGCATTTTTTGGACTCATGAATAAGGCAGAATGTGCATATAGGGTGATTCGGATTCTTTCCATTCTCTTTCTACGTCTTGTATTTGATGAGCTCTCTCGTCAGAAATCTAAAAGAGTTCGTCTTAATGCCTACATACATTAAATTGATAAATTACAACTCAAATTAAAAACGCCCCGAGCAACTAATTCTGTTACCGATGTGGCAAAACGAGAGTAGACAATCCCACAAGACTTGTCAAATTTATTTTTAAAGTTTAGCTACAGTTTAAGGACCCACTATCAATATGCGTCAAAGCATAAGATAAGTATTGGTGGTCACCTCCATCAAATATTTTTTTTGGCCTTTTGAAAACAGCAGTATAAATATACCACTATATTTCCCTATGTGCCCTACCTTCGTTACTAAGAGCTATGATTAGAGATTCAAAGAATACCAACATTTAATGTTCAAAACGCAAATATCCAAGAGATGAGAAAATCTTAATTTAATTTTTAACAACAAATGAAATTTAAAAAAAAACAATCCGGAGGGAGAAGAATTGACCCCATAATTCAGAAATCGTTGTTGGGGTATCGGTTTTTATATAAGTCTAAAATACCTATAATTGGAACGCCGTGTGTAAAACAATTTTAGACTGTTATTTCATTTAAATATTTCACCTAGTGGTAGTTATGGTTGCCTCCATCCCTTGACGAGAGCTCCCACGCTCTACATCAGAGCTTTCGATAAGCGAATCAAAAAAACCGAATGTCAGCGGATTTGCGTGCGGCTTTCGCTCACTCATAGTTTAAACGAACTATAATTGCTTTTCAACTATTGTAGTCGACAAAATCTTATAAAAAGTACAAGAAAATTATATAAAATCCAGCTAAGAATACAGATACGACACTGTATATAATACGTGGGGTACATGGGTATTACCACTCTCGAGTAATAATAATTACACACCTCGCCTCACCGGTTTGGTTTGTAAATTTAACTTACTAAACCATTACATTTTTATTTTAACATGACTCATGTTAAATTTTAAAATTTTTGTAATCAAAACTTTACTACATATTTTTATGTTTCAGTTGGTTTTGCTTTTTGACATTTATGCGTTTGACCGAATTGTATTTTTGCCAAAAAACGCAATAAAATGCATACTACAGGCTGTTATTAAATAAGATGCTAAGAATGAAAAGGTAATTCTTGGGTCCATTTTGAGAAAGAAAATATTTATACAAGCATATCGCACCCTCAGATCAAAAGTGACACATCGCAAAATTTTAAGATTTTCACTTTTTAAAAAATGATTATGGAGTTTGTATCAATACGTAGTCGAAGTAAGTCAAAATTCAAATTACAAATAAGAAAAAAATATGTTTAAAGTTTTAAATGATAAGTGCAAAAGTTTTTTGCGATTTATCCTAAACTTCTTAACTTTTGAAATACAGGATGTTAATTTTTTTTTAAATAAAATGTTTTATTAACCCGTTTGATACGGCTGTAGATATTTTTGTGAATTTGGTACACACTTTCTATTCATAATAAGAATAATAATAATAAATATATTTCTCAGAATTCAACAAAAAAGTTTTTTACAAAATGACAATATATCAGTATCAGTATACGCGAACCAAGTATACCAATAATTAAAAGTACTGCCACTGAAACCAAGAATTTGGTTTGTGCATGTAGTTTGGACGTGGAGGTGAAATAAGAAAAATATTCTGATGTATAACTTGTTTTTTGTTCAGAACAGTGGCGTTCGTGCGGGAATTACCCTTTATATTTTTGAAGAAAATAATTGTACGCCACTGTTTTTTTAAGTAAAGATTATTTTTACAATTCTTATTTTTTGCTGAGCAAATGTCCTCTCTTCATTTGTTACGTTTGACGTACGGTTTTTGACCTCTTAGAAAAATCAATTTAAATTATCGAAATAAATTTTTACACGAAGGCCATTGCTTAAAATAAAAAAATTTGGACATTAGAAAATGACTCTTGATGAATAGAAAGTGCGTACTTACATAATGAAATAAAATCTAGAGAGGAGATTTTTGAAAAAATCAAAAGTTAAGGCGTTAAAATGGATCCAAGAACTACCCCATTTAATATTAGCATCTTATTCAGTAACACCCTGTATAATACTAAAGGCCCATCTCACCGACTATTTTTCTCGTTCCTTAACGTAAAGGGTCCTAAGTTTATTCGTAATATGACCAAACAGGAACTAGTCGATGAAACTGGCCCTAAATACACCTATATCTGTCTTAGAACATTTAATAGTGTTGCTCAAATATTCATCACAAAAATAATTTAAAATAATAGTCTTTTCGTGCGAGTGTGAGGAAAGTGTACTTTCTGCTCTCATTGGCTTGCTGGTTGTACTTTTCCGCACTTGTGAGATAAAAATACTTTTCCGCACGCATAAAATTAAAAAATCCAAGAGTGCGGTAAAGTTGAGTGCGTTAAAGATATCGCACAAATTTTTAGATTTTGGAAAAAAATTAAAATGTTTATTTGCATAAAATATAACGCTGTTGACAGTGGCGGCGCGTGTGTAAAACAAACACCAAAAAATATTGCGATGCAGGCGTGAGTGATACGCTCAGTTTTTTTCTTCCAGTGTACTGATTTAGGGTGCATATAGGTTACCTTTAACAGCCAACGGTAACCGTTAACGCGGATGGCATCACGAGTGTGGGGGCGTCATCGATCGCCGCAATTGATTTACAAGAGTATGAACCAAAATAAGGCCCAGATTCTGTAAACTGTAAAATTGTATAGGGACATGTGTTATATTTCGTAATTAGAATGCGACATTCCATCCAGAATTTGGGTTCAGTTAGTTAAGCGCGGCGCCGGTAGCAGCCGGCCTACGCATCCTTGTTTGAACATGAATGCAAGCACATACATACCGGGTATTAATTTCTAGTTAGTATTCAAGTCTTTGGTGAATTGTTTTTGGGGTTTATTGATACTTTATGATGAAATTATTAATTAAAGAATGGTCAAATTTCAATATTTTTTAAGTAAAATTTGCACGTGCACTTATGCAGGAACTGCCACCGGTTTTTTATTGAAGTTTTACTTAATTTTATGCGTAAAGTGACTTTTCCGCACGCCTTAGGTAAATAACTATTAAAGTTGACATATCATGTTCGGCTTTAATGTGATGAACTTTGTGTATATAAAATATTTTAATATTATGTATAAAACTATTACACGTTAAATAAGGTCTTCCATTTCAAAACTCAATTTTAAAATTCCGATCATTATGTGATTTAATATTGAATAGTGCCTTTAAATATGATATATTTAGTATTTTAACAATTTTGACATTCCACGTTTTTAAAAATTTATTGTTGTTAAAGATTTTTGATAAAATGTGTTAGATCTATTTTGTAAGTAGGTTATTAATTACTAAATGTATTACTGTTTCACATATTGTATTATTTTTGCTTATTAGTTTAGTTTTTATGGGGTTGGTTTACAACTTGATTTTTATAGAATTTAATATACATTGTGTTTCTTACTTATTACTTTGTTCGATAACTAAAAATAATTTTGATAGAAAATTTTTTGTAATATTATTAAGTTGTTACTGATAATATAATATATTTTTAGTAAATAAGGTATTTTGAGATAAATGTACACAAAAATATTGTCCTTCCTTCGCTTCCACACTTGCATATACAAATAGTCGGAAATGGGCAAAAATATTTTCAATTTTTATATGTTAATTGGTATGATTTAAACAATAAAAAAGACACAATCACATATTTATTTAAGCTTTGACGCTGTGTGTGGCTGATATGGCGCAAATATAGACAGCACAAATATTCGGGTGCTAATATGTTCTAAGTTACTGACCTCAAGCGGAATACATATATTCGTGTTTTGGCTAACATGCCAAATGTTTTCCAACAAACACGAATGTTCCACCCACACAAACACAAATGTTCCACCCACAATTTTTTCCAAATACTGATTGTTAGTGGGGACATAAGTAGCTAAAGTGTGGAGCCGGAGTAAGTGAAGATTGACAGAAGAAATGTCTAATGCACTTTTATTACAAATCAATTTTTTTTATTAATTTTTTTTGTTTTAGATTATGGTTTTGTTTTTTAATAATAATAACTTGCTCTTGCTTTTATGACGTCTTGCTAAAAATAGTACTTATTAAAGTGGTACTAAAAAGCACAGGAATCTGTAGTGTATTAGTTTGACAGAGGCTTTGTCTAAAGAAATAGATTGAACAGAAATGAAAATTGAAAAGCTTTTAGCAATAATTGTAAATTTAAAGTTTATTATCTTTTTTCCCACTTAACCATCATTATTGTTGCATTTATTGTGAATCAGATTTGCGACATTATTTTTGTCTCTATAAAAGGTATCACGCCAAATTATATCATAAGATCGTGCATACAAAATAAAACATCTTATTAAAATTTTTTGAGAGAGTATTTAAGTAAGCTTGGAGTCGGAAAATAGTGTACTGAAAACATGACAAAAAACCGGTTCCATAAAAATGCTATACTTTTTTTTGCCTGTCTTACATATTCTAAATGTAACAAAAAATCAACTGTTTTTAAATTAAATAGAATTTTTTTTTATATAAAAACTCTGTACATAGGAACAACTTGTTTTTAGCGTAAACAGGGCATTTCTTAAAAAGAGATGGTTAGGACTTGTCTGAAATTGCTGGTTGTGGCTTTGGTAAATCTTGTCTTTTTCTTAAATGTTTGTGAAATGTTTGTAACCTTTGAATGTATTCCATTACTTCTTTAACAGACTTGCTTCCGGTGCTTGGTTAGGTTGCGGGAGCCATTACAAAACCCCACCGATCACAAAATTAAAACGAGCGCCCCGGTCCCCAGTTTTAGGTTTCTACATCAAAAACGGATTTTTTTGGTGCCAGGCGTGCCACAAGAAGTACAAACACCGAAGAAATTTTCTGCGACACGCCAAGTACGAATGCCAGGTACCGCCACAATTTCAGTGTCAAATGTGCAAGAAGTCATTTACCCAGAAAGGAAGTCTGAAGTCTCATATGATCAAGCATTGGAAAACATTTGACTATATTGAGTGTCCGGTTACGGTACCTCTGGACACCTTGGATTCTTCCTCATAATTTGAGGCCCCCATAGTTTATTATAAAGGGCAAATAAAAAATCGTCTAAGGTCATAAAAGAAAATGGCATAACAGTCTTAGGTTAAAAACGGAATTATTAATAACCGTACATTAGCAAAAACGTCATTCTTCAATACAAGACAAGAGCAAAAGTCATGCATGACGACTTTTATCAAAACCGGACAAAACCAAAAAGGACAAAATCATCGGTCGGGCATAGCTCGAGACGTTCACCTAAAGAATAGCGGTCCTGATATTGTTACGTAATAGAAGCGTCATTCAATGCAATTTCTTTTACTGAAAAAAAGGTCAGGTGTTGAACCCTAGATTAGGATTCATAGGCAAATAATTGACCAAGAGGTTCGGTTCGGTGTACACCGATTTCGACCTCTCAAAAGAAGGACAGGGAAGCTAATTAAAGGAAAAAAACCAGAAATTTTTATTTTTTTATGTATTTTTGGAACCAAAAACAACAATATTATTTGCCGCCAAACTTTCATGAGACCGATTTGTATGAGAGAAAGAAAGACGGAATCAGTATACATGCAAAGAAAGGAGAGAATTGCTCATGCTAGGCCCGGCCCGTTTATAAAATTTTGGCCTTTTTGATTTTGTCCGGTTTTGATCAAAGTTTAGTATAAACTAAACTTCGATTTTGCTTTTGTCTTGTTTTGATGAATGACGTTTTTGTATAATCTCCGGTTATTAAGAAATCTGTTTTTGGCAGTGCACTGTTATACCATTTTCATTTATGTATGATCTTGGACGATTTTGTTTTTGTCATTTACGACGATGGATTCCACAATTTGTTGAAACAAAGGTCTTGTTGTTAAAAAGTTTCTCAGCATTTTGGGCTTTAAATCTTATACAGTATATGACAGGAAAATGGACGCTTTTTTAAACGTTAAAATTTTTAAGTCGAAACCAGAAAATAGAGCTTTTCTAAACTCAAAGAAGGGACTTGTTCCAAACAATTTTAAGTTTATTGGCGGATGAAGTGGGTAAACATTTTTATCACTAATTTTAATTTACCTACATTACCATTCGTAGTTCATCTCTGCTCTGTATAAATTTTAAAATTATAGCGAAGTGGGTTGTTTAAGTCGCAGTTTATTTTTTAATTTTAAATTATACATTTTTTACCTTTCTAGCCCGCGCAGCAATGGCTAAAAAGGTATTATTTCCGACGTTTTCTTTTGAGATAACGCCGAAAATGTGTTATTTTGGTGTATTTTGACCTATTTTAGCAATGTCGTCGTGATGTCTGTCTATGATAGCTCCTAAACCGATTTTCATAAAATTTTCAGGTAAAATATTGTTTGACACTCTAACGAGCTGATTTTTGGTCTTATGACAGTTTTTTGACAATTAAAAATTTTAAAAACGCTAACTTTTTAACGGAGCGTCGCCTCAAACTTTGTTCCTGCGAAAAAAAAGTATGACATATGACAATTTAACAAGGTAGGTCTTTTTTCACTAGGTTTTTATTATTTTACAACCAATTTACAACCAACATATTTCGAGAGCATTCGCTATCATCAAATCAGGTTTCACATTTCGTCAAAAAATACGAATTGATGAAAAAATTTTCTAAATTATTTTTTTGTGTAAATATATTCTTTGCACATAAGTAATAAAAAAACTAAAAATAATATTTTTTAAGGGGTGAATTTAGAAAATTAAAAAGAAGCAAATACACTAGTACGAGTATAATTGGAAGTCTAAATGTAACCAATAGTTTGGAAAGTAGCGGCTGTCAATTAATAGCTTTAAACATTTCGGATTCTGAATGTGTTCTACATGGTGATCAGTTAGAATTTACTCAGCTTTCTCCAATAATATTTATTACACATTAAAGTTCAAATGGGCAAAGTTGTAGAATTTTTCAAAAATCGTCAGAACCTTTTGACATGAGTTTTAATTTTTTGAACGAAAAACTTATGTATTTATTTATTTTCTTATTTTGAAAGTATAGAATATGTATGCTATGATTTACTTCATGAAGTCGTATTTAATCTTTTTATTCATGAAATATGTGGAAAATGTCCAAAAAAATCTTCGGCTTGAGGGGTGCCCGGGCCCCGAGTCCCCCCCTTGGTGCGCCCATGATTTTGATGATGATAGCAAATACTATCGAAAGATTTTGCTTGTAAAATAATAAAATCCTGGTGGAGAAGGACCAACCTTATTTCATTTACCAATCAACCCGACCCAATATATAATACAACTTTTTCAAGTGTTAATTTGACAATAATTTTTTTTGAAGATAATAACCTGATCCAAAAATAAACTATAGTATACCTAAGGTGCTGGGAAACTTTTTTAAAAACAAATTTTGAAACTTTTTATTTTATTATTTTGTTTTATTTATTTGTTTAGATTATTTTTCGTATAGTCTTATTATATATGACATTTTTTCGTTTGCAGATGGGAAAAATTAAGTTGTACTTAAAATGAATTTATTTTACAAAATGTGTTCGATATTAACGGTTTAAAATTAATTTATTTATATATTTTGGTTGGTTTTCACCCAGCTCCTATAAATACGTGTTTGGAGAGCATCCGACAAATTTAACAATATGCGCCGGTATACAAACGCGTTTTTCTGCCGCGCGGTGCCGCAGCGGTTGCCGCAAAAATCGATTTACACACCTGTCGCGACATGATGCTAGTGTTGTAAGCATTCTGAGAAATGGATGTTGTTTTTTGCGTTTCCTCCAAATTGCAGGCCATGTCGCTTTTTTGCGGTGACAACAAATTACACGTGTGTACGATTCTATTACCAACAATGTACTGAGAGCCGCAATTGCGTGTGGGGTGCCGTTGCGTTCCCGGGGGGAGTGGCGGCGAAAAATGCACTAAGACGAACGCGTGTTGCCGCTTAACTGTGTACATTGCGTCATTTATTTTATAGCATCACCCGAGAACAGCAGTTTGCTCTTCTCGGGTATCACGGACCGCAATTGCGGTATCGCTGCGGCTCCGCGAGGTTGAAAAACGCGTGGTGTACCGTGGCTTACAATAATAGCTAGTGAAAAACCATTTAAAAGGTCCATATTTTGTCGTTTTATTAGTTCAAAATTTTTCATTTGCTTTACAATGGTTTTTGACGTTGCTAGACCTTAAGAGTGTACTTAACTAGTCGACACAGGAAAGTTTAAGCCTGCGGAGACAATTTGCGGTCGTGTATCGTAAGTATTTTTTAACCGATCAAGAAATTGGCCATTTTCTTAGTTGGCTTTGGTTTTTAATCTTCTCATCTTTTTATTTTTATTATTTTATATCCTTTTATAGTCCTTGCCATACGCAGTTACACTTTTGTGACTTTGACATGAAATAAACATATTTCCTAACCCTAAATATATTAAAAATTAAATCAGGGTTATCAACACAGGCGGGCCACAATCCTCCACTTTGTTGAGGCTGATTTTTTTTGATGGCCACGTACCGACACAGCTGATTGTCTTTAAAATATTCATGAATATTTGATTTTTTTTTAAATAAAGCCGGTTTTGAGATTGTTTTTACTATATTCTTGAAGAACAATTTTTTTTTAATATGTATAGGAATCCTTAATTTTTCAGTGCTGCTTGATTAGCTTACACAAAATATAAATTTAAAACAGAAGCGAATGTGTTTGTTTCTGCGTGGAAAGTAATCAGATTACCTACATCTATTTCTTTATATTCGGCACTCGGTGGACTTTTAATACTTAATATAGTTATTTACATGTGTTAAAAAAAATTACAACATCAAAAAATTAATTTTTTGTAGTCTAATTTTGTTTCAAAAAGATTGCCGCTGGTATTTTTGGATTCTAAATGAACTTTACAAACAAAGTCAAATACATGTCAAATATCACAGTTGGCATGCGGTTCATGGCGGGTAATTTAAATTCAAAATAAGGAACGCTAAATCTTGAATATTTTAACCTTGTAATCATCTGGCATCGTTACAAAAGTTTGGTGAAATATCGGGATGGTGTCTGAGAATATTTCACTAAAATTTCGCGGAAATCTGTAGTGCCATTTTGAAAATATCATAAAGAAACGTCTGACCTCCCATAAGACCCAATGTAAAAGTCAGCCCCTCGAGAACAGCTGTTTTTTTCAGGGTCGTGGCCTGTATTTTTTTGTTGGCCTTGATTAAATATATCATGTTGGTATAAAATTAAAGGGAAAACTGTCACTGTCTCTGGATGAAAAGATCCTGACCGTGGATTGACAAAAAAACGGACAGGTAAAAACAACTCAGACATGCCGTTTTTTAGAATGTTTTTTGTTGCTGTTATTATGAATATGATAAATAAAGAGGTTGGAAATGCCACAAACATGCAACTGACAATGATACAGGCGCGGATTTAAGGGGAGGGGGTAACGTGGTAATTACCCCTCCCTAGAATATAAAATATGCAGTTTTTGTTAATAATTAAAGGGAAATAGGAGAATTCCCCCCCCCCCCCCCCCCTAGAAAAAAATATATTACAAATAATTTTTTTGTCGACTATTACCCCCCCCCTTTCGATTTTGATCCAGATCCGCTCTGGCTATGGCAAGGACTATATTATAAATAACAAAACAAAACAAATTTTAAAAATTGACAATGAGGGGCACCAGGAAATAATGAAGAGACCATACCTCTTTGCGGCTCCTTTTTGAAATGAACATGTCTAGAAAAACTTGCCTGCTAAAATGACACTTTCCATATATTTTTTTTTCCTGAAAGTGCTTGTTTTCCGGGCTGTTAAAAAAAAGTTAACCAGTCGCATCAAAATGAATATTAAGATACTTTGTGCAATTTCGAGTTTATATTTAAAAAAGTAAGTACATGCAGTGGATAACTTTTAATTTTTAAGAAATATGTTTTTGCTATTTTGCTAAATTTATTTAGTTTTTATTTTAAACGGGTTAACATTGGTTATGGTTTGAATAAAGTTTATTTTTATTTTCCAAAATTATATTTTTAAATTTGTTTTTTTTATATCTTTCCTCTTCCTTATTTATTATTGTTTTGTATAGTCAATGTGTAGTATAGACTTAGCTGTAGTTAGTTATATTTAGTTTGTGCTAGTTTTTTTTTTGCAAAATCTAAATTATTTGTTTGTTTGTCTGTTTGTACGATTCAAGATGTCTAGAAGGCAACTTCAATTTATATCTTTTTTAAGGATAACAAAATCATGAATATTTCCTTTAAAATATTGGTCAATACAAGAATCGAAAATAAATTAAAGCGATAATTTGCTTGTTGAAAATTGCTGCTGTTAGGGCATACAGTATGCTAGTTTGAAATATTTCCGTGATAAAAAAAATATATTTTTTTTAACAAAAAAGTTAAATAAAAATGTCGAAAAACGTGTCACCTTTTCTGTTCAACTGTAATTTAATATTGATGACAGTAATATCAGGGGCGTGCGGTGAAATTTGAAGCAAGGGAAACAATTTTTTTTTAAATTTGCTGCTTTGTATTTTTCTATCCTTCTTAGTTTTCGGTACACTTTAATTGATTCCTTTAGCCTACCGTTATTTACGATACCTATTTATCTTTTCATTAAAACTTTGGGAAACATATTTTTTTTCAACAAAAATACACAAAACACACTTGATGACTACACAACTGTTGTTTTAAAGGCCTCTAAAAACTATCGTTTACCGAAAAATCATCAGTCGTACCCAACATTGTCGAAATCAAAGTATAATAGGGGTGGGTGGGGTATTGTGACAACCCTAAGGAGAAAATGTTTACATATTATTTTATTAGGATTTACTTACCTTATAAATTATTTAAATCGCTAAAACCGCTATGATTTCAGACACCAATTTCATTAGCAAAAAGTAAAGAAGGCCAACAAAAAAGTTTTTTTTTTCTCACAACCGGTTAGCCACTCGTACTGCTCATACTTATCGGCACTAAAATGTCGTGTTCAAGTTTTAATTTTTTTATGTAAGCTTTTTCATTTTGGGCTTTGGCCTACCCCTATTTATTATATTTGTCTTTTAAAAACTTTGTGAAGAAAACTTTTGTTTATAAAAAAACACACTATACAGTCACACAACTGTATAGTTTTTACGGCCGTTGCAATATCCTTTACCGAAATTGAAGCCTCTTGCTGGCACGCCATTGTGAAGCGTATGTAGGTGATCGAACAGACTGCTTATTTCAAGACTAAAGGGCGCGAACTGAATTCTCGCATTGGGCTTGCATGCATTGATCCGCCGCTATGTTTTACATAACGAGAGAACCAATTGTATCTGCCGCGTAGTGCGCCAGGAGCCAGCGGTTGTCGCGAAAGTGACGCTGCTCTCGGGTAAAATCAATACCGATAGTCAATGAATTCTTATTCGTTTTTTCCGCGTAAGACAAATCAACTGCTTATATGGTTGTCGTTTTTTTATACGCCTTTTTATTATACACAAATATAATATATTGCTTCTGATACAGTGTTACCACTCCTACAGGACTCGCGCTAATTACGTCAAGTTTTAATAGTGAACTATTAACATTTTATTTTTATTATGTCTGATTTTTTATAGGAAGCAATGCTTACACGGACCGCACGCCCCTGGGTAATATAATAATGTTTTTTATTACATATGGTTTGCTATTGTGCTTAAACCTTGGGTGGGCCTCTTGTTGGGTATAAAGTGCAGAATTTTTATGATACTTATAACTGAGTTTTAATTGGGAGGTATAAATTAGATTTGATTGTAGCCTTTTCTATTATTCGAATTCGTCTTGACAATCTCTATTAATTTCTTGTTCTAGATTTAAAGTTAGGCCGACTTTTTGGTCATATCACCTTCAACAACCACACTTGCCCTCTTTGTCAGAAGCAATTCAAACGAAAGGACCACGTGCGTCGACACTACTTGGAAACACACATGCGCAAGGAGCTTCAACTTGGAATCAAATGCCCCTACTGCGAAAAACAATTTGTACGCAAGTATCTGTTGGAAAATCATTTAAAAACTAGTTGTAAAGTTTTACAAAAACCTAAGGATGAAGACGTGAATGTTAAGCAAACAAATAAAGAAGAGAAAAGGTTAAATAACAAACAGGGAAAAGCAAAAAATAAAATTTTTGGAAAGCCTGGATTAACTCATCTTGAAAAACCCAGCCCTAATATATATAAAGATGAAAAACGAGATAATCCGCAGCATGGGGGTTATGGTGGTTTAACTTGCTTTGAATGTCACCGAATGTTTCCATCTAACCAGGATTGGTTAGTTCACTTAAGGGATGAACATAATTTTAACATGATGACAAAATAAGGGAAATGTTTAGTTTTTACGTTACGTTATTATATTTAGTCAATATTTTATATTTGTTCAGATCTTTAGTGTGTTTAAGCATTTTTTAAATCATAAAATATTTTTTTTATGGTAAGTGTTTTTAGTCACTAAGTTATTGTTTCATGAGTACCAACATTTTTTTTTATTGTTTGGTGTCTAACGTTTTGAAAATGTTTCTGTACTATTATTGGTCTAAAAGTCATGCTAATAGTGTCAAAACATCGTAATATTTATCAATGTTGCAAAGCTTACAGATAAGTGCCTTAATATTTATAGTAACATAATAAGTCCCCTAATATTTGACTGACCATTCAAGGTTTGTTCTCTTTTTTAGATTAATATATAAGCTGTGTTTGTTTAATTTTTGTTGCTAAATAAAAAATAATTCAGTAAGATTTAAATTACAGTCGAACCTCTCTAACTCGAACCTCTATAACTCGAACCTCTCTATAACTCGAACCTTTTAAGCGGCCCCTGCACTTTTCGCATGTATTTAAACCCATGTAACTCGAGTTTCTATAACTCGAACTCTCCAAAACTCGAACTGTTTTGGTTGTCCCTTCAGGTTCGAGTTATAGAGGTTCGATTGTGTTTAAAAAAATTTCCTGCTGCGTATTTTTTTTGTTTTTTGTCCACTTTATGGTAGGGGGAGGCCGTAAATATTTGTTGGAAATCATTTTCTTAGTCTGTGTATATTGTAACTTGGCGAGCGGATATACTAATGATATAAGGCTGACTTCTGCTAAGCATAACTAGGTGTAAATTTGTTTGAACTACCTTATTAAGATCTCAAGTGGAACTGGTAGACAACAAAAGTGGATACGGAACGACAACTGCAGAAGTATCTCAGGAACGTTGATTCTTTTTGGCTGGATCACCTTATTAGTAAACTAAATATATCACTTACCAAATAAATCATATTTCATGTATTTTCTCGCACATATTGTGTATGTAATGTTTTTTTACATGAATTATTTTGTTTTTTTTTTTAAATTTTATTTATGAAATGTAGAAATGTTAAAGTTTACTATTTTGAACAATAAGAAAATATAACAGTTATCTTTTTAAAGATAAGGTTTTTATTTTAGAGTCATTTAGAATTATTTATTTACTTTTATAGTTTCATTTAGATGCTGAATTAAAGTTTTCCAAGTTTAACCAAGCTAAGTTGTAAATTGCAACTATATTAAATGAACAAAACTAATTAATACCCAAAGTTAGCTAAAGAGACTTCTTGACACAACTTAACTTGGTTTTTATGTTGGTTTATAGCCTTAATTCTTTCCTGTTTTTGTTTTAATAAAAAGAGATTGTTTCTGGTTTACACAAGGTTTATATTTTATTTTAAAAAAATGATGAATTTCATTACAATTTCAAAGGTTACAAATGATTTTGTAAACGATGCAATAATCGTATTACATTAAATTTTATGAGTTATACATTGATTTACAAAGAATATATTATTTAGTTAATTTTACATAAATTTGATAGTTATTGTTAATTACAACTTTGAAAATTTACATTATTCTGTATGCATTTAATTTCTCTAATTTAAAATCTGATTATCAATTAAAAACAAAATTATTTTTCTTTGAACTAACTTTGATAAATCTGTAAAGAACTCGACAAATTTTAAAAACAAAATTAAAGGTTTTCTTTTAATTAAACAAAAAAAAGTTCATTAAGGAAATATACAAAGTTGTTGTAATTGTTTTAGCCATTTTAAAGAAGATGGATGACAAAGAAATGACAAGCATTTCTTTGCCGGAAGAAAAACTTACATTCAAAAATGGGGGTAAAACTCTCGCAAGGCGAAAATGTGACTTTTTAACCAAAACTCACTTTTGTCGTGTCAAAATCGAAACTAATCTTTGATATTTCGTATTCCAAAAAAGAAACTTTTTCCCACCCTTCTTTAAAATGGCCCTTAAATGAATAGGCTTGGCTTAAACAAAAAGGGCGGGTACGATTGACCCTAGATCAGCAAGATCTTTTAAACCAATCAAAATGGAAAGGCTTAGATCAAAATTGGTATCTGTACATCTTTACTTAAAATGGTACTAGAAAGTGATAGAAAATGAACTTATCTTAAAAATTTTACATGAGAAGGATAGAAAAACTAAAAGTCACAATATTACCCTCTAAAAGAAAGAATCTTAAACGAATGGCCAAACAAAATCTACTTAATTACAAAAGAACATTGCCTTGCCAATTAAAATATATTTTGAAAATGCCTTTATATCTAGGCCTTTGAGATCTGAAAATGGATTGGCTTTGTCAAAATTTTGCTAGAAAAAAACCAATGAAAAAAAAACCTAATTTGATTTGCAAAGCAAATAAACCAGAAAATTATTTTTTAAAGACTTCCTTAGACTAAAAAAACGACCTTGAACCTATATTATAAAACATATTAAATCTAGACGCCAATCGTTCCTAATTTCCTTAAAGTACAAAGTTGCAGATATCTT
This sequence comes from Aspidapion aeneum, assembly GCA_963576565.1. Taxonomy (NCBI): domain Eukaryota; kingdom Metazoa; phylum Arthropoda; class Insecta; order Coleoptera; family Brentidae; genus Aspidapion; species Aspidapion aeneum. The sequence goes on from OY755045.1 coordinate 57,728,916, forward strand.
TTAATTTTGCACACTTAGTTTCCGTGTTTCGATGGAACTAATTAACATCATCAAAAGACAAATGCTAGTCTATATTATAAATGAACAAGTTTTTCCACACAAGAAGAAAAATGTAGTTATACATTCTGATCATATGGAAGATACATTTTTCGCCGTCGACGTGAAAATAGATAAATTTTCTCCATATAATTCAGCGTGGTCAGTGAGTTCAAGGAGGAAGGTAGATACGCATATATGCTAATTAGTTAAAACTCTGTCTTGTTAGGTATCAGTTTTTTTTCAAAATTTCGTACGTTTCAATGGTGCAAACCGTAATCTGATTATTTGACAGTTTAAACAATACATTTAAACATAACTGTATCTTAGGAGAATACAACCTGTGGTTATGTCGACAAAATTTTATGATCACAAAATATCCCATAAGCTGTTTTCTCATGAAACCTTTTTCTTTTATAACCAAACAATTTATTTAAGAAAACAGATTTTTGGAAACGGGCGGACAAGCACCATAAATTTTTAATAGAAGTTTTACGATTATATCCTTGTTAAAACACCCCAAATGTTTCATAGTCTTGTAAAACCAAACCGACGGGAAAAAATACTATTAGAATAAGAAAACGATTTAGTTCTGCAAAATTCACTAAATGAAATCTGCTACAATATGAATAAGTAAGTTCTATTTTTGATAATAATCAACAATTTTTCATTCTGGTGATGATTTTCCGATGGGTTCAAAGGTCAATTAATGATATTTGTCGACTTATTTTCTTTGTTCTAAATCTTTTACACTAAGAAGAAAAGATCATGAACATTATAAGAAAAGTTCTTTGGCTCATATCAACTGGTAAAAAAATATCCCTGGCTGAAAATTTTCGGATTAATGTCACGGATAAAATTATTATGGCTGTTATTTACGATAAATAAAATAAATAAATAAATAAATAAGGTCTTTATTCAGGATTTGTTTTGCTTAACAAGAACAACTCTGAAAGGGCGAAATCTAGCTAAAAAGAACAGCTATTATACAATCATGAAAGCCTCTCCAGAAAAAACTGAACGATTCAATCTAAACAATAGTTAATTAATTATTTGCGCGTTAATGATCGCAGATACAAAAAAAACTGCAAGAGACCAAAAAGTTTCTAGATATAACAGGGTATTTATAGAGTCTATCAATGAGGCACCAGGTTTAGAGGATAATTCCCAGTGAAAAAATATTTTGTTTTAGCCTAATTATTATTTGGCATGTCTAATGACGTACACTGTAGAAACTGCGAGAGCTATCAACGAAAACTGAAAAAAAAAATTAGTTTCAACAGTCTGTAAATCGGCATCGAAGCGTTTGCGGACATGGAAACTTTTAGTCTTAAAATAAACCAAATAATCACTTCTTATTTATTCGTCGGTCGGACACATTAATAAAATCAAATGTGTCAAATTAACGGGTATCAGACACTTTTGGCAAGTCTTTGGGGCTTTAAAACATTAGCCAGATGGTATTTTATTTTTGTTATAATACAACTCATCTTCTCCTAAACTTTCAGAACTAAATGTCATGAGTCAAGTGCCTGCGAGTTATAAAATACCATCATCAAGTTTTCGTCATAGCCCAACTGTTCGGAATCAACTGTGTACGGTTTGTGGAAGAAGGAATCATGATGCCAAATCCTGTTCCTATAGAGAATGTTATTGTCACCTATGTTCAATTAAGGGACATATAGCACCTGTGTGCCCATCAAGAAATAAACAAGGACAGTACAGTCCCGATTATCCGAAATAATGTGGGCCAAAGTGATTTTGGATAATCGAAATTTCGGTTAATCCGATTTTTTTTGTGGAAAATAGGAGTTTAGGATGCGTATATCATTAGATCGACTTAAAAACATTTGTAACACTCTGTCGGCTAACTAAAACAATTCGCATTTTAGACCGTCGTATTGCCGTGAAACTCCGAGGGGAACCACCTAGCAGTACAGGTGAATCCCAGAAGCGTTTCGTATAATGCGAATTTTTTCGGTTAATCGGGATTTTTGTTTTTAAAGTTTGTTTCGGATATACCGGATTTCGGAAAATCGCGATTCGGATAATCGAGATTGTACTGCAAATGCAAACAAACACTTACTCCCAGCTTTTTTTAAAAGCGCAAAATAGTCAAGAAAATGAAAATTTTTTAGAACAAGAAGGGTACGCTTTGTATAATTTGAAATAATTTTCAACTAACAGTTTTTAAATTTATTTATGGATTTAAATTTTATATTAAACGTTTGTGTATGTCTAAACTTAATTTTTAATTTTCCTTTCTTGAACCTCCATTTAGAGATATGGATTACTTCTTCAATCTTTCAGAACCAAGAAAATAAGGGCACTCGTTTCATATCGTTTTTCACTTGTCAGAAATACTTGCCATCCTTAGAGATTATATATATTTTTTTTAGTATACTCTTTACTAGTAAAACTAATTTTATTATTAACAAAATAAGTTTCTCGTATTTATCTATTCATATAATAAATTTTGCTTATTGATCAATGAACAATTCTATCGATAAACAACAAATGAAATTAAAGAAAGAAAAATAAGAAAAAAGTTTTCTGCTTCGGCCGGGGATCGAACCCGGGACCTCTTGCTATCTAGGCAAACATTCTACCACTGAACCACCGAAGCTTCGGTGGTTCAGTGGTTACTTACTTAACCCTTAGGATACAGGTACATATATAAAAAAAACATTTTCAAACTAGTAAGAACCTCTCATTGTATTGGAGAATTTGGCTTTACTTTTATCTCAATTCTTTTTACGGAATACCATTTTTGCGTACTTGGCTTTTTTTTATATAAAATGTTTTTGTTATATCTATTAATTAGGTTAATAAGGATAAAATGACGTTTTTATCTACAAACAATTTTTTTCGTAATAGACTGGAACCTCTATAACTCGAACTTAAAGGGACAACCAAAACAGTTCGAGTTATGGAGAGTTCGAGTTATAGAAATTCGAGTTAAAGAGGTTAAAATACATATGAAAAGTACAGAGTCCACTTAAAAGGTTCGAGTTATAGAGAGGTTCGAGTTATAGAGGTTCAAGTTAGAGAGGTTCCACTGTAATTTCTATTTCTATTAATGGTTTTTGACCAATTACTAGTTGACCAAATGTTTTTGAAAGTAGTTTAAAAAAAATGTTTTTGAACCGGGTTTAATAATAAAAATCATAAGGTAACCCAGTAATTTGACAAGTGGACATTCTTAAGGAATAATATTACTCATTCAAAAAATCTTTTTGGAGAGATTTCTAATTTTTTTTATAACTTAACTAGCAACCTAAAAATTTAATATGTAGGAATTCTAAGTCATCAAATTCCATCACTTTAATTTAACTCTCAATGTTAGAAATACATATGACTGGGAGAGTTCTTAATCTCATAGATGCGCTAATCGATTGTTGGCAACAACAGCCATCGGCCCGTGGAGTTGATGCCTGTTGATGGATTGATTTATATCAACCTCAAATTTCAAGTTTTTAATATTCCATAAATCTTTTTGAGAAATGTTGCTTATAAACAGCTTTGCGGCGAAATTGGCAATACATTTATTGAAGGATGATGACCTCACACAAAAATCCTGGATTATGTCGAGAAGATTCCATTATAGTTTAAGTGACTTTAAATCCCACTTTCGAATGACCTGTGATGCGGTTGAGGTAGGTATAACTTGGGTTAAATGCATAGGGTTCTTCTAATTTTTGTTGGCTTCACCGCTGATGGCTGTCATAATCATATGTTCCATCGACTGATGGCATCGATGGCAACAATCAGATGGATTTCAGATTAGTTTAAGAACTCTCCCACTCAGCTAAACTCGAGATTCAACGAAAGTGACTTTTAGTGTGTTTGTTTAGCAGAAAGGTAGATACATATGTAGATCAGTATTTATATTACATCTAAATTTTACATCTAAAAATGTGCATTCATTTATTTTAATGGCTCGTTTTTTCGCCTGATTTAAAGCTTTTTCGTTTTTTGCTGCATCAATTATTGACGAAGTGAGATACGATAAGAGGGGAATAGATAACAAGTGTGCAGCCGAATTATGAAGGCAATTAATTGAATCTATATTTATTTAAAATGACAGAAGCGAGATAATACCGCATAGTTTCAATGCTTTGAAAACCAAATTGGTAAAAAATATTTCAGGGATTACATCGTTTTTGCTATTACCTTTTTTTATATTTAAAGTAGTATGATATAACACAGGCCATTGACAACAAATGGATAAGCACCTTAATGGGATTTGGTATATTCTTTATTCAAATTAATTATCCTTATTAATGCATTAATATTTTCTTGGTAGACTATGAATACTTTCAAACTCCGGATGGTAGATTTGGTTGCAATCAGTGCGGCAACACCTATAAAAGAAAGCAACATTATAGAAGACACATAAAATACGAATGCGGCGAGCAGCGTCATTTTGCCTGTATTGGTTGCGGGCAAAGTTACAGACAAAAGAGCCATCTGACCAGGCACCACATGACAACGAACTGTTTGGAAATAAATAACCTCGCCTTTAGTGATGCTTTGAAATATGCCTACAAAGGATCTGTTTTGTACAATAATGGTTGTGCTCGTATTGAGGAGTCCCCAATAAGGCCGAAACTCCAGGGCAGTTTACAAGCTACACTTACAAACACTACACTTTGAGCATTTGCTCACAAACAATATCTAGTTTAAACTTTTAAATGTGCAGTTGCCCAACATATTTTTTATGTCTTAATTTATAAGAATCGTTGCGTTTCACATGATTTTATATAGATAGACAACAAGCAAGGACTTATTTCCGAACCGAACCGAAACTGATGTTAGAAATATCCAAACCACTCTTAAATTTCTATCACCATTTCAGTTCTTGGTCCTCAGTCACAGGACCAAAATAATGTGTGGTTTTCTACGTTTAATTCTTTGTTTATTCTTTTTCCATATTTAACCGCCTAAGAATTTCGTTAGTGATTTATTTAATCGACCCATGACACCTTAGGTGTTCTTCTGTACACTTGCATCTTCTGATTATTTTTGTATTTAATTTCCAGGCTCCGACGGAGTGGTTTATTTAGTCAATATAAAGTATGATTGTTAAAATAAAATAAATAATAATAAAAAAATACAAAATAAAACAGTAAGGAAATAAATTACTTGTACTATTTACAAGTGGAGCATAAAATCAAACAGGTAACATTTAAAAAAAAATATGACACAAAAGATACAAATACCTATAACATCTAAAAAATGTCACTCAAACTGTCACCAAAAAACTTATCAACGGAATAGTATGCTTTTCTTAGTAAGTAGTTTTTTAGTTTAATTTTTAAAGTTTTGGGAGGCAAATCTTTGATTTTTAATGGCAATTTATTCCACACTTTTACGATGGAAAATTGAACCATTTTTTTGGACATAAGTATAACGTGCCATTTCAGTTTTTAAATTACTTTTATGTCTTGTGTTATATACATGTTCTTGTTCCAAGCCACTAAAATCGTCTGGATTGGCGACCATAAAACTTACACACTCCAGTATATATAAAGAAAATACTGTGAGTATTCTATTTTCCATAAAAGCTTGCCTACAGCTATCGGATTTTTTCATTTGAAAAATAATTCTTAGACCCCTTTTTGCAGAAGATTCTAATGGCCTCAACTGAATTACCCCAAAAAACTATTCCATACCTAACCCTTGACTGTATGTAGGCGTAAAATGCTGGCAGACAAGCTGCCACACCGATGTTATCCCAAATTAGCTTTAGGGCGTAATCAATGAATGAATGATTGAACCTGCACATGCTTTTCGCTAAGTTTTCAACATGGGGTTTCCAGTTTAGATCTTTATCCATATGTAGGCCCAAAATTACAACCTAATCAAGATTTTCCAACTGAGCACCATCAATCTGAATTTCCGCCTTGGTATTTCTAAGGCTCATAACTTGTGTTTTATTAGTGTTAAGTAGCAAATTATTTTGTTGGAAGTAATGTTTAACTGTATGTATCAATTGAGTTCCTTGCATACCACAAGATTCCGGTGTATCCTCCTGAATAACAGCAGTAACATCGTCGCAGAATTGAGACAGAAAATCTTTGACTACTGAGTTGATGTCATTTGTATATATTATATATAAAAGAGGACCCAAAATTGACCCTTGTGGTACCCCCTTTTGCACCAGTCCTGGAGAAGATTTGATAAGTTCACCTTGATATTTTTCTACCACACACTGGCTTTTATTACCCAAGTATGATACAAATAACATCAACTCGCGATCCCTGACACCATAGTTACTAAGCTTTTGACACAGTATTTTATGATCCACGCTATCAAAAGCTTTAGACAAATTCAAAAACAAAGCAATAGTTTTTAATTTGAGTTCAATCCAGTAAAAATAGTACTCAATGCCTGATAAATAGCCCTTATTGTGGATTTACCCTTACGAAATCCATTCTGAGTGTCACACCGGGGTCACTTATTGCTTTTTCAAAAATTTTACTTACATTTGATAATAGTGAGATGGGTCTAAAATTATTTATTTGATCTTTTTTCCCTTTTCTATGTATTGGCTCTATGTATGCTTCTTTTAACAGTGTAGGAAAAACACCAGTATTAAAACTGACATTTATTATATGACTTAAGGGAACAGCGATACTATTGTTTGATGATTTTAAAATGGAAATTGGAATCTCATCACTGCCCACGGACTTTTTATTTTTCAGATATTCAGTTGTTTGCCTCAAAAAAGTTCATTAGTCTTTCATTTATTGTTTTTTCAAAAATTTTACTTACATTATTTTGATAATAGTGAGATGGGTCTATAATTATTTATTTGATTTTTTTTCCATTTTTTATGTATTGGCTTTATGTATGCTTCTTTTAACAGTCTAGGAAAAACACCAGTATTAAAACAGCAATTTATTATATGACTTAGGGGAACAGCGATACTATTGTTTGATGATTTTAAAATGAAAATTGGAATCTCATCACTGCCCACCGACTTTTTATTTTTCAGATTTTCAATATGCTTTTTCAATAAGCAATTTTTCAAAAAACTATAGTTTATAAAAAAATAACATTTTTTTTTAAATTGGCCACGGCGAATTGTTTTATCCCCTTTTAGATGGCCTCGCCTTTGATTCTAACCTGTTTATTGTTATTTTGTACCTTAGTTTCATTGACTTTCATACCGTACTCTTCGGAAAAATCACAATGTCGTTAAGGATTTTCTTTTTTTACAAAGGTTTCTTATATTGTGTACACATTTTTTTTTACTTGAATTTTAATACCTACATCAATAAATTCATTAATAAGAACATTTTTAAGATTTATTATTATTACGCCAGTGAATGAAGCCACTCTCTGGATTTTGCTATAAAACGGGTCGAGTTGCTTCCTGTATTATCTGAAAGCTCGTTCTCCCTTCACAAATTTTGGTAATTTTGGTTTTACTATATTTCTTTATGGTTTTGTACACGTGACATTTTGTTTAGCTATACAGGGTATTTTAACGAAAACTTAACAGATTGATAGATAGAACGAAAGGGCTCAGTAAGTTTTCCTTGAAACACTGTATGTTTTTGGCGTTAGAATTTCTCAGTACTTTTTTCGGATACATAAATAAGAATTTATAAGATGGTATTTTTTACTTATAGTTAGTATCCACTAGATTTGTCAGTTTTACATAATTTACGATACAGTTTTCTTTTTGTTTACCGCTATAGCACACATACAAGTTGTACATTTACGGTTACACATAAAAGTTTTTATCATACATTATACTTATTTTCAAAATATTTTTACCACACGTGCGAAAAATAATTATTCATAAGCTGGCCTTATGAATGACATTAGGCAATGCAAACTGGATAAGAAGGCTAGTGAATTTTTAATTTATTTCTCAAAACTAGGTTGCTTCATATTGCCTAAGGACTTATTCCAATCAAGCAAGGTAGTACATTGTAAACTGACAGTTGGTCTTACAAAATTGACACAGCAAAGTAAAATTTAATAATAAGTGCTTCATTTGCCTTTAATAAAAATATTAATTCCGGTTCTTATAATTCACAAAGGCCCAATATGCAAAACTGTCCAAGTAATGCCTGGCCCTATTGCCTGACTTTATTGCCTACCTGTACGGTCGTACTACATGAGTTTTCTTAAATTTAATGTGAAAACTATGTACTCGTCTTTAAACATTAGACACATTTTAAAACGCTTAAAATTTTGACAACTTTGAAAGTCGTTGAATGGTTATTTTTTGTTATCTTAGTTTACGATAACCACAAAATAATGCTAGTCGAAAAAAACACCAGAAGAGAATTGGTCAAAACCATAGACAAACTTCTTGGTTAACTGTACGTACAAATTAATGACAACAAGTAAGGAACGTTTCCTTAATTACAGGCGCGGATCTACGGGAGGGGAAAAAGGGGAAATTTTCCCCCCAAGTTTTTGGCACACAAAATACACCTCCTGGTCACTGTGCAAACTAGCTTTATGCAATATTTATTATGACATTCGCCCCCCCCCCCCCAAATAAAGTTCCTAGATCCGCTCCTGTTAATTAACGGAATATGTTATGTTTAATAAAAACAAAGTTACTGAACTGTCAAATGAAGATTTCAAAATGTTTCTATTCTTTAAATATTTTTAACCAATAAATTAAAAAATAATCCTTAAATTGGAAGAACAACACAACTGCCAAAGTTATTAATATTTGAAAACAATTTTGTAATTCATTAAAATAACACATGCGTTTTAGTCTTGTAGAGTCAGGGATTTTTTTAATAAATTTTATGACTGAAAGATTTAAAGAAAAGAGTTTGTTAAATATTTGCATATACAGACCGAGGTTAGGTTCACAATTTTTTTTTGGCTTCATTCAAACTGGTTTTACTAATGTCAAATAGAGAAATGTTTTATTTTTTAGCGTGGCAATTTAAAAACTCTCTGACTGTACGGTTACCCACTTTTTTAGTCTAAAAATTGCTTAAACTCGTCTGAAAAAGCAGGAATTTATGCAGATTTTTAAAACTACGAATAAACATCGTTTAAAAAATCTTGATACCTATTTAAAACCATGCGGTGTTTCTTTGTATTCTACAAGAATTGGGCGATGGTACATATGTAGGAAATATTTTGCCGTCACAAGAAAAGTAATGTACAGGGTGTTCCAAACATTTGCATTACATCTACTTGTTAATATATTTTAAGGCACTTGTGCGAACTTAAAACACAAAGGCTCTTAGACAGAAAAAATACCAAATTTTCAATAAAAACAAAAACTGGACATATTATTTATAAAAATGGCGGACAAGTTTAAATTTATAAATATATTTACTATTATTTTTTTATGCTATCGTTTAACATTTTAATTTAATTTTATAAATGTTTGAATCGTGAAATTCACAAGATATCAACCATCATAAGAGGTACTTTTTGATATTATGATGATTAAACACAAACCCCTTTGTAGCCGGAATATTACGGTTGGCTAAGTTCAAAGGCTCTGGTTTAAATACATAGTGCGGGTTTAATATAGTGGCATTATACAAATAGCGACAGTACCACTGTTTTAAAATAGCATGAGTTAGCGAAATAGCGCGTAACGAACTAGCACTGTTTTAAAATAGCACCTGTAGTGAAACATGGTTAGTATTAAAAAAAAAGAACAACTGACCTGACACAACGTAGCACTATTTAACTTTTTGTTTAAAACTCGTAGACAATAGAAATAAAATTTCGGTCTTCCATTGTCTTTATTTATTTTAAACACGACGTTTCGGTTAGTAAGTATCTCTAACCGTTTTGAATTTTAAACTAAACAATCTAGTCTCTAGGCTACTACTTATACTACTTGGTGTGCAGTCAGGTGTGACGGCCCGCCCCATTTTTTTAATCCTAAGACGCCTGTTTTCCTGTGGTTTCCATATGTTTGGTATCTCCTTGCTTGGTTGACCGAAAACTTCTTTATTCTGCTTTATAAACACAGCTTCAATAAACTTTCGTTTTCGCCAATGCGACTCCTTATGCAAAACTTTAGCTTCTGACCACTGAATTCTGTGATCATTTGACCATGCATGATCCGCTAAACCTAATTTTTCAATATCCCCTAATTGGGTACTTTTTAGATCTTCATTTACTCCAACCTGAAGGCGTTTCGTTTCACCTACATATGATTTACCACACTCACACGGGATTTGGTAAATACATTCCTTATTATTTGAGGGATTTTCTGGCTTTGTTTTAGTTATGAAACTCCTTATCGTATTTCCCGATGAAAATACTGTTTTTATATTATAGTGCTTGGCTATTCGTCTTATGTTTTCTAAAATTCCTTGAACACATGGAATGTTAATAATACCCAACGGATTATTACTTTGAGAATTTGCTACATTTGGTTTGTTTTTAATAAGAGATCGTTGAGTTTATTAATTTCTCGGAATAACCTGATAACAACGTATTCCAACCAGACTTTGCTTTACTTGCAGGTTATGACGTGCGAGCGAGGGTAGGTTGGGTACACGATGCCTGGAATAGACCGGTGTTCGGATCTTATATATATATGTTGAATTTTTCACACCAGCTGATTTTTGTAAACAAAAGTTAGATAGGATATCTCGTTGATGAACAAGTAATATTTTTGGAATTTTTTGAAAACCAAGACAATTTAATTTTTTAGTACATCCTTATAAAATATAATTTTTTAGACGTATTGTCCTTATTTTTTTTTTAGTTCCCTTTATTTTTTATTACAGAAAACTTAAAATAAAAGTGATCGTTTGGTATCGAAGGTAAACCCAGGACTTGGGAAGTAAACGAGGATGTATAATAATATTATTTTATAAGAATATACTAAAAAATAGTAGGAAAATTGCCTTGGTTTTCAAAAAATTCTAAAGATATTAGTTGTTCATATCATATCTAACGTTTGTTTACAAAAATCAGCTGGACCACCAGTGACGTAAAAATTCGACACCACTCTATTCTAATCAGGTTGGTTGGTTGGGTAAGGGTGTGCCAGGTCAGGTTAGGTTAGGTTGTGTCAGGTCAAGTTTTATTGTTTGTTTCGATACTGGCGTTATTCATTACTGGCGTGTTTTGTTACTGGCGCTTTTAGTTGCTGGCGCTAGTTAGTTGCTAGCGCTATTTCTTTATGAGCTATAATTGGTCGACCAACATTTTATTACGCGCTAATTTAATACATTGAATAAACAACAGCGCTATGTTAAACGGCGCTATTTGAGACCAGAGCCAAGTTCAAAGATATTGATTTGATAAAGGTTTTTAATTTTTATTGGATTTTTATGGGATGAAAATTAATATCCTTCTAAATAATTGCACTTTTTAGAAGAAATTAAACAATGTCGTCAATTTAATTGTTAAGATGGTTACCACGATTTTAACAAATATAGATTTATTGCAAGTTTTTTAGGCTCACTCGGTATATTACATTTGCTTTAAAATGTGTTCCTCGCATTTATTGACTGACACTATTAAACTGCGTTTTATAATATAAATACTCCTTTGTATTATTAGTCATAAGTAAGTTTTCTGGTGATTATTTTTTTTTTATTTGATTTATTTTTGTACATATTTTCTACATTTACATTCTTCTCTGATACTTTACGCATGCCATTTATTATTATAACTTTATATTACGATCTCGTGACTTTCTGTAATATAGTATATTTTCTATTCTTTCTTTTTGTAAATAAAGGTTATAAGGACTTTTTACTGAATTTAATAAATTTTGAATAAACAAAAAACTAAATAAACTTTTTAGAGACCTTTACGTTGGAACAACTAAAAGCGATGATGGGAACCCAGTGCCTTTTTGCGTGTAAAAAATGCGGCAGATCATACAAAAGAAAGAGCTCTCTATACAATCACTCAAGGTGGGAATGCGGAAAAGAACCTCAGTTCAAATGTAACTATTGTCCGTATAAAGGAAGACAGAAGATACATTTTATTATGCATGTGATGGCAAAACACAAAGAACACAAACTTGAAGTTCTTGGAGTTAATTATAATAAATAGTATTAATTGCAAAGCATACAAAAACACAATTTATATTTGTATGTATTTTCGTACTGAAGGTTCAGACTTTTACACCAGTGTTTACTAAAATTTTTGACCTACTGCTAAGGCCAAGGTTTAAGTTCAAAGTCTATAAATCTAGTACCAACCGGGAAAACCATTTTTTTAGTCCCTTAATAACTTGGTGGGCATTTTTGCCCCGCCGGCCGTAGGCTGTTTTAATTTAAAATTAAGTAGTAAATTTAAAGCCTTGCGTTAATACAGTGAAATTGTAAAAAAAAACTCATGGTCTATATTAGAAGGTAACACAATGAGATATATAAAAAAATACATTGCAGGTGAATAATGAAGTAAGTTTTCAATCAAAATACAGTAATGCTTTGTTTAAAGACTTGGACTTGAACTTGTCTAGGAAATTCTGCGGTTATTGATGAAGTCCCATTAATTTACACATTCCTTATACTCGTCGTTTTATTAAAATCGGGTGGGGTTAAATTATTACCAGCTGAAATTTCTAGTTCTTAAAAAAAATCAGTGTAATAATTTTCTTAAAAATTAATTTATCCACTTAAACATAATAGTTTAGAGACTTATAGGCAAAAATCGTGTCCAGTGGGATAGTTGTGGAAGATTTTTTAAAACTGCCTTAGATCGATTGGTAATAATATTGTTACTTGAATACTTTATAGTTTGTGGTATTCCGTGGGACAGTTGCAGATTTTTTTTTAACTACTCTAGATCGATGGGTAATAGACCAAATAATTTTAAGTCACCGGATGTTTGCCTCCAATTTTAGTAGGAGGTCCTGTGAGACGTCATAAATCCAAGATGGCGGCTTGTTTTAATGTTTTTTACAAACTTTGACTTTAACTTTCCTTAAATTAGTTGTCACAGAAAAACGTGTTTTGTTTGCAAGAGAACACCAATTAATATAGTAAAAAAATTAGCTTTATATCTTAAAAACCAACAAAGGTATAAATTTTTTTAAAAATACAAAAAAAATTAAATCTTACATTACATTCTATTGCAAGAAAAACATATTTACAGTTTTTCGGTAAAACTGATTTACAAAAAGTTATAAGCCAAAGTTTGTGAAAAAACATGAAGAAAGCCGCCATCTTGGATTTATGACGTCACACCGGCCCCCTTACTAAAATTGGAGGCAAACAGCCGGTGACTTAAAATTGTGCAATCTATTACCAATCGATCTAGGGTAGTTAGAAAAAAATCCAAAACTATCCCACGGGATACCACAAACTATAAAGTATTCGGGTAAAAATATTTTTGTAAAATTATTGGAATCTTAATTAGTTTTTGCGGTATGTGTATGTCGCCACTTGAGTTTTCCCTTAGAGTAATAAATTATCATAAGGTTTTTCCGAAAACATTTTTATACAATTTACACGTAGTTTTTTTTGTCCATTTAAATGCAAGGTGTATATCTGTATTGTTTAAGTTTAATTCTACATATTTATTAGATAACATTCCTCGTTAATATTTCAAGTTTTATACAACAAGAATATTTTATTTATTATTTAAAAAGTTTTTTATACATTGTGGTGATTGGTGAAATTCCATATTTATTTTTTTAGTTTTTAAGACAATAGGATAAACGAACCTGCCTTAATAAGCTTTAAAATTCATAGTTGTAGGACAAATATTATTATACGCTAAGGTTGTTTTCTTAATTATAAAGTTTATAAAGTTGTTACAATCTCCACTAACCAGTGAACAAAAAGTTTGTGTACTTTTACAGCTTTTTTATGTATTTTTCTTTGCATATCTAGGTATTATATTCACTTAGATTAGTTCTTATAGTTCAGCTATTCATTACTATTTATTTTTGTTTTATTATTTTTTTATTATTTTATTTTGTTAAATTAGTATTTCTGAGAATAGTATTAATTTTGGTACGAGGTATTCGCTTTCCCTCCATTAGTATTTATTAAATCCAGATTAGGATGGATATTATATTTGCAAAGATTTTATTTTACTCTAAACTATTTTTTACATAATCATGGCTACTAAAACATCTAAAAAGAGTTTATATTCAGAAGGCACCCTACATATTTAAATCAAATAATATATCCACAAAAATATTCTTTTTTAACAATCAAATTTTTGTTTAAGTTTATGTAGCAGATAATAAAATCTATAAAAAGGGATTAGTTTAGTAAAATTTTGTTTATAGGAAATGTAGAACCAAACTATATAGGGTGATATCTAAGCAGGTGCTTAAATTTAATGGTAAATCCGATAAACTAAATGTGTGAAAGAAAGATCATAATATTATTATAATAATTTGATGCTTTTGAATTTTATTAAGATCCCCTTGCCAAATTTGAGGAAGTTTTTAATTGATTAAGAACAAAAAAAGTAACATTGACAAAAGTGGCAAGTTGCGATTTTTAGCAAAAAACTCATTATGCATATGCATAAGAAAATGCAATAAAATAAATAAGTATGTACTTACTTAAAAATTAGATATTGTTTTTAAGAAAAGGGTAGATAGGTTCGTGTTTAGGAATAGACTTTTTATATTTACGAATTTTTAATATTTACTAGCGTATTAAGTATTTGTAAAAGGCTAGTAAGTCTTAAAAGTTTGATGCAAGTACTAAATAAAAAATACATTTCCTATTAACGATTTTATATAAGTTATACACAACAACTTTACAATCTATTGTGTTTCTTTTTTTATACAAATAAATTATATTTTCTTATCATTTTTTTGTTTTTTTACTTTTGTTTGTAAATATGTTTTGTCTTTTGTACAGTGACGTCTCCCATTCGTTGGCTGGTGCTTCTCTGTCTGTCCCTCTTGATCTTCTTGACCGAGATATTTATCTATCTTTACTTCTTTTTCCCAGAATGGATGGAATTTGACAAGATCTTGATTCCCACATCGCTGAACAACATGCTTTTGAATCCAGTCAGTTACAAACGCAACACTAAAGCCAAAGAATCTGGGAATAATATTGTTGGATCAAATACAATTAGCGTTATCACACATAACCACAACATTGTAATAAAACCAGGATATAGTCCAACTTCTCAGTTCGCCTGTAGGCACTGTGGTAAGAGATATAGATGGAAATCCACAATGAGAAGACATGAACAAGTGGAATGTGGTGGGAAGGAACCAACATTTAAGTGTTCAGAATGTTCATATAAAGCCAAACAAAAGGGTAATCTTAAGGTTCACATTAAAAAGTATCACACTCCTGATGAAAACGATAATGAAGTTTTTACCAGTCCGAAAGAGAAACATTTTGAAGAAACTATGCTGTTCAATAATAACAATAATGTCTTCAAAAATTTTTAAAACTGCTTTATTTCTTAAAATGTCATGAGGCGCTTAAAGGTTGGAAGGGAAATAATGTCCTAAATGCCACTCAAGTTAGTTATTACTACGAATTTTAAGACTAATCTACTCCACTCAAAAAAAGTCCTATTTTTGTATAAGCCAATTTTATCCTACAGTAAAAGGTAAGGCAACCTAAATTCGGAATAATTTAACTATTTACTAAACTTCCAAAGAAAAAAATTCTGTTAGGTAGAAGAGACCTTATGAATCAAAAAGGTGCAATTATTATTATCACAGTATTTTTTAATAAAAAATAAGTATTAACTGATTAATTTTAAGAGAAGAGTTAAGTTCTGTTTCTGATTTTAAAAAATTTATTTGTTATTTATACATTTCCTATATGTATTTTGTTTTTGGTTAGTAGGTTTTAAGAGTTTTTCCGTTATATTTTGAAGAATTCTGTTATTTTAGTTTGTTTATTTATTTATTTATGATTTTTAGATCACAAGTATGTTAGAGTTTGTTATTAATTTATGTTTTTTTTTGGTTTTGGAAAATTAAAGTAATGTTACTTACTTGGGTTTAATTTTTTCACAAAAAAGTATCTATTTACTGGGTTATTTACATACTTAATAGTTATTTA
Source organism: Aspidapion aeneum (assembly GCA_963576565.1). NCBI lineage: Eukaryota > Metazoa > Arthropoda > Insecta > Coleoptera > Brentidae > Aspidapion > Aspidapion aeneum. Next base: position 57,744,929 of record OY755045.1, read on the forward strand.
CCTGACAAGTGCGGAAAGTAACACTTTACCGCATGCGACGGCAGTTGGTTCAGTGGTGGTAAAGATACTTTCCGCATGTGTTAGGTACAATATTTTACCTATGAGTACCTTTTTTTTGTGTTGTCAAATTAGATAAGTTTGAAATGTAAACAAATATTGAAGCTGTCTTATGGACGCGTTGCTAAAGTTTTTAAGTGGTGCGCGTGCGGTAAAGTAACTTTAAACAAAATTCAGTATCAAATTATAAAAAATTTTAACACGTTCATTGCGCATGGAGTACAGGTGCATCGACCGCGCGCTGATTCGTGCCCCTGTGTCGATTTGGCCGTGCCGAATAGTATCTCACTTTCTTTCCAGGGTATTACACACCTATTACTTGGTATTACAGGACATACCGGCAGCATTATATGGCATTGCTACGTTGTAGTCAAAGTTTCTTTATTCTAAGTGGGTATATATAATAGCAGACGGAAAAACTGATAAGGCTTTTGTTTTTTATTTTTTGAGAGTTATAGTTATATAATATCGCTTTCAGTACGTTTTTAAAAGTACTCAAAACACCTCTATTATCTCTTTCTTGAAACACTCTGTATTTAAAGTCTTAATTTTGATCTGATCGTTTAAAGCGGTTCGCATAATCACTTAGGCACATGTGCTGAATTAGTTTGCAACATCTCTATAGCATTAAAAGTTAAACACACAATAAAAACGTACGTAATATTAATGTAATTAATGTTTTGTACACTCAATCAATGTTTTTTTGTTCAGATCGCTGAAAATTAATATACATTTTGTCTTTTTTGGTAAAAAGTTAAAAAATCAAAATAAAAAATGGTATTGGCGATATTTTTATCCAAATAACACTTCTTTAGATTTTTGGCACCTAAGAAACAACCTGTATGGTTGTGTTTGGAGGGGGGTGCACAAAAAATCTTGTGATATGTTTTGAAAAACAAGTCTATACCATAAAATCATTATTTTCATTAAAGCATTTTTAGGCTACAAGTTCATTTGCGAAACATGTTTTAAAAACTATAAAACATACGACAGTTTTTTGTTTCATCAAAAGAATGACTGTGTTACTAGAAAGAAACGTTTTGAGTGCCCTTATTGTTCATATTGCACCGGAAGAAAATTTGTGATGAACCAGCATCTGAAGAAGAAGCATATAGATTTAGTGCAATAAGCATTACTAGTAACTAATACTGATGATCCCCCTAGTATTTTACACAGAAAACAAAAATAGTTTAAAATACCCAATAGTAATTAAAGGGCGTAGGAATCTGAAAAAGATCAGTTAAAAATTATATAAAAATCATGAGCTTAATTTTTTGTCAACTAGTAAACTCGGATGGAGTTGTGCATACGAGGAAGAGAAGAATATATCTGGAGATGGACGTATGGCATATACATAATTCTCCAACGTTAAATGGAGAAAGAGGGATTTTCGGCGGATTACCTTCTCGGTTATAAGAAAACAAATTTAAATCAATCAGTTGCGCGCTGGTTTATTACTGATTTTATTACTAAAAATAATTTGTTATACCTACAGGGTTCTGAGATGTAATGGAAACCAACAAGAGTTGTCAACCAACTGTTTCGACCTAAAGGGCCTTTTCAAAACACTTCTTGGCCAGCCACAAAAACTTTTAATTTGTGATTCAAGGCTACTAAAATTTACGTTTGTTACCATTTAATTGACTTTAAAACGGCATAGCAATTTACTAGTAGCGACAATGTAATTGAAAAATATTTTTAAAATTTTGAGTAACATATCATTAAGGGTTTAAACTAACAGGGTGGATGCGTCTTTTTTAAATTTGTCACACAAAGTATTTAGATAGACGTCTCAAGTCATTTATAAATCGCTTATATCGTCGTCTTCCTCACATAGTGGCGTGTCTGAAAAATGAAACAATTTGGATTTACGCTTTTTTTCTGGCTATAAATTTAAGTTTATATGTACTTTTTTACGTAAATAAATATATAAAATAATAAATAAAACATTGGCTAACATTAAAATATTTTCTTTTGGTCTTTTTGGCTCTTCGGTAAAATTTAAATAATATCAGTTACGAAACTACGTGCGGAAGCCGACGATATGTACTCTGTGAAATAATGGTTTTGTAGGGGTCTGTGACAGGCAGTCCTTTCTAAAGCTTTCAATTCGTGGAATTAATCGACAAAGGTGCATAGATTTAGCCTCTAAAAATGCTCCTAAATCAGTTCTAACAAACTTTAGATTTGTCCTGCAGCCCCCAAATAAATCTTGAGCTGAAAAAGTAGCCCAGCAAAAGCTAATTGCGCCTGCGGCCCCAAAATGTAAATAAAATGTACCATGAAGTTTTTTTTTTATCGCAAAACCGAAACAATTGTGCGACATTGAACGGTGGGCTAACCCGCGCCTGGGCACGTCACTGCTCGATCTATACTACTACTATGTCAGTTTAAAACGTTTTTCTACGTTGTCCGACGCGTATTCTTCACCTCCTTTGATCCTGACAATCATCTTCTGTCAGGATTGTTTGACTCATTGATCTTTGGATTGACTGTTGCTATTCCAGTTTAGGACGCCCTTTTTTTTCTGCGCATCCGTTGTACATGGCCGTACCATATCAGTTTTCTTTTAGTCATGTTATCCGATATGCTTCCGTCGATTCCATTTTTTCTTTTATGGTTTATCGGTTATAGATATTCTCATTGATCTTCGTATTGCATTAATTTCGATACTTTCCATTTACGCGACAAGTCTGTGCTGTTCACGATTGTTTCATATATGTTTAATTTTACATTATTTTTTATCTCTTTGCTCCATAAAAGACCGTTAAGACATCTAATAACCTATTCGGCTTTTACTATTCTTTTTTTCAGTTCTTGACAGTCTGTTCCTGTCTTATCAAATAAGACACCCAATTATACATATTCATTGTACGACAAATAATATCTTCAATATTATTTATCCATTGTCTAGTTCTAACACACTTGATTGATTTCCAATACATAAGGCCTGTGTCTTGTCCACATTCACTGTTAAACCCTACTTTTGGTATTCTTTTGTTAACTTTCTTATCATATACTCCATGTTCTTCTTTATTATTAGCTACAATTACTTGGCCGTCAGCAAACTGTAGTGTGTATATAGTAAATCGGCCGTTAGGTTGTATTCCCATACCGTGTACTTTACGTTTCCAGTTTTTTAGAGCTACTGCGATATATATTTTAACATCTCTTTCGTTATCAGGAATTCTTTTGAAAGTCGATTTTTAATTTAATTTTTAGATTTTGACCCTTAAACTGTCTTTTATCGCTTTTTTGTACGTATGATTGATATTAGTTTGCTCTAATGGTCCAAAATTTAGCTCACACATATACTATACTATAGTAGTGTGAGCTATGGTGATCCTAATTTTTTCGAGAAAAAAAAAGTTGCTCCGATTTCAAAATTTTTTATATATCTTTGCGTTTCAGATGATTTTGAAACTTTTTTGTTGCGCCGTCTGTCTGTCTGTCTGTCTGTCTGTCTGTCTGTATGTCTGTCTGTCTGTCTGTCTGTCTGTCTGTCTGTCTGTCTGTCTGTCTGTCTGTGTGTCTGTATGTCTGTCTGTAACGACCAACGCGCATAACTCAACAACCGCTTGGCCGATTTTAATGAAACTTGGTACATAGGCTGGGTCTTGGGCCGAGATGGTCCCATTTAAAAATGAACAAAATCCACCGAGCACAAACCAAATAAAAGGGTGGGGGTAGATTTCAAAAATTAGAGTTTATGGGAAAATATGGCGTGTGTGACATCAAACGAAAGGTAATTGAGTCTGGAGTTTAACAAAATACATTTTAATATATTTAAAAAAAAAGGGTGGGGGTATATTTCAAAAATTAGAGTTTAAGTGAAAATATGGCGTGTGTGATATCAAACGAAAGGCAATTGAGTCCGGAGTTTAACAAAATACATTTTAGTTTTTGTTTTTTTAAGGGTGGGGGTAGATTTAAAAAATTTGAGTTTAAGTCAAAACATGGCTTGTGTGGTATCAAACTAAAGGTAATTTAGTCCGGAGTTGAATAAAATATATTTCAGTTTTTAGTTATATTAGCTCACACGTACACTATAACTATAGTACCTAGTGTGAGCTTAGGGGCCCATATATTGGCAGAGTATTTTGTAATGGAACGGTATCTTATGTTTTGTAGGTCCGCAAAGGTAACATGAGTCTCTATATTTCTAGCACTCATTTTCTTAATCGTTTGTTTAAGACAAACAACATTATCACTACAAGATCTGCCTGCACAAAACCATCAAACTCATTCTCTATTAGATCTCTAAGAATCCTCCCGTACAATCTACTTAGAGTACTGGTTACTGAAATTTATCTTTAATTGTTGCAATCCAGCTTTTTTCCTTTTTTATGTGTTGAGGATATGAATGTAATTTTCCAATCATCAGGTACCTACTAGATGTTCGTTTATGCATTAATTGATAATAATATGTGAGATTTTCTAGTAGTTTTTCTGATCCATATTTGAGCATTTCAGCGTATATTCCCCCAGGTCCGCTAGCTTTTCCAGATTTAAGCTTTTTATTACTAATCTCGATGTATAGAAATACTAATAGACAGTTGTGAAAGACATAATTTTCGCCTGTAACATGATTTTATTGAAATTGACGAAAAGGTAAAAAGGCCTGCTCTTTTAAATCAAAATAGGTACTTCTCTTAAAAATTATTTTACTTGAATAATATTTTTTTTTTCGCAAAAAATATAACAAATAACGACACCCCGTTCATAAAAATTAATAAAGCAATAAAATTTTTTAAAACCCAAAATTATTTTAAATATTAACCAAGTATCAATTGCACATAAACAACAAAATATAAATGATCTTATTTTACACAAAAATACCAACATTTATATTATCTCATTTTTTGTTTTTGTTTTCTGTGTTTAGGTTTGTTACATATACACAAATTTTATAGTCTATTTTACTAGTTTTATAATATTAAATATACGAGCAATAAATCATGTTTTTCAAATAAAGATTTGCAGTTTTCTTTACTCTTTGTTTGAAAGTTGTAGACAATGGATGAGTACAAGCAAGATTTAGGAATTGGATGGTCTTTTGTTTGTTTTAAACATGAAGTTTTGGTTAGTAAATATCTCTAACACTTTTTAATTGTTAACTTGACACTTAACTTGAAAAAAGTTAAAGACACTTATCAACCGAAACGCCGTGTTTTAAAGAAGAACCTTTAAAAGCAACATTCCACGTTATTTCTCTTAGCTTAAAACAGCCTAGGCCCAAAGAAAAAAGATGCATAACAATGTTTTGTACTATTCATATGCATTAAACATCACAACTTAATTCGGTCCCGCATTGAAGATACTGCTTTTAAAGCAACCACGGGTTCGAAACTTACCTTTTACAATGATAAAGCTTGTCTTTGTAAAATTATCTAATTAAAACAATTGTTACAGAGGCAAAATAACAAAACAATTGTGGCGTTTTTGCACGACTCTTAGACATCTCAAATAAATTTGATTTAAAGTTTAAAGGTACCTATATATTTTTTTATTACAAAAATGTCGTGTATGAAATCTTGTCCTATTTATTTAAGCTTTTCTTAGCTGCTGTTGTTAGTGTCAATAATAACTGCAAATTTTTGTAGTAAGAAAGGGTCGCGAAATCATAACACGCTGCAGTTTATCCAAGATCATGGAAAGTGTAGTTTTTTATCTTACAAGGCAATCTCATAAGGTGCTAACGCGAAAACCTCTACCTCTTTGACTTATTGAAAGTAAAGCCGGCCACAGACACAGATACATGTTCGCGGGCAAGTACGCGCGTTCCAAAACGCCCGTTCATTGAACGAACGTGCTTGATGCCAACACACAGAGAGACATGTTTGTGTATTTCCCTAGTTGGAAAAATGGCTTCAAGTAGTAAAGAAGAGTTCTATCTTTTGGCAGTGGCATACGCGTATTTAAAAAAAACAATTACATTTTCATTAAAAAAAAAAAGAAAACCGAAGACCAAATGGGTTTAGGAATGGCTTTTGAAAAGAAATCACTTTTCCCATATAACTTTATCATAAGAATTGCTATTGGATGTGGACGACTGGCGAAATTATCTCCGTATGGACGATTTTGTTCCACTTCTTTTAATTTATCCGTTAAAATTTTATAAGCATTATTTTTTTTATTTCGGTCCATGTACTCTTTTGATTTAGTCTTCCATAGACATGGAAAAGATTGATATAGTTGTATGAATTCCGTTAGAAATTCTTTGGAAACACCTCTTAAATCGCTCATTGTTATGGATTTGTTTATGTATAAAATACTGGTTTTAAAAATAGACCAAATTTAAGAAATGCCAAGCACAAACTGATTGATATCTCTCTGCAAGCATGAATTCTCGCCACACACTGGCATTCGTCAACGCGCGATTATGCTTGCGCGTTGATGTTTTCAAGAAATTTCGGGAGACATGATTGAGCAACTTTCTGTTGCGCGCGCGTGAAAATTTTCCCTACAGACGGGAGTACATGAATGCGCGTTGATAAACGCGCGGAGATGCACGCGGACATCTCTGTGTCTGTGGCCGGCTTAACATAAGGCTTAGTGCGTTACGTAATGAAAGAACAAGCCCTAAGCTCTGCAAGACCGATTCCGTAATGAATACAAAAAAGGCTTGAAAAATCAACGCAACTTTTAAATGGCCTTAAGCGTCTTTTCAAGATCATTAAGGCTAACAGTAAGAATTATACAGGTGGATTAAATGCTATAGGGGTCATAGACTGTTGCTGTGCTGTGTGTTAGAGAGAAGTAAAAGACAGAAAAATATATTTTGGGCGATGTCTTGAAATAAATTTCGCTGTTTTAGACCCGTGTTCGGGCCGGTAGTTGGAAATTAGGGCAATATATTGTGACCTCTCGTCTTCGCGAAGCTGTTCGTCATTCCGCCGTGTGCAGCAAAGCAGGTGAGAAGTGGCTAATTGTTTTTTACGCAAATTCTAACTCAAGCCAATACATTGAGCGTTCGGGAAATTGTACAGATTAGAGGCCCTCGAAACATTTGACAATTGTTTTAAACAATTATCAAATGTATCGAGGGCCTCCAGTACAGATAGATGATTCAATCGTATTTCGGGGGAAATAGCTGTCAAGATTTATTTGTTGTCGCGTTTGAGGGAAGGGATATTCCAAGCCATAGCACAGTCCAAAAAATAGTGACCCACTTCCAACGAACAGGGTGAGTCAATTTTTGCCATACATGTAGTGGTGGATAGGCACCTCCGGTTCGTGATCAGCAAGATCTACGAGATCTTTCGATTTGGCACCCAATAATTTGTTTTGCTACCACTTTGGATAAACTTCGGAAAAAGTAATTACCACTCTACAATCAGTGACACCTGAAATGCTAGTAAGGAATGTCCGAACTGAATTTTATAACATGCTCGGATACTGTTTAGCACAGAGCAGTGGTATTTTTTGAGAATTTAATTCGCTAAGTAGTTCTTAAATCAATATGAAAGAATTTTCTTTTAAAACAGATCCTCTCTTATTTGTATCGCTGGAGAAGCCATAAACTTTAGTTTGTGGAAGACACGGCATTAAATATTATAAAAAAGAACAAGCTTGATAACAAAGATTATACGTTACGTAGTTATCGTCTAAATTTCCGATATTTGATGTACAACTACCCTTGATCGATTTTCTAGACGAAATGAAAGAAAAGATTGCCGCGCTAGGGGAAATAATCGGTGTCCTAAATTTCCTCCCTCTATTCTACTTTCTGAAACAATGGGCGTAACCACGTTGTTAACCCCTATCTTTTTTTCTTACATACTACATTTATTTATACATATGCAGTTGTTCTTATCTTACATACAGTAATAATTTTCCATGATTCTTATAGCATTTATTTAATCTTTATATAATTATATGATTTTCGTTACAAAAATCGAAGTGAGTTGTAAATGGCCTTAAATAATAGGTATCTTTATGGTCAACGGGTCCAGTACTATACGGTGTACAGTACTATAACAAAAGCGTGAAATTGACATTGTCATTTTACTTATCATTTTTTGTGAATGGCTTACAATTATTCTAAAATGGCTAGAAATCGACTATATCCAGATTTTGGAAAATGTAATATGTTTGTTTGACTGCTTTATTCAAGCAACAAAATCCCAATATTTAAACGGCAGAAATATTTTTATGCAAAATGCGTTAATAAAAATTACTCAAAAATGCCAACAATGTCCTACACATAATGGCAATCAGTTTGAACATTTATATCATTAAAGAAAAATTTGTTATTTTTTTGTATTTTTCCTAGACTTTGTTTCAAATAAATCTGTAAATTAACGTAAAACCATTTTAATATGCTAAGTATCAAAACAGTTAAACTAAAAATCGTGTAACTTGCAATTTTTAATTTATATTTATGTTGGAAATATCCAAGTTCGGACTATTTTTTTTTTAAATATAAATTTTTTTTTTTTTACCTTAAAACAAAATTTTTTTAAATTTTTATTATTTTGGGATAAGACTACTAGCATGAAACCAATCAAAATGATAATAAAAAAAATCCAGGTCCGTATTAAATTTTTTCATGGTAAATACCATATCTCAAAAACTAAACAATATTTTAAAAAATTGACAACGTCATTATTTTCTTGTAAAAAAGTTGCCATAAAAAGGTTTTTAGAGAATAAAAATATCTGGCAAAATAAGCGAGATATAAGGGATTATTAAAAATACAATTTTTTTCAAAAACTCCCTGTATTAGCGAAAGTACGGGGTATAGCAAAAATCTGATTACACCATTTTTAACGACTCAAAAAAAGAGCACGGTAAGGTGCAATCAGAAAATTAATATCTTTAATAATAACCGAGTTTCACATTTAATCCCATCGAAAATGGGACACGCTGTACCCCTGCGCCAAATAGTACCAGGTCAAAAACAACAAAACTTTTTTAAAAATAAGGTCCATTTGATTAGGATATTGATAGATGTCTCTAGGCAAAAATTTTTATCTTCCAAAGCAAATATTTTTTTTTACAATAGATAAAAAATTAGATTTGCCTTAATTTTTTTTTATATGTTGCCGTATTTAGGCTTAACAATTATCGAATTCCTCATTCCTTTTCCTCAGCCATTCTTAACTAAATCCTTAACAATTTATGTTGTCCCATCAAGAAAATTAGTATTTCTTTAATGTAGTTTTTTATTTTTATTAGTTTGAGTAATTCTTGCTTTAATTTTAAAAATGGCTTTACTTCAGGGAATTTAATATGATTTCAAGAAAACTGAAACACTTGATTTGAAAATCATTTTTTTGTTTTGAAATAACAAGTCTCTTTTCAAAACCAGATATCAAGAAAAATAAAATATTGTTGAAAATCGGACGTCATCATTTAGTGAACTCAACTTGTTTTGTGAGAATATTATTTAATCGAGAAAATATAGAAATAAAATTTCGGACTTCCATTGTCTTTATTTATTTTAAAACACGACGTTTTGGTTAGTAAGTATCTCTAACCGTAAGTGTAAACTAAACAATCTAGTCTCTAGGCTACTAACCGTAAGTGTAAACTAAACAATCTAGTCTCTAGGCTACTACTTATACTACTTGGTGTGCAGTCAGGTGTGACGGCCCGCCCCCTTTTTAATCCTAAGACGCCTGTTTTCCTTAAGGAGTGGTTTCCATATGTTTGGTATGTCCGTGCTTGGTTGACTGAAAACTTCTTTATTCTGCATTATAAACGCAGCTTCAATAAACTTTCGTTTTCGCCAATGCGACTCTTTTTGCAAAACAAAAGAAAATATGTTTTCTTGATTTGATTTTTTTGATGTAAAAGTTTTATTAGGGCGTATCGTCATCATCATTATCAAAATGGAGTAAAATATTTTGAAAAAAATGGACTTAAGGGTCTTTTCATATGTAACATGTGTCGAAAAATGCATAATAAAGGTGAAGTTAGGTTAGGTTTTAACTTTATCTTTGATTTATTTATTTAACTTTTTCCCAAACATTTTACCCCATTTCGATGACACCCTAAAAAATATTATAACAAATCAATAATTTATTATTTTTATATTTCATTTTTCTCAAATAGGTGTTTAGCAGTTGCCTTTGCCTTTCAATTTCCTTAAAAACCCTTGGTCTAAGCGACGTGCAATGTTCCTTTTCCTGTGGAATAAAATACGTAGTAGTTTTTTTTTAGATTCCAGAAAACTCTCAGATTCAGTAAAAATTTTTGGCAACAAGTCTTTTTCAAAAATTTGTCATTATTTTTAAGCCTACCATTAAAAAAATAGGTACATTTTAGGTCGCGTATTTTACACTTTGTTAACGTTATTATTATTACTGAGTCTGCGCATCAGCAGTTTCTCGCTCCTTTTTTTATTTACGGTAACGGCGTCGGGTACTTACGAAGGCCGTCCTTTATTGATACCGTTATTTTTTTAGCTTAGTTTTGTGTTGTTTTTAGCTCACACATATACTATACTATAGTAGTGTGAGCTATGGTGATCCTAATTTTTTCGAGAAAAAAAAAGTTGCTCCGATTTCAAAATTTTTTATATATCTTTGCGTTTCAGATGATTTTGAAACTTTTTTGTTGCGCCGTCTGTCTGTCTGTCTGTCTGTCTGTCTGTCTGTCTGTCTGTCTGTCTGTCTGTCTGTCTGTCTGTCTGTCTGTCTGTCTGTCTGTCTGTCTGTCTGTCTGTCTGTCTGTCTGTCTGTCTGTCTGTCTGTCTGTCTGTCTGTCTGTCTGTCTGTCTGTCTGTCTGTCTGTCTGTCTGTCTGTCTGTCTGTCTGTCTGTCTGTCTGTCTGTCTGTATGTCTGTAACGACCAACGCGCATAACTCAAAAAAGAAATTTGGTACCTAGGCTGGGTCTTGGGTCGAGATGATCCCATTTAAAAATGAACAAAATCCACCGAACAGAAACCAAATAAAGGGGTGGGGGTAGATTTAAAAAATTAGAGTTTATGTGAAAATATGGCGTGTGTGATATCAAACGAAAGGTAATTGAGTCTGCAGTTAAACAAAATACATTTTATTTTATTTTAAAAGAAAGGGTGGGGGTATATTAAAAAAATTAGAGTTTAAGTGAAAATATGGCGTGTGTGATATCAAACGAAAGGTAATTGAGTCCGGAGTTTAACAAAATACATTTTAGTTTTTTGTTTTTTTAAGGGTGGGGGTAGATTTCAAAAATTTGAGTTTAAGTCAAAACATGGCTTGTGTGGTATCAAACAAAAGGAGTTTAGTCTGGAGTTAAATAAAATATATTTCAGTTTTTAGTTATATTAGCTCACACGTACACTATAACTATAGTACCTAGTGTGAGCTTAGGGGCCCATATATTGGCAGAGTATTTTTTAATGCAGTCGAATTTTTTACTAAAATTCGGTAAAAAGCAATAAATCTGATAAAAATAAATAAACAAATGTAAATAAACAAAAAGTTGAAACAGTGTGAAACTACTAACTTAGCGTTTGTGTTATGCTTATCTTTAGTGTTTCAAACACTACCTTTTTAGCCCTGGAAGTTTCCTTTATCCCAAAAACACCCTAATTTTTTCAATTTTGCCTTTTATATGCCTCTAATTTTAATTTGCGGAGTCTCATTTTAATGACACCCTCTATTGGCTAGATGCACTCCATGGTCTTGCCGACTTTGAGAATTATTAATTAGCTCTTGGGGTTAGTGTTGCGCTGTTTGCTAAATTTGACAAACCTATCGGACATCCTGTACCAAATAAGGCCTTATACCTTGTAGAAACTCAGTTTACTTGCACTTTTAGAAACGTACAAAAATATACCAAGAAAAGGCAAAATTCATGAACATGACATTGAGCATTTGGTAACGTATCAAGAAAAACGAAGACGTTGTAGTGTCTGTCAAAGCAAATGTAATTTTACTTGTCGAAAACGTACGGTTGCGTTACATCCCAAATTTTGTTTTATTGAATTTCACAAAAAATAATTTTTCCGCTTTATTCAGAAATAAAAATGAGAAAAATAAAAACTCCAAGTTGTCCATTAGTAAATGGGTTATGTAGTTTTGTGTATTGAATTGAATGTCAAAAACAATAAAACACAAAAAATTAAAAATGTAATTTTCGCCTTAATAGGGTTTAAGGTACCTAGTATCTATTTAATTTTTGCGAACGTTATTTTGGTTTTTTTGTAAAGTTTGGCTGATTACACTGCCTTACGACAAAATTGAGAAGATGAACGACGGACGGATGAACTGCTAATGTTGGGTCGCTAAAACCGAATTTCATAAAAAGTAGCCAATTTGCCCTCACCTCACCTGAGGACACTTCATCAAATATTATGAAAGTTAAAAATTTTGACCATTCCGGTCACCATCTGAACCCCTTTTTTATTAAAATTGAAAGTTTGTTATACGATATTACGTATTGCTATTCGCTAGATTAAACCAGGACGTTTATACAATTTTTACTCACGCAGTTTCCCCAAAGTCATTCTAGCACCCCTCTTTCCCCCGTGGGAGGGGTTGCCGTGGGGGTCAACTTTAATAGTCGTATATAAGTTACTACGATCAGGGAGCTACGGCGTAACTAAATGATTAGTATCTTTTTTACTCATCACGTTACAGAATAGAGGGCCAAAATACCTAAGAATATTTTTATTTTTTAATTTATTAATTGGGTTAAAGTGGATAATCGAAAGTTTTAGTAAAATTCGGTTATAGCGCCCCAGAATTACCAGGATTAGGAGGTTGCCCTCTGTGTTTCTTAGCTCTTTTTTTGTAGAACTGAATTGAGCAAAGTTTGCATCTTTCGTGGTTTAATTTGCTTGTATAGCGTTTTCACTTCATTGCATTTATTTTGGCCCCATTGAAAGTGGCTGTCAAACTTTTGTATAGTTTTAAAATACTTCCCGTGCTAGTACAGAGGCTAAAAGTAATACGCATTGACAATTTAGCTCAGGAACCCATTTGGAATTATTTCCAAAGCCATTAACTAAGCAATTTTTTTCAAAATAACAGCCAAAGAAAATGATGAGAATTTAAAAAAATAGGTTTTTAGAAAGTCAATAATTATTTAAAGAACACAACTTTTGACATTTTTTCTTTAAAAAATCACAGCTATCGAAAGTTTTATTATATAAACTTGTTAGATGTACCTATTTTATATATAATACGATTTATCAAATTGTTGATACGGTCTGTGGAAATTAGCTAGGCGTCTTATGAAGTTTCATGGCGTTGAAAACTAAACCAGTGAAAATAATATTTGGAAGAAATAGCACTCTTTGCAGTAATATAATACTGTTGAGGCCGCTTGATATGGAGCAATAAACTTGCAGTTGCATGCAAGTTTAGGGTCCCTGACATGACATGACATCTGTTTTGTAAACAAAAAATATTTCTATACAGGTACATTAATCGTGCATGTAACTGCAACTTTATTGCTCCATATCAAGCGGCCTTTAAGGGTCACAAACAAATATGTCTCATTCAGGGACACTTATCTTGCATGCAACTGCAAGTTTATTACTCCATGTTAAGCAGACTTTAGAGCCACGATGACTTAATTTAATACGAGCGATACGACCATTAAATAGTACGATTTATCAAATTGGTGAACTATACACTTTTTATTGTTGGTTGGTACACAATATCAAGAGCAACGCAATGGAAAGGATGAAATTATGTATAACTTACGCCCTCATTCGCTAGTATATGTTTTAAAAATGTGTTTGTAAGTACTTTGGTAACAACTGCGGATTTGGGTGCAATTAGAAAAATGTTGAGATATGTACTAACATTGTGTTGTTTTTTTAAATGTAAGATTAAAATCACAAACTGCCTTTTAGTTTTAGGCCAGGACAGTATGGAGAATGATAACACAGTGTGTTATAATTGTCACAAAAAGTATAAAAATAGAAATACGTTAAATTATCACGTAAAATATGAATGTGGAAAAGACAAGATACACAAGTGCAACTTTTGCGAGTATTCCAGCAAAAGAAAAACCAACTTAAAATCGCATACTTTAGCCAAACATTCGCATCTATTGACTAAAGCCAACGACGACTTTTGTGTTAAAGATTACTCTGGGGAAATAATTTTTAAAAGCATTTTTTTAAAAGACTAAACTAAAACGTATAATATGGGTTAAGAAAAGCCATGTTTAAATCTGGCTTCCACGAATTTTCTAACCATAAAAACTGCACCATGTATTTGACGTTGTGGATCGTATTTTTGGTGACAGTACACTAAAAACGGGAAGCAGCTCAGAAAAGAAATTTTTGTCAATTCTTGTTATTGATTATTGCTATAAAATTTTGGTAAAATAAGTAAAAATCACAGTTCAAAAAACGCGAAAAGTGAACTCCAAAAAATACAAAAAAATTATACAGAACCAGTTGACCCCTGCTGATGCCGGCTGTTGCTGTTGAATAGTGGTGCCGCGGCGGTGAGGCAAAGCTCGAGTGACTATGTCCTGACACAAGACGCTAGCGCTACCAAGTCCACTTCCAATCCCTGGCTTCGCATGCGTAGATCTACCAATATTATTTACCTCATGTATTAGAATCGATGTACAGGGTGATTTTCACTTGAATGATTCTAACCACATGAAAATAGAAAGTTTCAAAAACCTAACCTAACGAAACCTAATCAGATCTAACCGAACCGAACCAAAGCAAACTAAACCAATATTTTTTTTCAAAAAAAAACTTTCCTGACTTCCTACCTGGGATGCTAGAGGATGTGAATCCGAACCGGACCTATCCAAACCTAACCCTACCCAACTAAACCTAATTAGCAGTACGTGTTGTAGTTTAGTTTGGTTAGGTTAGGTTTGGTTCAGTTTAGTTAGGTTTGGTTTGGTTCGGTTCGGATTCACATCCTCTAGGATCCCGGGCAGGAAGTCAGGAAAGTTTTTTTTTTGAAAAAAATTATTGCTTCAGTTTCCTTCGGTTCGGTTACATTTGATTAGGTTTTGTTAGGTTAGGTTTTTGAAACTTTCTATTTTCATGTGGTTAGAATTATTCAAGTGAAAATCACCCTGTATGCATCTATTCTAAGACATGAGGTAAATAATATTGGTAGATCTGCGCTTGCGAAGCCAGGGATTGAAAGTTGGCTTGGTAGCGCTAGCGTCTTGTATGTCCTGACAAAGCCAAGCCAAGCCAAGCCAACGTTTGTCAAACATGTCAAAAAACAACGCGCTGTTTATCTCAGTGCTGTGAACCAGCCGCGGCTTGTGCCGTAGGCGAGGTGAAGTGGTACATTATAAACACCAGTATACAAGTTTTTATCTCTTGAAACTTGTTGCGTCCTCGAACTCCTAGCGCATGGTTTTATACCAGTTGAAAGATATGAGCAACAAAAAAGTTTAAGAGAGTTCTAGGACGCAACGAGTTTTAAAAGAGAATAACGTTTGAACAGGTGTTTATAATGTAGCGTTTCACCTCGCCTGCGGCACGAACCGCCGCTGCTGTCAACAGGCTCGTTATTCTTGAAATCTCCCCGAGCGAGTACTCCTTGAAATTCGATCGAGGACCAATAGAGATGCGGAAATCAAGTGACATCGCATGCGCAGTTTGACTTTCACCCGATTTCGAGGGAGTACTTCCCGGGGAGATTTCAAGAATACTTACACTGGAATGGGATCCAGAACGTCAAATACATGGTGCAGGGATTTTTATATTTTTTAGCAATATATGTCATTTTGAGGTTATAAAATCCGTGCTGGCTTCTTACAGCGCATAATGTTACAGGTCAATTTGCTGAAACCGGCGCACAGATGGCTGGTTTACGAAACTAGGTTGTACAGATAATTACATTCAAGTTAATACGACGACATATAAAAATGATGAATTTCACACGATTTGCATTCTCAAAAAACGTTAAATTTCACCCGTGTGCAAAAATTTTTGTGCACATGTATGGAAAAGTGTATAATTACGTTAAATTTCACAAAATTTTTCCACACATGTGCGGAA
Organism: Aspidapion aeneum; assembly: GCA_963576565.1. Taxonomy (NCBI): domain Eukaryota; kingdom Metazoa; phylum Arthropoda; class Insecta; order Coleoptera; family Brentidae; genus Aspidapion; species Aspidapion aeneum. The sequence continues at coordinate 57,760,919 of OY755045.1, forward strand.
AAGCCGTTTTATTTCATTTGTGCAAAATTAAGGACCAATTTTTATAAAAATTACTATAGTTCAACAGTGTTCGTAGGAGAAATAGCATACAACTCGATAAAAAGTAACTTAATTAAACTCGCGTTTTGTTCCACTCGGCTAGCGTCTCTTTCACAACATTCACGCTCGTGTGAAATTTTTCACTTTCTTCTCTTGTTATGTAATATACTATTTATTAACTAATAAATAACATTATAACACCCAATTAATAATACAGCGTATTTTACCCAAATATCTACATTTAAAGTAGGTAAATATATTATTGTTTTTTGAATGAGCGAAAAATATTTTCAAATATAAAACATTATCTACAATCAATAGGTCCACGTTAGATACAGGGTAGGTACAATGTAACTGCTTACTTTAACAAACAGTACGTAATTTTTCACCCTGCCTAGCTGAAAAAAATCGATTACTTTAAAACCAAATTTATAGCTAGTGTTTGATTTGATTATACCTATAGGGTGTTCTCATAAAAATCTTGTTTTTTTATTACTCAGGGTGTTAAATTAAATAACATGCCAATAAGTCAGGAGTCTTGAGTCAATTTTGAAAAAATAACTTCACATTAACATATGTTTTAAACCTTTTAACTTTTGAGATACAGGATGTAAAATAGTTTTAAAAAATCTGTAATTTTATTATTATTTGTGATACTGCACTAGATATGTTTTTAAAATTTGTTACAAACTTTTTTTTTATCAAAAGACATCTTCTTAATGTTTAACATGTTCTTTTTTATATTTTGACCGGTGGCGTTCGCGCGGAAATTGCAGACGGTATTTTAAATAAGTTGTATTTTCTCGTAAGTTGTCTAACTAGATGCAAATGAATTCATTTCTTTTTTACCTTCGTAGCCCGCGTAGCAATGGCTAGAGAAGGTATTAGTTTCGAGGAAAAAAAAATTGAGAGAACGCCGAAAATATGTCATTTGGGTGTATTTGGACCTATTCTGGCAATATCGTCGTGACGTCTGTGTGTGTGTGTGTGTGTGTGTGTGTGTGTGTGTGTGTGTGTGTGTGTGTGTGTGTGTGTGTGTGTGTGTGTGTATATTATGTCTGTCCGTAACACGAGCTCCTAAACCGCTATACCGATTTTCATAAAATTTTTAGGTAAAATATTGATCGGCACTCTTACGAGCTGATTAGATTTTGGTCAAAATCCATTAATGCTAATGTTTTTTGACAATTAAAAACTTTAAAAAATGTTAATTTTCTAACGGAGCATCATATCAATATATGGTTTTCGGAATATAGTAGACTACATTGTGCTCAATAATTTGTGTTCGGTTCGGTTCAGTAACCAAAAACTTCGTAAGAGCTTTAATTTCTGAGATATTTACAAAAAACTGTTTTCAAGGCTTCACTTGAAGTGTGCTGATGGGATAGCTAGGAAGGTATTAGATCCAAGAGACGATATTTGCTTAGAAAATAAACCAGTGGCGTATTGTTGTTTTGTTTAAAAATACCGGGGGCATGTTAAAAAATATCTCTTAATAAATATGAAGATTTTTTGAAACTCTAACACAAATTTTTATCCTAAACGAGACCCAAAAATTACCATTTTAAACATTAGCATTCAATAACACACTATATTGTAAATCAAAATTTATTTGTATTATGAAACTTATTTTTAAGAAATAAATACCTATAGTGTGTTAGGAATTAAATGGAATAGTTTTCAAATATATATGATTTCATACTAAATTTATGGGTAAAAATGGTTTTATAGCTGCTATAACTTATCATTTTTTCCCACCACAGTCTCGTGCAACCAAATGTAGCTGGTAAGATACTTTTTAAAAATTTTAGATATCTTATTACAGCTTTTCAAAACTTTTGATATAAAATTTCGTAAAAATTAGTTTAGCAATCCTAAATGGGGTTATTGCGACCCTTCTACATCTAAAAGCCCGAGGCAAGTTATATAACTTTAGTATAATTACGATTTGTTTTTATCTTTAATAATAACAGATATATTTGCATGTCAAAATATTGGGACTTACCTTGTACATATACTGTAACACAAAGCAGTAGCCGCAGCCAACGATAAAGACCGGCCATGGCGCGTTATAAGCAAGTCGGCGGTCACGTGATCTTAGGTGTTCCAGGATTCTTATTGTATTGCTTAATATATTATCTGTTTTTACACAATTTAAAAAAATTGGCAAAAATTTTTTGTTCTCATATAGGCAAAAATTTAAAAAAATATTTTGCTGATGTATGTGTTTATTATAAATAAAACAACTGAATCTATAAAATAAAAAATTATATAAAATTTGCACTCTAATATCTTCAGGTATATTAGGTACATAATATCGTTAGTTACTTCAAATCTATACAAGTCTTTTAAAATTGGACATAACAAACCTAAGCTTTAAGTTTTTTAATTTTTCTTTGAGTGTCATCATCTTTGTCTGAGTTCTTATTCAAAGATTTATTAGCAGACACTAAATCATTATGCTTTATAATAAAATTATTAAAAAAAACTTTACATGCCCTTAAACTAATTTTTCAAGATTTGACAATAGTGTTTCTCCACAAAAACACTCGCTAGAGTTGTCTAAAGAAAAATTTTTTAATATAAAACATTTCACAATAATTTTAAAAGAAACAAGTGATTTTGTGAATAAGTGAAGATGGTTTTCACGTTCAATAAACTGAATGTATTGGTCGTCAATAATTTTTTGAAAAATTATGCAGCATAAAGTTTAATATATATTTCATCAATGTGTAAGTTAACTACCAACTCATGTTCTTTTAAAAGCTGTATCTTTTTAAATATTGCACAACACTACTGGAGAGATTACTATCTGTTAACGATATTTTACAAAATTAGTTTTTTAATATTGCGAGGGTGCAGAAAACATATTACCATAATTTTGTAAATTGACATGTATTCACTGGATGACTGGATAAACAAAGATGAAGCCAACAATTAAGTGTATCCACAATATATTTGATTCTCAGGTGACCTTTTCAAGAGACCTAATTGTTCAATAAGAAATAACAATTGAACACATTTTTCACTCTCACTATCGAAAATGTCACTAAGGATGTCTATTATTGGATCAATCTTATCTTTTACCACTTCTTTCCCGTTTGCAACTTTCATTTCAATAAACTGCATTAGCTCTTCAAGTGTATTGGTGCTGTCCAAAAATAAAACTTCAACTTTTTTTGTAGATTTCCCTCAACAACTAGAGATGCTAATAGTGATGGATTGTTGTTCAAAAATATCATCAGGCACAGGCAGACTATGTCCCGTTCTTGGGTAAAAATCCAATTTTTGTTTATTTTAGTATTAGAACAATAAAATTTTGAAATGTCCTCAATATTTGACAAAACTTTTGATTTCTTATGAGCTCAAAGTGTTTCAAGACTTTCTTGTATTGCAGTTTCCAGTTGTTGCCTCTCGACATCAGCTAATCGAACAGTAGATACAGGTTGTCTACTTAGGTATTTCGGAACATTTTCAACACTCTCCATTTACAACACACTTATCAAACCAAATAACCTGCTCGTTAGGAAAATGTTTGATGCAAACTTGTGGACGTTTTAAGATACTTAAATCATTAGGAATTTTTCGCAACCAAATTTTATGCATTTGTTTATCCACTGGCAAATTCAAAGTTGATACATATCCGGTTTCAGTTTTATAGTTGGACCGACAACCAACAACACTACACGTTCGCGGCATTGTTGTCTTTTTCGTGGGCTGCGTTATTTTGATAACTTTGATAAAATTCACATAAAATTCATGCCCGAATTAAAAAAAAATCGACGTAAACAAACATACCAAAACTGAAAACATACATGTTTTATAATGACAGCTGGCCGGGAGGCGTTCTTTTGGACCTCTCATACGGCCACGTGATATTTCTGCGCCCGGGCCGGTCTTTCCTGTGGGCTGCGGCAGTAGCAATGACAAGTTATCTATATTCCTACGATTTTTAAATTTATTTATCGTAAAAATTAGTTGAGATGTATCGAAATATAACAAAAAGTAACCTTTTTCATTATGAATAGAATCCTTAAGCGCCCTATTGGATTTAGCTAAAAAGAGATCATATTTTTAAAAAATCACATTAAAAAAGAAAAAGCAATCTAATGATCTGTTTTCACTCTTGAAGAAGCAGCTATAAAAAAGCATCTTTCGCAAAAATTGAAAAACAAGAAAATTATTTTTGAAATAACAGTAAAATGCTTTATTAAAAACCATTGTTTTCTTTTTGGTAGTTTGGGGTACAACAAACTTTTTATTTTTTTTTGAGGTAAACAGGATGTCTTTTATGTTATTCTCATAAATAAATAATCAAGGTTTTTACTTTTGTCAATTGCAACCTAGTTTGTTCAGCCAGCCCTATGCGCGGCGCGGAGCTTCCTGGCTTGTAATATCAGGAACCGGAAGAAGCCAGCATAAAATAATGTCTTAAATTTTATACACATCGAGTTTAAATTTGTTGTCAGTCCTCAATCAGTCAGTTGTTTTATTGTAGTATCTTATTTTTTATCTGAATGGGAAGAATGAACGTTCTGCCTTCTTTTATATTCATTTATTTGCCGCGAAATACATAGAAGGTAGGACTCCTACTCTGCCCTACAGATACCATGAACCTTCTTGAGAGTAGTTTTGATTTTAATCTTGTTTTTATTATCTATTTTTAGTGGCGTACGCAAATAATAATGTAGGGGGAGGGGGGTTGTCGTATTGAAAGTTTACCTATAATATATATACTTAAAGAAAATACTATTTTTTTTCGTTTAGATCTTTTTATTTTTATTGTTCATTATCCCCCATGCGTACGCCACTGGCTATTTAAAAAATAATTGTATCGGAAAAGCTGTTTCGTTCTTGATTTTTTCTCAAACATTTTCTGTTTTCGAAGTCAACTTTTTTTAACTTTATACAAAATATGTTACATCTCGAAATCATTAAACTTGAAAGTTTTGAGGCTTAATTAAAAAAATATTTTTAACATTTATAAATGTGTTCTTTGAGGATTTTGATTTTACTTAACAAAACAAGAAAGCTGTTTCTGATAACATTAGAAATAAACTAGTGCCTTATTTTAACTTTCAAAGTCTAGCTAGTACATACTTCTAGAAGCGACAGAGAAAATTTTATTCCTTTTTATTTCCTAGCTAATAAGACATTAAAACAACATATTAAATCAAATTAAATTTTGCTAAAATTAAAATAATTTTTTATACAATGAGAATGAAAAGGTTGAAATAAACTCCATAAAATATTTTTTTGTTGGCATGAAAGAACATCTTTGTGTGACGTTTATATTTAAATGGTAAATTAATATATTTTTACATAATATAAGCTGTAGTACGATGACTTAACGGAAAAAAAATCTATTTAAATTGTCATATCAAAAATGGATATTGTCAATAAGAGGAATAATGTTATATCTTTGCCCGTGAAAAAGTTATAACAAAAAATAGTTTTTTCTTGCCAATTTTTTTATTGCATTTGGTTTAGTCTTTTCATATTCACTGTTTAAAAAGTCTCTTAGCTTAAAGGAGTCATTTTTTCTTATCTTCCTTAGAAGTTACCGACATTGGTCAGTTTGTAGTCATAACCGCCGAAATCAGTGGTATTGGTTTTGGCAGTGTGATTTTGATTCAATCATGTCAAAAGTGCCCTTAGTGTTTACCAAAGCGATTTTATTTAAAAAAGTATATTATATGGCTCAATATGTAATTTCAAAAATATATGTTTTATTCAGAATTTCTTGTTGTTATTTTTAACATATCTGTGTTTATTGTGTTTAATTTTTTAATTGGAATGATAATGTTGAAGCTTGTTATACTATTTTGGAATTATTATGCCTGCGCTTTTTTTATTTTCGCTTTTTTTTCGTTTTTGAGTGACTAGTGCCTTTTTTGTGTGTGCATTTCAGTAGGTATGAACATTTATCGTTAGTAAGGAACATAAGTGGTTTAAGTTTACATGTTTGACAGTAAATCTTATCTTTTTAAGGGGTATTGCGTTGTCAAGATTTGATGAAATTTTCTGAAAAAAGATGGGGTTTTTGGCATTAAAATATTACATATTTATCAAAACAAAAATTATTTTGGTTTCGAAAGGAATTATATCGCCCAGGCGTGGTTTCTCTTTAACTTAATATAGGTACCTAGTATTTTTCCATATTGCACGGCCAAGTACTTACCTAGTTTTAAGATTAACTAATAGTAAAGCACTGCATAAAAATTAACAACATTTTTAACAAAATTTTTTTCTTCATTTACTCAGTTCAATTCTTCACCAAGTACTGCGCTTGTCCTTTTCTGAATGCGGCATCGTATCACTAATAAATTAAACAAAAACAAATTTTGAGCTTTACAGAAAAGAATCTTTTAATCTTGATCTGGCTGTAATAGGAAAAAAGGGTTTTTTGCATGGATACAAATTTTGATTTTAAAAATAAAAAACTGAAAATAAAGCTATAAGGGTTTTCGATAATTTGTCCAATAAAATTATTTTTATCCTTCAATCCTTTTTTTAAAATAGAACTATAGGTATTTTCAGTTAAAATCAGAAACCGTCAACATATAAACCAAATTAAACCACTTACATTTTCCTTATTCCCTGCCTACTAACAAAAATAATGAAAATGGGGTGTTATTAATTTTTCTAGAAGATGGCGAAGATGGATCCCGACGTAATTTCCCTTGCGGAAGATGCGGAAGACCCTACAAATCGAAGAAGGCCATGCAAAGCCACCTTAAATACTCCTGTGAAAACAAGCGGTCGTTTTTTTGCAGCATTTGTGATGCCGCCTATTTTTACAGTCATCATTTAAAAAGACATATGTTGCACCAACACTCTTCGGTTTTGGCAACTTATGCTCAAAATTAATGATATATCTACGTACTTTTGAAACAAATCCAGTTTAATTTGCGAAAAGCCAGTTGTTCTCTTTGTATATATTGAAATGTTTGGAATAGATCTTAAAAGTCAGTAGGTTCCCAAAGGAACTTACACCTAAATATTCCGACCTCACAGGAATGTCCATTATACCTACTGACCTAAATAGGTAACATAACTTTAGTTGGCAGGCCTCAGATTTTATCACAGGTTAACTGTTTCAAGTTCGTGGTCCCATACTATGACCGTTTTTTCTCACACTATACCTACATATGAATAGGTAGTCATTTCACGAGATATGTATTACTTGGCATCGAATTCTGGTATTGCCAACTAAGGAAAAGGTCAGCTTTGCTATTTGAATATTCACTCGGTCCCTGCTTGACACGGATTAATTAACGTAAAGCCACGGCATGCTAAGCGTACAAGTTCCTAGCAGAAACTTTAAATATTAAATCGGACCAATAAGATTGCGAGTTTTTCATAGTTACTAATACGACAAAGCTTTACTAAGGGAGTATCGACTTTAAGTGTTGAATTAAGACGATGCAATTTTTGCATGCATCTCTCGCTCTTAAAGTGTACAGGTCTGTTAAACAAGCCCTGCAACATATGACAACTATGACATGAAAATCATTGCTACTAACTACTACCGCTACAACGGCGTCATACGAATTTTTCGCATCTTATTAAACTGTACCTATAACAAAATTATACAAGTTGATCACAGACAAACTTTCAGTCAAACCGTACATTCTTGCGACATTTTAATAAGGTAGTATAGTAATTATTACCCAGTTTAAACTTAAGCAAGTATAGTTTTGGTACCCACATGTAATTAATTCGACGGAGTGTGTTCGTGGCATAGATGACAAAGAAAGAAAAATAAGGTGAAAGATTTACCCCAGCTCGAATTCGAAGGATACGAAGTTTCACTAATGACGGTAGTTTAGTTGAAGAAATTAAAGACAGAAAAAAACAAGGAAGATAAGCAATTAGACATCTCAACAGTATTCTCTGGGATAAGGCTGTATCAAAACAAAACAAATATAGAAATTACAATAGCATAGTGAAAAGTGTCATCAGTTATGGTAGTGAACTATGGTCCCTGAAAGAAAAAGCTCGCAAGTCACTTGAAGTCACTGAAATTGATTATTCGAGACGCGCTGCCGGATAACCAAAACTGGAAAGAGTGAGAAATGAAAAAAATCGAGAAATTATGTATGTTAAACACAAGCTAACGGAACACATACAAATAAACCAACTCAGATGGTATAGAGACGTACAAAGAATGGCGGAAGACAGAATCCTAAAGAAAATACTAAATTGAACACCACAGGGAAGAAGAAAGAAAGGAAGATCCAGAATGAGTTGGAGAGGAGAAATAGACAGAGATATCAGAGAAAGAGGAGTAGATGAGAATCTCTGGACCAACCGAGAACAATGGAGACTGGAAATCAGAAGACGGCAGAGAACGTTATAGACTGATTTAGATATATACAAAGGTTCGCTTTCCTCGGCTGACGCTCTACCCAATGAATTGCAGAAACACTAGTTCGTATTCACCGATATCGGGAACAGTTCTGTCATTTGTAATTTATGTTGTGTTAGTGTGAGTGCGTGCACTCGTGCTCCTGGCAGCTACGAGACAGGGACAACCGTTTAATTTGTTTTGGTTTGGTGTATTGTTTATAGCAGGAACGAAAAAATTTACAAATTTAAAATTGTTGCACGAAGCTCTTATTTATTCTTCAACCCACATAATTATGTCATTTAATGTTGCCTGAAGGATAAATAAGATTTTGTACAACTAGCAATGGTAAATCTACCTTTCGTCTCCGCTAGTAGTAACGCTCGTCTCGGAGGCTTTATAATCATATTTTCTTCGCTCTCTATGCTACGAACACTGAAATAAGGACAAAAACTTGGTTTTTATCGTTAGACACTTAAACCTGAGCAAATACGTCAGGGAATCCGTATCTCAATACGTACTTCGTTTAGTGCAATTTTTCTTTTTACCCAGATTTGCAGTATTGCAATAAAACAAAAAAGGTAACTTACATTATTTAAGGCCCTAGACACCCAAAACTAATTTGCGCACTGGCGTTAAAATTTAAAACTAAAAGTCAGTAAAATGTTGGGTAATAGTGTTAAATAATCGGATTTAACCAATTTGAATTCAAACAGTCTTAGTTATGCCAAAGAAAATATATGCCGACTTTGGTTTAATTAAACTTATGACTTGACTCTTGTCAATCACTTTTAGTAAAAGTCAACATATGTTCAAAGACATAAAAGAGAAATAGATTGCTTTTAGACGAGTGCGCTGCCGAATTTTAACTCAATTATTTCAAACACACCCATAATTTTATATTTTCGAATGTGTAGTCATTAATACGTACGTACTCTCCTAAAAATGTTGTCCTCAATACTGCAGGCAGAACACAAACAAAGATTTTTAAAAATAAGTCGGCGAGGAATCATTTTAGTGTCGTGTCTTAATTTAAACTCAATTGACTTATAGTTTGCCAACAGTAACGTCGAACAGCAACATGGAGGCTAAAGTCATCGCCACGTTAGCGAATGACAAAAAAGTAATCTATTCTTCTCTGTTTATGCATCTTAGGTGCTACGTTAGTATCTCATCTGTCTCCACTTCAAGTGCGCAGGTTTAAATTTGTTAAAATAGGATTAGAGCTACTACCAAAAAATTTGAGGTTTGACTTTCCGGTTAATTATAGCTTTGACTTTTACTGATTTTAAGAACGACACCCAAAGAAGGAATAACCTAAATTTATGTTTAAGTTTAATATTTAATACTAATTAGAAAAAAGTGTGTACATTTCTAGTCACGAGTGTCCAAAGTGTAATTTAGTTTTTTAGGTAGATTTTTTATTTACGTAGATTTTTTTTATTTTAAAATACGGGGGGCTTTCACAAATTACAAACAAATGCGTGTCGGGCTTAATAAAAACAAAATACTATAAATATCGCTTATAACGATATCGGATATTACGACATATCGGTTATAGCGACGATATATTAAGGTCCCGACCGAGTTCTATATATAACCCGTTTTGTTACCTTTTTCTCTATAACGACGCTCGGTTATTAAAAAAAATTAAACGGTCCGTTCAATGTCGTTATAATCGATATTAACTGTACTAACTAATATACCAAAATATTTACCAAAACATTATTTTTTTCAATAAAACTAAATTAAAATTTGTTTTTAAACCTATATTTTTGAATCAAAGTTACAAGAAAAAAATTTATAAAGAATCTTGTTTTCTTAAAATATGTACTTTTTTTCTTCCTACACTTGATTTGTTTTAAAGAAATCGCTGATTTTTCTGGGGTGGGGGCTCATCGTTTTTGAGGTTTTTTCAAAAGGCTTCATAAAATTTGAGCGAGATATTTTCCGAAACCATGTTTATATCGTACAAAACTTTTATTTGTCAGTTTCAAAAAATACAATATGGTTGGGTGACTTTGTAAAAATAGACGAAGGTATTACCACAAAAAGTATTGTATATAGTTTTTGCAAAGTCAGTTGAACAAAGATAAAAGCCGACCATCGGCATATCCTTTAAAGAAAGTGACATGGCGGCGGTAGATATACTCATGAAAATTATTTTATTTAATTATGGCGTAAACTAAAGAAATAAAAATAGATAATAAAACTTTCTATTCCTACACCTACAGAAACGACACTGATTTATTTTCTAACTACATACTGCCGACTAAAAGGGTCCCGAAAAAAACACCTGAAAGCAATGAAAAGCGTATCTCAAAAAAATCTGCCAATTAGGTGCCGTCCATCCACCTGGGCTCGGTCGGTCGGAAAACAAATACTTGTGGTCGGACCGCAAAGAGTCGCGCCTCTTCTCTGTCGGTAGAGTTGAAATTATACCAGGAAGATTTTATATGAATTTGGATAACTTTTGAAGAACCCCGTATTAGTAGTTATTCAAGTGACTTTGCAAAAACTATACCACTTAATATGACTAGAAGTATTTTTCCGTATACCAAAAGCTTTTGAAATTAAATCAAAAAAAAAAAATAATAATAATTCCAGAAAATGTAAATCACAAATTTTTTGTGCATAATTTATTTTTTACCTATATAGTTTTGTCAAAATTCTTTAAAAAAAAAGAAGACTAAATGGTGTCGTACTAATACTACCGTCATAAAGAAAAACCACGTATTCAACATTTTTTCAAAAACGAGATATTGTGTTCCTGTGACTTATATTAGCTTTCTAAACATGTTCATTAAGAAAAATACGCGTATATTTCAGATTTAGTCGTAAATGGTTAAGTGTTCACGTAGTTGCACTACACTTACCAGTCATACCAGTTACAAACCAAGTACTTACACAGTAGTAAAAATAAAACACGTAAAAACGAATCATATACGCGGTTGTTTCTTAGCAGCGGCAATTTTACGTGGCTCTTTCTTAGCACTATACATTTCCGCGGTTTTTTCTTGTCACGACCCGCTTATTTTCGGGATGCATCGAACGCATTTGCATTTTGGCAATGAATCGCGCAACACGTTTAGTGAGTTTAGCACTAAATAAGTGTGCACAAAATGATGACAATACTAGTAGTGATAATACTAAAGAGAAGTCAATACGGAATTTTTAAGTCGTTTAAATAAAACTGTTACTAGGGTTGGTACTGACACGGTAAATATAGAGCAATTAAATTTCACAACCTTGTAGATGGTTTTTTTTATCATCCCTGGTTTATTTCTAAAGTTTGGTGCTCTGCCAAAGCCAGCAGAAAAATATATGTTTTTTTTTATTGGAGGAGTACCTAGAGCGGCCCTAACACTAAATGTTAAGCAATTAAATCCTTTATCACTTTATTGACGATTAATGTTTATTTTTCTCGTCCTTTCTCTGTCTATTGCTCGACTAAAGCTTATGGAAATATAATTACTTGTTTCTTTCTTAATATTCCAAATATATTTTTTCGTCTAATACGCCGTATTTTTCCTTTTTATGTTATAAAACAGATATTGATTGCTTCATTAACAAATAATCTGTTTTATTCAGTCGCTTTTTTTGGTATGTAAATTTGTGCAATATAAGATTTTATTCCGGAAAATAAATTTCAGTTTTATTTGCATCCAAAAATTTACTCTCCATTTTCTCAAAATAGCGATTTTGTTGAATACGTGGTTTTTTTTTAACGGCAGAGTATGAGAAACAGACGTCACGATAGTGGCGGATAGTAACCCGTTCCTTTTGATAGCCCTGCTTATATTCCCTATTACGCCTTTTTTGACCCAAATATTGCTTCTTAGTTTAGGTGGCTAGAGGAAACCTACAATATTTTTTACGTAATTTGGTGATAGCCCCCAGAATGATTTAAGTACTCATCTGATGCCATAATATTTAGATATAGATAGATAAGTTTTTTGCGTGCATGACAAACGAGAAGTTTTATGTTTAAAATAAAGAGATATAGTTACGTATATATATATATATATATATATATATATATATATATATATATATATATATATATATATATATATATATATATATATACCCAGTGATTATACAATAATAATCATTTTATTGTAAATAAATAAAAATTTTCCAACCATAGGTAGGTCTTTTATTTCTTCTAAGTTAACTTTAAAATGAAGCACATCTAAGTAATTATATCAAAATAATTGTAAATAAATAAAAATTTTCCAACCATAGGTAGGTCTTTTATTTCTTCTAAGTTAACTTTAAAATAAAGCACATCTAAGTAATTATATCAAACTAATAATAATAATAACAATAAGTACGTCAAATTCTATTTGTTCTAGTTAACACATGCAAAAATATCTGTTTTTTTTGCTATTTGATATTTCAGTTACAGTTACACAGTTACAGAATCATACGTCACCATCATTAGAACAGGTAAAAATATGTAGGTGCCATAGTAATAATGCCGTGCTTAATAAAAATGCCGTATCTACTTAAACAATTTTTTTTGAGATATCGATATTTTCTGTTTTGTCTTATGCCATCCCTATTTTTAAGGGATAACTAGCCAATCCATTGATTTTTTATTTTAATGACTGTGAATCAATCGCCTTACCGTTTACTTAACTATGCGAATTATTTTTTAGTGCTTTTTCAGATACGACAATTTCATTAAAAAAATTAGATTTACGGCTTTATTTAATGGAAGGAACACAAAAAATGTCAAGTCAATCTGCCAAGGTAGATATTGCTTTTTAAGTAGAACAAGCGAAATGGAATAAAATAAATTTATTTTTGAACAAAATAACTTTATTTAGTAAACGGCTATTTTATTTCTTTGGCTTAAAAAATGTGTTTGAAAGTAAATGGCAAAATTGTCCCCAAAATCGCACTCATTACTTAAAAATAGACCGGTGAACTTGATACGTTTTTGACCACCAGAATGGCGTCATTACAAATAAGTATAAATTTGCCTATATGAGGCCAACTTTTCAAGATGTGACCAGCTCTGACAATGGCTACAATTCTTTAGCATTTGTTTTGTAATGTTAAAAAAATACTCTATTTTCCCTGTTTTATCATATCCTATCAATGTTTTAGAAATTCTCCTCATTGTCAGATCTTGAAGAATTGCCTCCTTGTTGTAAATTGGCGGCAAAAGGTGGCAAATGTTCTAAAACAAAGCAATATACAATAGATTACCTACACAGCAAAAGTTACAAAGTTCGAACAAATTCGATTCAAAATATTTTTTTGGCAAATTGAGAGTTTGAATTCTATTGTGTAGGCTGTAGAACTTTAGTAAAAGATCTCAGTTCCATTCTCACTATTTACAATCATTTTTGGCATGCTTATTTCAGTTTAAAATCTGACAATTAGAATTCATTGCCAGCGGCCTCTATAGTTTAATTGTTTTTTAGTTTTTGATTGTTAAAAACAAAATATTTAATAGCTTAATATATTTTAATTTCAACGTTAGCCATGAGATCTAGGAAAACATTATAAAAATAACCATTGTATATATTGATATATATTTAATATTAATAAAATTATGGTTCTTAAAATTATTAAGAAATACATTTTTGGTAATGCTTTTACATGAAATTTTAGTTAGGATTATTTCATGTCTTTTATTGTCAAAAGTTGACTTATTTGAACAGATATTTGTATTTAGAAAAAAAAACGTTTTTTTTTCAACATTTATTTTACGTTTTTACCACTTTGTGCTAGTGGGGTATTCATTAATTTAAAAAATAATCTTGTGTCATGACTGTTGCTTCATCACTAAAAATACATTGCAATGGTGCCAAAAAAGTAAGCTGGAACTGCATTCGACGTTAAAAGTTTAATCGAAGTAACTTTTCACCTCTACTGGTTGAGTAGTTTGTAGTCTAAAATCGTGTCTCGTGCGATAGTTGTAGAAGATTTTTTAAAACTACCCTGCTAGATCAATTTGTAATAGATCACACATGTTTAATTTACCGGGTTTTTCCCTCCAATTGGAGTAGGAGGGTCGATGTGATGCCGATTATCAAGATGGCGGCTTTTTTCATGTTTTTTTACAAACTTTGGCTTATAAGTTTTATACAGTGTGTCCACGTAAGTTGGCGGCATATGGGAAACTTTTTTATTATTAGCTTTACGAAAAAAAGTTATTCTTCATAAAAAGTTCTGCATGGTCCAAAACCTAAAATGCAACCATCAGATGTTAAATTTTTTCAGTCATATTACGAGGTTTGTCAAAAAATATGATTTTTGCTCCAGAGTAAAGTACCTTTCTTTTTGACAATATCGAAAATTGTTATAAAGAAAAGATGTTTAGAATTAAAAATAGCTTTCAAATATTCAACATTGTTTATTTACATTAAAAAAATATTTTTTTCTCCATTTTCTCTGCGATTATGTTGGAAATTTAAGTTTGCACATTAATGCATTGCATTTATTAATTATAAATTTGATTAAACAATTATAAATAAACTTTAAAAAACAATTATCTCTTAATATTTATCGAACACTGATAACCTTTAAGTTGCTTAATCACTAGTTTGTAACAAACAAATACGTCTGTCAAACATAAAACTGTACAATACGGATCTCTAAAAATTTTGAAAAACACTGTTAGACTGCCTAAAAAATTGTTTATACCTTGGCACTTTTTGAAATAAGATTGTTGACGTTTCTTCGAATTTTCGATATTTAGACAGTTCGCAAAGCCTACTTTAATTATCAGTTTTAAAAAATGCCAGTGCATCCTAGATTAATTATGCATTAATGTGCAAACTTAAATTTCCAACGTAATCGCAGAGAAAATGTGGAAAAAATATATTTTTTTAATGTAAATAAACAATGTTGAATATTTGAAAGCTATTTTTAATTCTAAAAATCTTTTCTTTATAACAATTTTCGATATTATCAAAAAGAAAGGTTCTTTACTCTGGAGCAAAAATCACATTTTTTGACAAACCTCGTAATATGACTGAAAAAATTTAACATCTGATGGTTGCATTTTAGGTTTTGGATCATGCAGAACTTTTTATGAAGAATAACTTTTTTTCGTAAAGCTAATAATAAAAAAGTTTCCCATATGCCGCCAACTTACGTGGACACACTGTATAAAATCTATTATTACGTTTTTTGCTTGAAAGAGAATACCAATTACTGTAGGAAAGAAATTAGCTTTAAACTTACAAATATATACAGTGAAACCTCTCCTTGCGGACACCTCTATTAAGCGGACACTCCCTTTATGCGGACAAATTTGTTGGAACCAAGCTTTTGCCTATGTCTATACATGTAAAATTCCCTCCTATAACCGGACACTCTAATAACCGGACGCGGACAATTTCTTTTGGTTAAAAAATTCTGAAACCTCCCTTAACCGCACGCAAACCTTTGACAACGGGACGGAGCGCTGCACGACATGGGCATAAATATTATGCAGTATGTTGGCAACAATGCACTCTGCAGCCGGGGAATTACCTTACCGTTTTAATACGGAGACTAAATACGTCTGTCGTATTTACAACATTATTTTGTTCGGCGGGCCTGCTGTGTTTATTGTTCAGTTGGGTAATAATAGATCTCTTTGAAGTGGCGCCTAGTAAAAAACTTCTTAGTTTATCTGGAAAAATGGAAGTTGTTAACGTTTCGGAGAAGGAACATCTATCAGCACGAAAGATCGCCGATAAATTTAATATTATAAAATATCAAGCAGCGCAAATTGTTAACAAATATATTTAAAAATTTCGCGATTCCCTCTCTTAAGCGGACACCTCCAATAAGCGGACAAAATCGAAGGGACCGTGAGTGTCCGCTTATAGGAGGTTTCACTGTATATACTTTCAAATACTAAAAAAGAATAACCTTTTTTTACCCAAAAAAATTTGAAGTAGCTTTTAGACTACCCCAAATTGATTGGTTATAGATCACTTAATTTTAATTCAATCAGTGTTTAAATTTATGTAAGAGCGACTGTGTGACGTCATAAATACAAGATTGCGATTTTTTCCATGTTTTCTCACTACTTTTGCTTTTAACTTTTGCCACATCAACTATACAGAAAAATTGTATATGGTATAATTTGTTTGCAATAGAACGTCAATTTAATTGTCGTTTCGATGAGTTTTGTAACTCAAGAGCTAAAAAAGATATTGTTATTTTTTTAAATATTAAAAAATATATAAAAATATTTTTTAGCATTTACAGAAAAATTGTATCTTCCTTTACTATCTTAATTTTTATTCTATTGCAAACCAAAAACGTATTAACAATTTTTCTGCAAAAATAGTTTTACAAAAGTTACAAGCCAAAGTTTGTGAAAAAAAAAACATGAAAAAGGCCACCATCACACCGGCCCTCCTACTTAGATTGAAGGCAGATACAAAAATCTATAACTATTCCACGGGATACCATAGCCCTCTCAACTATAACTTATCAAACCTTTGATTATAATCGTATAATCAATGGTCAAACGTTATAGTTTTTAATTTCTGCTTGTGAATTTTCAGCTTAGTTCAGGATATACTATAATATATACATATACATTTAATGAGAGAAGCAACACACTTGGTATGTATAGACATGAGACTCTCCTGAACATTTTACGAAGGGGAACCACTCCCCCACCGAACCACCCCTGGCAGGGGGGTGGTTCCCCTCCCCTAAACGTGCTTTTTGACTGGCAGGGGGGTGGTTCCCTTTCGTAAAACATTCGGTAGAGTCTCGTATCTATCCATTCCAAGTGTGTTACTTCTCTCATTAAATGCAGTATCTGAACCTGTAGGGCCTGAACTAGTTCGCAAACACCTAATCAAAATGGTATCACCAGGGTAGCTATTCTGGGTCTTGAACGATGTGACCATCCACATCACACGCTTTGACCATTGATAGCAAACTAAACGGTCGCGTGTTGTGCGAAATGACTTGTCTCTACCAATGGCATAGTCGCCCGCTCTTCAGAGTTAGTGAATTTTACGCGTTTGAAGTGAAATCGGTTCTCCTGCCCCGGACCGATTGAACGGAGAAGCCTGCGCAATAGAGGTCTTTTCGTATAGCACGTGACGGCTCGGAGCTAATTTAGCGCTTGCTATTGGCTAAAGCATGTGATGAACGATCACATCGTTCAAGACCCAGAATAGCCATTCTGTTCAACAATGTTTGTTTGGTGCGTTCCCATCCTAATACCAACTTTATTTCAGAAACAGTTGTGAAACCAATACCGTCCCCACCACCTCCACCCTCGTTGCGACCAAATCGACCGTTACTGCCTACAAAAAAAACACAGTGGAATTGTTCAACGTGCAACGTTTACTTTTTTAGTCGAAATCAATTGCGCACGCACTTGCGCAGAAGTTGCATTCAGATGGTTTGTCCGCTGTGCACCGAAAGGTTTAGATGGAAACAAGGGTTGGACGATCACATTAGGGTGCAACACTTCGAGCTTATGGATTAGATATTCCAACAGTCTTAAGTCGGCTGCAGACGAATCGATTAATCGTGACGTTGATTGTGCAGATTTTTCGGACGTTTAGATAAAGAATCGTTGCAAAATATCTACACGTTCGATAAATCTGCATAGTTCACTTTATAAAGTTAAATCGCTACGATTTATCATTACTTGTGGAGCAGGCGTTATACTTAATTTTATTCCCGATTTTTTTTTTAATATATCAGTTTGGATTGAACATAAATTTTCAGGAAATTTATGGTCAGGCACTATATACTCTATTCGCTTGGATTATTGTACATCTGTCAAACTCATGCCAAATACAATATGGCGGCTCACACTTTTTTATTTTTAAACCGATTTTTTCTAAATATTTATAGTGTACTTTTATAAAAACTATTAATTACTTGCATTTTTAATATTTCTGTCGCAAAAAAGAATATTTTTCTCAATAGCATGTTTTTTTTTGTATGTTTTGCTGATGTTATAAGAAATCGCAAGATACAAAAAATATGTGCAGTGGCAAGTTGTATCCATAATTTTTGACAAAAGCTGCAATTTAAGAGAAAAATGGATAAGTAGTTTTTTGTCGAGCTTTAAATTACCTTTTCACCGATATGCCTTTTAGGTTCCTGGAGGTTGCCCTAAGGTATAAAAAATAGGCGGGAGAACATTGGTGCAAAATCGTAGGTCGGACATATTTAAACCCTCATATTTCATAAAATATAGAAAAACATAAAAAATGACCTTACGTTATTTAGAATGGTAGAGCCTTTTATTTTTAAAGCAAGCAAGCAACTGAATAATAATTTTTATAAAATAGCACTATAATCCAAATAAAATAAAATTAGCTTGAAAAAAATCGGTTAAGAAAAAAAAAGTTGTGAATTTTCCAAAATTCTTCTGTTTTTCATTTTTGAGCCGCCATATTGTATTTGGTATGAGTTTAACAGATGTCCAATAAGTGGAATTGTGTACCCAAAGGTAAGAGCTTTTAACCCCTTTTCGCACAGCACGTGACGGCTTGGATCTAATTTAAAGCTTGCCATTGGCGGAAGCATGTGTTGGGAACTATCACATCGTTCAACACCCAGAATACCTACCCTGGAGTCAACATTGCATTAACACGAAAAGTGAATGAAGGCCTCCCAGCGAATAGAGTAATAAGTTTATCTAGGGCTATAAAAACGGATGGTCTACAAACTTTCATTTTGTTGAAGTTACCGCATAGCCGCCATATACATACAGCATGTTAATAAAGTATGTCGCCAAACTTAAGAGGAATATTCTTTGAGTTGAGCTTAGTTTTCGAGATACAGGTTGTTAAAATTTTAATTTTGTGTTTGTATTTTCTTTATAACTCGTGCAGTTTTTAAGACGTTTAGCTCAAACCGGAAACGTGTACTTAGCTACAAGGCATACATCATTAAGCATGCCAAATATTAGGAAACAACTACAGAGTGATACTTTTTCCGGGGGCATGCCCCCTTTTTCCCCCAGAACTTTTTTGCAGTAAGTCACCGTCAAATCCAAAAATATAAAATGAATTCCTTGTTTTATATCGAAACTTTTTAATATCTTGCAATTTTTTGTTTCCAACCGTTTGCGAGAAGAAAGATAAAAGAATATAATTTGTATATCTTCGATTGCTATTTAGAAATTATATAAAACTCGCATAAAATTAAAAAAATGTGATGTAGTGAATATTTTAAATTTTAATGTCATTTAGCAGGGTACAAATTTTCATTTTTTGTCTTTTTTCTCGAAACCATTTAGAGATACAAAAAATTGCAAAGATCAAATAGTTTCTGAATAAAACAAAGAATCCATTTTATATTTTTGAATCTGCCATTGGGTTAATGCAAAAAAGTTTTGGGGGAAAAATGGGCAAAACCCCTGAAAAATATCACCCTGTAATTAACATTTGCTTATTGATGTATGCCTTGTAGCTAAATACACGTTCAAAATTTGAGTCAAACATCTCACAAACTGCACGAGCTATAAAGAAACAAAAAAAAAATGAAACTTTGACACCAAGCATTTGCGAAACCGTTTGCTTGAAGTTTTTTTTTAAATAACTCAAAAAATCATCCTCTGCAGCGCGTAAGAATTTTTTTACAACAATAACAACCTGTATATTTATAAATTTGCTATTGATGACTAATAAATACCATGTGTTTGCCTAATTTTTAATATTCTTTGAAAAGTATATCCATGCTCAACCTTTTACTTTACTCATTATCTAGACTAGATTGTATAACAGTTTTTATTGCAATTTTGAAAATTTAGACGGATCAAGTTAAATTTTAATTTTTAATTGTATAATATCTTGATTATATGATATTTTAGTGGATTACAAAAATGACTAGTCGGTGCAAGAGGGGCGTCCGCAAAGGAAAAAAGGGACAAAAATCACTAAAAACTTCAATGAAAAAAATTGACGTTTAGTTTCTTTCCGAATATTTACACAAACTTAAGATTTAATTTTTTCAGCTATTTTTTCCTTGTGCGATATTTTCTGGACCCAATTCTTTTTAACTTTAAATTAAGTCATTTTTGCTATTAGATATTTTTTTGGAATTGTTTTTGGCTTTTTTTATCTTTTTTCTGCGGACGTCGCTGGTGTTAAAATATATCTGTATTCTTAAACATATTAGGAATTAGGATGTGCTATTTTAATAAATACATTTTTATTTCCTTATTGTTTTTTATATTTTAATTTTACCAGTTTTGGTTTGGGTTATTTGCATTTTCTCTACTAACCGTTTGATTTTTTTTATTTTCCTTTGTTTCATATTTTTATTTTAATTTTTTATAATTTAATTATTTCAGAATATATTATGTTTGAAGGCATTGACTACACATGTCCAAATTGTTATAAAATTTATGCCAAAAAATCGACGTTAGCTCGTCATCTAAAATACGAATGCTGTAAATTGCCTCGGTTCGGTTGTGCGCAGTGCTCATACAGGGGATACCAAAAAACTCACGTTGAACGTCATCTTGCCAGCAAACACGGGATCGTGAAAAACGATATGAATAAAAATATCGTCGTTTTTAAAATTTAACTTTAGGCGTAAATAATATAATTTTATTTCTAAAAGACTCAAGAGGCAGCCCGAAAATCCTCATTAATTTATTGGTCGGTTTTTACAACCAGAGGTGCTTTATTTATAGAATCGCAGATTTAGAATTCTAGTCTTTTGTTATTCTTCCAAAATCAATCTAAATTCAAAATTTATTTTTAACAAAATAATAATCCGCGTTGTTTTTGATCAAGTTTTTATTGTACAAATTGCGCCAATTTGGTTGGATTTTGGCGGCTTGGACTTTTTCCAGCATAGATATCAAAAACTGATTCCTGTGGCGGGTTTGGAGGTGTTTACCTAATTAGTGCAGAAGGTAATACTTTTTCGCACGCATCGGTATTTGCCTCACCGACTCAAATTTACAATATATTTTTGTCACCGTTATATTTTGACATTTAACTAGTTTTGAACTTCCTAAAACAAGTATTAAAAGGTAAAAAAATAAACGTGCGTAAAAAAATGACCTATTTTATTTAATTTTAAAATGTTGCCAAAACTTTGAAAATTCAAGTTAAAAAAAAATATATTTACATATTGTGACAAATTTGCGAAAGACATTCAGGATTTAAAATCTGTGACTAGAAAACAAGTTGCACCTTAACCCCAAAATATTATTGCGATCTCGCTCTTTTTTTTTTTCATTTAAACTGTAAAAAAATTCTTACGCGCTGCTAAGATTTTGATTGTATCGGTTGTTTTACCATAAATCCTTTGAAAAAAAAACGTTCCTTTGCTCTGCTACCCCAAAAGAAGTACAACTTATATAATTATTTTTGAAACCTTCTTTTTAAATTATTTAAATAAAACTATCGGTGGGGGGGGGGTCAAAAAGACTTGTACTAATTGGGCATGCCGATCCCTTAAAATATAAATAACCAAATCTTGTTCATAAACTTCCAGGTACCTGTCCAAATTTAACAAAACCAAACGCCGTTGGATATCGAAAATACCAATTTTAATCAGTTTAAAAAAATCCCATTATATTGTTCAAGCTTAATTTTTTTTGCTTGTTTTTTGCTGTAAACAAGTCGGTTTCTTGCCCAATTAAAGAAGGTATTAACCATCAAAATCGGTTAAGAGCTTTTGGAGATATGATGTTTGAATTAAAAACCATTTTTTTACAGAATTTCACTGTCCTTAAATTCAAAATTATTTATTTGATCATAACTTTTTTGGTTTTTATCGATTTTTGTAAACTAAAATAAGATAGCTTTAACAATTAAAATATCTTAAACTTTTAGTTTTGACGTGTGTATAACAAGCACCAAATTTTTACAAATATAAATAAAAACAAATTTTTGTATCAGGCAACGAGACACTACTGATTAAAATCGGCTAAGCACTCTTTAAGAAATACAGGTTAACTCAATCGGTGAAAAATGAAAAAAAGTTCTGGTCAAGAAAATATTCGGGCATTCAGATTTTTTATACCCGAAATTTTTTAATAATTTTAAAAATCGCAGATTGTTTGACCCGGGTCGCTTTTTAATTCAATAAAATCGGTTAAAAACTACAGAAGCTAGACTTGGGCTTAATTATAAAATTATTTTTCTCAAAAACTGTTTCAATGATTTTGTTAATAAATGCTTTGTTGAAATATGCAAAAACCGGCTTGTTAACAGCTGATCAAAAATTTTAAAAAATCGTCGATTACTACAAAAAATGAGGGAAAATATACTTGTGACTTTAAAAAATTGTCCGCTATATTGGAAACCTACATCCTGGGATTTTTTAAAATCTTTAATTAATTAAAAATTTGGGATTTTCGCTATGCACGACGTCCGTTTTTGTTGTTTCGACAAGTAGCTAAAAAGTTAATAACAAATTGGTTTTGGCCCACCTAGTAATTCCAACATTAATATTATGGGGTGTAACAACTGTAGCTTCCGACCTGTTTTTATTGTGATACTATTTAATTAGCAATAAAAAAATTTATATATTATGAACAAAACATACATTTTTTATCGAACAAATTTTTCTAAATGTGCCTTTGCGGTTTGAAAAATGGGTATTTTTTGTTTGTCTCGATATTGCCTCTTAGTTGCCTTTTTATTTAGTTTTGTTTAGTTTTTTTTATTTAGCTTTTTTGTTATATCTTTATATACAGGATTTATTTAATGTTTATTAAAAACTGTTAAGTTTTTCACAAATATAACTCTGGTATTAATATTTTTAAGTAGATATCAAATTATTAAATTTTTATAATACTAAATACATAATGTTAATTTTTAATAGGAAAGAGGTTTCATATTTTATGTATATTATGTTCATTTTGTTAGTTTGACTATGATAGCATATTATATTTCTTATTATAATTTAAAGTTTTAAACAATACCATTTTTCTTCCAAAGCTTAAATTTATATTCTATTTTATTGTTTATTTTTGTATCATAGCTTTTGTTTTTTTTAAATATTAGTTTGCTGCTATAGATTTTTTATAATAAAGGAACAGGTACAAAAACTCGAAAGCGACTCTTTTTGGAATCCAACTCGCTACTTTGACTAAGTTAATAAAGAAAAGCAAATACATGGAAAACTAAGAACTGTTCTGATACATATTTTTACTCGGATTTTTTGATATTGATAGTTTGTGTTGTGCACATATTTGTAACTGCAAGGTCTTGTTGCCCATGTGTTTGTCTTGTGATCTGGTGGAGTGACGATACGGATACCAATAGGAAGTCGTCTTTCAGTTTTGATCCTTTCAATTGTTTTAATTTCGCTTTTTTATATCTATTAATTTGCTTGATATTATTCCTTTATTGTGTTAACGTTAAATATGATTTTATAACTAACAATTAAGGGATTCACAGCTTTAAAAATTTTAAATGCTAAATAAAGATAAAATAATAAAACAAACAAAAATTTTATTTTTAGAAGACGACGACGATGAAGACAGCTTATTGTTGCCAGATTTTTTGGGGTTTTCTCCTTCCAGCGAAAATAATAATGACATATTTATGAATGACAGTTCTATGGAAAGCATCTTTCCAATAGACCACTGCAATTACACTAAAAAACTTCCAGCGGCAAACTTGTATTTTGTTGAATTTCATCATCAGTTTAACAATAAAAACGAATTAGCGATTCAAAATGCACCTCTTCCCCAAACCGTAGCAAATGAAGATAAAACTAATGCAATCTATGAAAAACAAATTACACCTTCAAATAATCAAAGGCAGTTTATTTGTCACTTGTGCGAAAAGACATACACAAACTACAACGCTCTGCAACGTCACATTAAACGTGAATGCAATGCTGATTCGAAATTTAAGTGCCCAGTTGACATTTGCAAATATAAGGCTAAATTTGTCAACAGTGTCATTACACATGTCACTACAATGCATAAGGAATATGACGTATCAGAATGGGTGGAGTATGGCAAACAATTTTCTTAATCTTCCACTTCTATTATTGCTATAAACGAAGTTAACCATAGTAGGTTAAGAAATGTACCTCTTCTCACATAAATTCACCATTTAGCTTCATCTAGAAGCAAACATTTTGTTATTTTGGATCTTAGTGTAAAAAGTAATATTTTGTTAATTTACACTTCTTCTGACTTTTTAATATTTATTGTATAAAGACAAAACAAAAAGTGTATGTCTTACCAAATTACAGTAATCTTTTTCCAGTAATATTTAGTTAGTGTTTCTGTCTGTATGTCAATGACTTATAAGTCCCTATCAATACATGTAAAGAATTGTGAAATTTGACATTCATGTTTTATGAGCTATTCTGTCTAGTTAAGGCATTTTAGCTCACACATATACTATACTATAGTAGTGTGAGCTATGGTGATCCTAATTTTTTCGAGAAAAAAAAGTTGCTCCGATTTCAAAAATTTTTATATATATCTTTGCGTTTCAGATGATTTTGAAACTTTTTTGTTGCGCCGTCTGTCTGTCTGTCTGTCTGTATGTCTGTCTGTCTGTCTGTCTGTATGTCTGTAACGACCAACGCGCATAACTCAAAAACCGCTTGGCCAATTTTAATGAAATTTGGTACCTAGGCTGGGTTTTGGGCCGAGATGGTCCCATTTAAAAATGAAAAAAATCCACCGAGCACAAACCAAATAAAAGGGTGGGGGTTGATTTCAAAAATTAGAGTTTATGGAAAAATATGGCGTGTGTGACATCAAACGAAAGGTAATTGAGTCTTAAAAAAAAAATTCGAGTTTAAGTCAAAACATGGCTTGTGTGGTATCAAACAAAAGGTAATTTAGTCCGGAGTTGAATAAAATATATTTTAGTTTTTATTTATATTAGCTCACACGTACATTATAACTATAGTACCTAGTGTGAGCTTAGGGGCCCATATATTGGCAGAGTTTTTTTTTACGCTACGACGCCGACGTGTGGCTAACCGGCAAATGCGGCTAGTTTTAAACAAAACAACCAGTATTTAACTGTAGTTGCAATGAGCATTTTTTTCCTAAAACTGGAAACCTAGTATAAACTAATAGAAAATAAAGTGCTGTAATTTCATGACACTTTGGGCTTTGTCTTTCTACCATATATAAATTACAGGGAATGTGGGTTTGCACATATCTGGCATATTTTTTAAAAGGCATTTTTTTAAATTAATTTAGAAAAATATAATTTTATTTCAAGAATGATTAGGTGTTCTTAGGTGGCACCCAAAATAATAATTTTTAAACCCTGTTCTTTTGTTTCCACAAAAAATCTAATTTGGCAACTAAAAAGATGGACGTGAACTATCGCCAAGAACATGCAACTACCACTTGACATTTACTGTTCATAGACAAAATCACATGTGCCTAAAGGCTATTGTGAATGTGGGAGAGCTCTTAAACTAATCTGAAATCCATCTGATTGTTGCCATCGATGCCATCAGTCGATGGAACATATGATTGCGACAGCCATCAACGATGAGGCCAACAAAAATTATAACAACGCATGCGTTTAACCTAATTTTTGAATTTGTGTTTCCTATTTTTGTAACTTTTGAAGCTTTTGAAAGTGGGATTTTAAGTCACAAACTATAATGTTCCACGGATTTCTCGAAATAATCCAGGATTTTTGCATGAGCTTTTTGTGCACTTAAAAGAAGTTCCCAGTCCGAATCTAATGAACTAGACGAATCATCATTATCATCCTTCAATTTCGCCGCAAAGCTGGTTAGCTCATCGATGAGATTAAGAACTCTCCCGTGTGTCGCCCATTTATGAAATTATTTTCCATTCATTCTTAATCAAATTCTGGGGATTGCGTTGGCTATGGCAATACACCTATCTGGTTTGGCAAAAATATTATTTGTGTAGGCGCGAATTCTCGTTTGTGGTAAAATCTTTTGATACATTTGTATAGGGTTTTTTTGGATTTTTCCTTCAAAAAATCAGTTTTTAAAAAGCAATTTTTTTTTAAAACCATTTTTTTTGACAAAATGTTTTTGAAAACCTTTTTTCCAAAAGCAACTTTTTCGTAAAACAAGTTTTTGAAAAACAGTTTTTTCGAAAAACATCTTTTTTAAGTTGTCAAAAACTTTGTTTTTTTATAAAAATTTTTTTTACTTTTTAAAAAAATTCTCAAAAGTTTGTTTTTCTAAAAACGATGCGAAAAAAATTTGTAACCAACCTGACAAAAAAAAACTTTTTAAAATTTGTTATTTGAAAATAATCCAGTTAAAATTCAATTCCGGATTAAAATTTGTCTTTTTTTATTTGTTCTGGGGAGGATTTAATCTTTTCAAAATGGTTTACAGTTAGTCCACAGTTCAACGGTCTGTATAGCATACGATACGGCATCATGGGGTCTCGGGCCCCCCTAAGACAAATTCCTGGGTGCGTTACTGCGTTATTTATCAACTAAAAAATTGTGTAGGTTTTATCAAGCGACTGATTTGATTGAAAAATATCTGCCATTTTTCCAAACAATGTGGGAGGAGTATTTTTGATATATCCATCTCTTAAAAAAATTAACTATTTCATCTAGGAATATAATTTTAGACGTGTTTTTTAAAATTCAGGACAAGGTAATATTCGGGTTGGTAGGGAGGTTATTTAAAAAAATGTACGGTAGTTCAGTAGTTTGGATTTCCGTATTCTCGTTATTTATTTGTCCCGTTTTATATTTTCTTGTCTCATTTCAGTGTGAGACACATGAGGTTTAAAGTATTCATTAGATAAATGAACAAAACAGTTGTGCCTTACTTTAAACTTCTAACTTTAAATATTTTGTATAATCCATAAAAAAAATTGGTAAACATAGTCGTGCCTTATAATTTGTCCCGGTGCGGTATTCTTAAATTTGATAGGAAAAAAGCGCGTAATTTAAGAATCTTTTGTACATTGAGACTTCCTAAACAAATACCTCTGGGTTCAAAAAAATAAAAATTAATTTAAGTTTTATTACATTGTTATAAATCTTGACATTTGTTATGATGGAAATATTTATGCAAAATGCATTTGTTTTAATTAATATTTTTGAGGCTTGCTGCAACTAAAATTAAAATCTCTGAACGCGCTGATTTTTTTTTCCTATCATAGGTATGTGTACAGTACCTAGCTGTAGTGTGCCTTTTTTCAAGCAACAATAATTAAATCATGAAATATAACATTAAAGTTATCTTGTTTATCTTATACAGTTAAGTTAATTCATAAAATTAAATTTCTTAAATGTTGTTTTGAAAAGCTATTTAATTATACATTTAGTTTTATTGGTCAGTTAAAATATTGTGTTAGTCTTTTAATCTATATATTTTTTAAGTGTTTAAGGGCTCACTTGCACCGTAAGTAAAATTTGGATTAATTATCTGTCTATCTCTCTTCCAAATACGGAAAAAAGAAGAAAGAAACGAGGGTAGATAATTATTTAATCCGAGTTTTTAAAATGGTGCTAGTGGCAATTATTAGCCAAAGAATAAACATTTTGAGGGTCTTTTAAATATTTTAAAAATAAATATTATATATTTTTTGTTATTCAATCTACTTTAAAGATTTTATTAGTTTGAATTTTATTAATTATTATTAGTTAGCGTACATTTAGGTTTGATTTTTTTATTGTTATTTTCATTTTGCAATATGTAATGATCTTTTAAATATAGGTAATATCAGTGAATAAAAATTACACAATTAAGAGGTTGGCTTTTTATTTTATTAACCCGTAATTTATTTTTTAACTGGCCTGTTCGTGGGGTCACATTTATAAACATTATTTTAATAGAGTCTTTTTTGCTCAGCACATTTCCTACTGCAATCGATGTTGTCATGATTCGACGCAGTAGCGACCTGTTATTCTAATAATCATTACGGATGTGGCTATTTACGAAGTCTAGCGTAACTTCTATTACTTCACAGAAAAAAAAATTATATCAAATCTAGAAAACGTATTTTCTCAAATATTATCTTCCCTTAAAGAAAGTTTACTTAACTTAACGGCGACGCGACTTTCGAACAATATTTTTCTTGATATCTAGTTTTGAATTGAATCTCAGTATTTTAAAACAAAAAGCTGTTTTTCAAATCAGGTGGTTGAATTTTATTGAATAAATTAATTTACTTAAAGAAAAACGATTCCTAAACTTGAAATTAAACAAACAATTAGGTAGACAAAAAAATAATAAACTATAACGTGAAGTTTAGTACCCGTGAACAACAAAAAAAATTTTTCGTGGCTAAGCGGGCATGGAAAGATTTTGTTTCTCTTGTATTTGTTTTCGTGGGCAGCTCGAAAGCTGTACACCCACAGGGGTCCAAGATCTAATGGACACCTATTAATTGTTGACACTTAACTGTTTCGTCCTTAAGGGACTCTTCAGAACATTGCATGGTCAATGTGACACTTTTGTAAAGCTACAGAGACGGTACACGAATCTCATCTTAAGATATTGGTAACAGAAATAAATAAATAATGCCTGCATTACCGTATACTTTCACATATAAGTGGCGTCATCTACAAATACAAAAGAAACTACTAGAGAGAGATTTTTCCTCTATTGTATATAAAATAATTTCTGTGTCTATTTTTATAGTTATTTGAAATCGACATTTTGCTACTAACGCAATCTTGAATCATTTTCCAAATTTGTTTTAATAATAATGTTTAAATACTTGCAATGCAACACAAATGTTAAGGTTAGCTAAACATAAAGTTTGAACCGTCCAACATGTGTGTTTTTCGCAACGAAATGTTATCGTTATTAACCACAAAGTTAACTATATCTATAACGAAATTGACGGCTACAGTAACCAACAACATCCTATGTCTTTGCTAAGTTTTTATTTAAATAAAATATTGTTTTTTTATATAATGAAGAAAAAAGTTTATTTACATTACATAATGATGTTTTTAGATATAATTGCAGAGGACATAATTCGAAACGCCCTATTGGGTCAGCAAATTAGACAGAAAACCAAACACACAAAAAGAATTGCAACAAAAGTTAAAAATCTTGAAGATAAAGACCAAAACAATTCTACAAAATTTAAAAAACGTGAAAATATGGACGAAAATGCAGCTGAAAATGATATAAAATTCGAATGCCCCAAGTGTTTAAGGAAATACGCGAAAAAATGGATTTTAACTCGACATTTAGATTATGAGTGTGGAAAATTGCCTCAATTAAAGTGCGAATTTTGCGGTAAAATGTATAAGAGAAAAGACGAACTAAACAAACATTATAGGGTTGTTCATGACTCTTTAAAAACCTGTAAATAATAAAATAATTAAGTTGAACTAATTTAACTCTCGAGTGGTAACGTAACATAAGGTGGCGTTGGTCGAACAGACCCATTTGGCTGCAACCGAGATTTTAACTAGGTGCCATTTGGATCACAACTTTAGTATATTTTATTATTTTAATAATCAAAGAAACTGCTACACAATTTGTTTATTTCAAACAACTAACACGTCTTCAAGTAGTGATTCTTTAGCTGTCCTAAAAAATTACATGTTTGGCCTCTAGAAGAAACAATTAATTTTAAGATTATCCTTAATATCTTTAATACACACATGTACCACGTTTACGAGACCTTCAACAAGACTGAGTCGTGGCATAACCATAGATGGATAAAATAAAACACATGTAGATCGTTCAAAGTTGGTGTTATAAACTAGGTTTCTCCTTGTCATGGGTCTCACAGACCGTACGTCACCACTCGCTGGTTAAGGACCAGTTTTGTTATAATTCCAGATCCCATAACACTGTAATTTCACCCAAAAGCTTGCATCAAAACATGGTATACTTCTAACATAAAATAGGATATGATGCTTAAATAAATATTTAATAAACAAATTCGTTTTTTTAACCCTTATGAAAAGTTTATTCATAAGTTGCTATATCCAAGTTTCAGAAAGGTTATTCTTGACTTTTCTTGAGGTGAGGTGAGGTGAGCGGTCAACAAATCTCAAGACGCTAATCTTGATGGCCGTGAGGTGAACTTAAGTTCACCACATTTTTCCACAGGGAAATTAAACCACCGGAATTGTTGTGTTGTTTTTATAACCTTACTTTTGTCTGTCAGTTTTGTTTTGATAAGCTTTTTCTAAAGTGTGGAGGTCATTAACATTTTAATTTTTTACCAATTTTTATCAAAAAATTGAAACTATCGAAACGCTTCTCTCGAGAAAAAACTGACCATCAAAAGTAAGGTTAGATAGATTCTCGCGGATTCACTTTCCCGTGGAAAAAGATGGTGATCTTAAGTCCACCCGTAAAAGTGAACATTTCGCTCCCCTCAACTCACGAGCAGTGACGAATAAACGTCCAGTAACAGTTACACCACGACATCAAAGTCCTAGTTGTCGGGATGGGAGGAGAGGGGTACAGACAGTGGCGTATCCTATACAAATTAAAATTTAATGTGTGGAATTTTTCCGAGCTAAAGAAGCTATGAACAACTTTGAATATGGAGAATTACCATTAATTTTTTCTTGCATATTAAATTGTTTTTAACATTTTAAAATGGGTTTATATTTATTGTATTAAACTTGTTAATGGAAAAATGTAATTTGTTTTAGAAAAAATGGTAGAGGATGTTCTGAAGCAGCTACTGCAATCCGCAATGGATAAAGCAGAGCGATATGCATGCCCAAAATGTTCTAAGAGTTATAAAAATAGATTCACTCTAAGAAGACACATACGATTTGAATGCTCTTTCGTAGATCCTCAGTTTAATTGCGAACACTGTAGCAAAAGGTACAGAAGAAAAGCTGATTTGGAAAACCACATGAAAAAGTGCGGCATAGTGGAAGAAGAGTTGCTTATAATAAAAGGCGAAATATATGACGAATAATTTTTTAAATGCTATTTTTATATGTTATAAATATAAAGGTACTTACAGTATTACTCGTAATAACAGGAATAGGTCTGGACAGGTATTCTCGTAATGAAAATCGCATAGCGTTTTTAAGACGCTCACAGTTTTATGCCGTCAAATTCGCTAAGCACCGGACCAAAATTGCAAAAATGGTATTCACGTACGATTGCGCTGAGCATTTTTTTTAAAACGGTAACCGTGTTTAAAAACACCTACCAATTGGCATCTGTTTTTGGAAACCGCTTGGCGTTTTTAAAAAATTCAAGCCTATTAAAAAGTATTATGCACACAGTTATTAATTTTTTTGGCCAATTTTGTATTTATAGTAGTTAAAGGAGGCCTTCAGCCTATACTTTAACCCTTCATTTCATGAATTTTGACAAAATAAAACTAAAAATATGATTTTTGTTTACTGTGTATTTACGGAATATAGAAACATATTGCTATCATTGTTTTTCATATTTTTTTATTTTTTTTACAAAAAACAGTATGTTGCAAACCTGCAACAAGATGGAACTTGGGCAACTTAAAATTCTCTAATCCTAATTTAGATGATACTCAGTGAAACAGTTTTTATCCTTAGTAAAACACAAATTCACGCCACATTTCTCACACTTACAGTGTGTAAAACCCTTGCACAGTGGCATCTTACATCTTTGTCTTTTGACTCCGTATTTGATCCAGTGGCTGTATTTATCCAGTCTAACGTTTCTTGGTGGTGCGTGTGAGGCAGGTCCTCTGTGTCTCTTTGCCTCAATTTCGCCCTCTAATCTGCTTGATGAGGGTCTACCACGCTTCTTGCCACCAATATCACAATCAATTAGACAAAAAGTCTCGGCTACCTCAAGCCCAAATTCCCACTATAGTTAAGGAATATTCTTTGATTTTTGTACTCTCTGATAAACCAAAAAGGCATTATTATGGTTACATCGATTAAATGGAAAAATATGCGCAAGTACCACTTCTTTGATCTGAGAGGGATAGTATGTCGGCCAACGTGACTATCCATCAGATCGACACCGCCCATATGTTGATTGTACTCCCGCACAATTCGTGGACATACGATGTCAATCTTTTTCTTTTGTTTTTTATCAAAACGTTGTACAGTACTGTGAGGTAATTCACCAAAACATGAAGAAAGCTACCTCACGATTTTATTGTCCTTCCAGGACACCAAACTCAAATCAACACCATCTGTATTGGCAACATATTCCTCGCACGTTCCGCGAGGTTCTTTTTTGAATCGATTTTCAGGTGTCAGAGGATTATTCGATATTCTGTTTTGACGTATGGTGCCCAACATATAAATGCCCTGGTTTGCCATTGTCGTGAAAAGTGGCAACGAAGAATAATAGTTGTCACAGTAAATCTGGTAGTTCATATTTCGTGGAATCTCTCTTGAAAGTCTAACAACAACATTAGAGCTGGCTCCTAAATCAGGTTCATCAGGTAATAAACGAGTAAACCAATTTGAAGATCCACTGTAGATTTCAAAGCGATATGCAAATCCTGTGGTGTCACATAAAACGAAAAATTTTATCTCCCATTTATGGGGTTTCTGTGGATTATATTGCTTGAGCTGATGTCGAAATTTAGTGGCACATGTCTGTTCATCAATTGAAAGCTTGCTATTCATTGGTATTGACGAAAAACTTTTATTCAGCTCATCAATCAGGGGTCTGATTTTGTGGAGAATATCATATTTTGGATCATCTTTGGAAAGCATGGAGTTGTTATCGTTGAAATGCAAAATGTTTTTCAGAGGCTCAAACTCATTTATTATCATAGTATTTCGCACGTTGTCTATTCCTATGTCATGCCTCCACATACAGCGTGTTCTTGGCGGATTGTTGATTGACATATATAGGACTATGCCTAAAAACTTTTGTATGTCTGTACGTGAAAAATTAGCTGGTTTATTCGGATTTTTTTGAGCGGCATATAAATTTGTCTGTTCAACTATATTATTTATCAGCTCATCATGTATGAAGAATTTAAAAAAATCAAACGGCGATTGCATTTCTAATAATTCTGATGGAAGATCTGAATTACCTTTGAAGCTTAGAGTGTCCTCATCAAGTTGCAGATGTTTCTTATGCCATGAAACGTTGATTTTCGCTGCTTTGCCCCTTGAAGTGCTAGGCTGCTCCTGTATAGGCTCATCCATAGTATAAACATCTTCAGTGAGATTTTCCGTATTCTCACATTCTTGGTCATCTTCCGGTAAATATTCAGGATCAGCTATACTGTTCGTTTCCGAGAAATCCAAGAACTCTGCGAGTTCATCCTCGCTTTCGTCCAGATGCTCCAAAATGTCTGCCAATTCTTCATCGGAAAGTGGCTGCCTTTTATCTTTTTTTCTCCACGACATAACTAAAACAAAAAAAAACATTTGGTCTTGTTTTTATTATTCCTTTTCTACAAACTTTGAAATGACTTTATACTAAAAATATATAAATTCTTATGTCACTATTGCATAGTGTTGCAAATCAGCAACACTCCCTTTCAAACTCCCCCAGAAACCCAAATTATAAAAAAAGATTTTTTATAATGTAATATACTTACTTGTGTATACTTCTCAAATGTAACAGTAATTTTTATTTAAAAAAAAACACTTATTTTTTTACATTTATGACGCAAAATAATATCACGTGTTTATCAGAATTTCGAGGTTAGAAGTTACTAGGTTTTTACGATGCTATAGAAAAAAACAAACAGCAAACACAAGGCATACTGTGATTGCATTTTATTAGGAGTTATGTCGCCATGCTGCTACATTATGAAATTTCGACTAAACACTGAAAGCCTGCAGATGGGAGCCGGTAAAAACAGTATGTTGCAAATTTGCAACAAAATGAAACGAAGGGTTAAGTATAACAAGGTACCAAAATAGCTACCTTTCTTAATCTTCAAGGTAGAAATGAAGGATTTTAAGGAGATTGCGAATAAAGATTCCTCCCCTCTGGAATCTATTTAAGTGGTACAAATAAATAAATAATTAAAAATTGTTTATGGGCAGGTTTTCTACACTTCTATATGTAATGGTACCCTGTAGAGGGTAGGAGACAATTCGCCGCAGCTGATTCGCCTCGGCCGATTCGCTGCGAAACAATTCGCCGCCGGCCGATTCGCCGCGGGGACAATTCGCCGCGAGATTTTTTGTTTTATGATATTACTATTGGCAATTGTTTAAACATTTTTATTTAGCAAATTCGGAACTTTGAGGCAAATCGGTTTATAAATAAAGAAGTGCGCCATTGTGGAACCGCCATTTTGATTTTTTTTAAGTTAGAAATTTTGTTTTATGATATTATTATTGGCAATTGTTTAAACATTTTCATTTAGCAAATTCGGAACTTTGAGGCAAATCGGTTTATAAATAATGAAGTGCGCCATTGTGGAACCGCCATTTTGATTTTTTTTTAAGTTAAAAATCATAATTTTATTTATTTTTTTAATAAAAAAAATGTTGAATTGTATACTAACCACCAAATACCTAGTTGGAAAAGTTTGAAAAAAGTTATAACTAAACTAATAATTAAATATATTATATGAAGTCAAGCTAAATAAAAATGTTTAAACAATTGCCAATGGTAATATCATAACACAAAAAATCTCGCGGCGAATTGTCGTCGCGGCGAATTGTCCCACCCCCCCTGTGGAGTAGGTAACCGAGCATTTGAGCCTTATTGGAAACACCCTAGTATAAGCGGTGTATTCAGTTGGAACAATGAAATGGTGGTGGCTGTGCCAAAACTTTTTAACTAAATCTTCTTTTAAAACTTTACTTTATTTGTTAGAATATGATGAAAATTTATGGTCTACGTCGATATAACCTTTATTATTATACCCTAGGAGTTTAGGGGTCATACAATCATGTGAAGACCCCCTAGCCCAACATCTCTTATTAAAACCATTTTTAACCATCACCTCTAGATTTTCGATGTTGTTATCAGTAAATAACAAAAATAACTAACTTGGGTAAAAAAATCTCTAATGTATGCCACAAATGTCAAAAAACATGAACAAAAAGCGAGAATTTGAAGGATGCTTAGCGTTTACCAACGCAAATGCCATGCGAGAAGGGTGCTGTGCGTTTCGCTTAGCGTTTTCAAAACGTAACGTTTTTAAGCCAATTTATGAGAATACCAGTACAGGACACATCTTTCTGGGCACTGTATTGTTTAACTTTCACTACCCTATTCAAACCGCTAATGGGCCACCCAAAAACCACGCAATACAACTTTCTTCCTGCTTCAGCATTTATTGGCGATGGCTCATTGCCAACGCCATAATTGCCAACGCCATAATTGCTGACACCTCGAAGCAAAGTTCGTTCAATGACTTTTATGAGATACTGCGTCATCAGCATTTTGGTAAAATTTTTAAATAATTTAGAAACAATTTTATTTTAAGAAAATCTGATTTAATATTTTTGGGTGCCAAATCTCGTGATCTTGGAGGCCAGCTTATAGTACCTTGCCTGTTTATAATAAGCCGCCTTGCAGACGTGTCATTTGAAAACACTCTCACAGGCAAAGTGTCATGAGCTGTCAAAATCAACATTAAGCACCTGCCGAATCGCAGGAATGATATGGTCCTGCAACGGAGCTAAATAAATCCCTTGTAAATTACCATTGATAAAAAAAACGGACCAATGATACTGTCACAGAAAATCCCAGTCCAGACATTACGTTTTTGAGGATACGGGGTCTGTTCTACAGTATGCAAATGTTTATTTTGCCATGACGAGTAACGAACAACGGAAGGATTGTGATGGCCATGAATTATTGAAAACGAACTTTCGCCTGTTAAACAAATATTTTAAATAAAATGTTCATCCTGATTCGCTTTTTCAATTAGGGTTTCACAAAACTCCATTCTTCGAAATTGATTAACTGGAAAAATTTCTTGCGTTTTCTTTACTTTTACTCTGGTACCAATGTAGTTTCAAAATGGTTAGGCCGGTTAAGGGTGAAATATCATCATTGACAATTGCCTTACTGGAACAGAGAGGCAAAGCTTCTGCTGCGGCACAAATCATAGCTTCGCGTCGTTCTCTTTCCTTTCCCATTTCACAAACAGAGGGTGCATCTCCACCACTGCATTTGTGGAAAAATTGACACATCCCGTTCGTTGGAAATTGGTTACTATTTTGTGGACCGTGCTACGGCTTGAAATATCGTTTCTCTCAAACGCAACAACAAATAAATTTGCCACATCTTGACAGATATTTCCCCCAAAACACCATTGAACCATCTGTACTTTTTCCTGAACGCTAAATGTAATACGCGGCATGGCTTGAGCTCGAAAAACAAATATCCACTTCGAATGACGAAAAACTTTGTGAAGATGAGAGATCACGATGTATTCCCCTACTTTCCCACTACCAGCCCGAATACGGGTCTAAAACAACAAAAAATATTACACACATTAACACACAGCAAGTAGTCTATGAATCCTATAGTATTGATTAAAATCCGGTACCAAATTAATACGTGATAATTCAACATTATAACAACATAAACAGAGTACTGATGTTCAAGTAAATACATTTTTTATTCAAAAAGCATCATGAGTCGTTTTGGTGATATCTCAGAACGAGAAACCGACAAAAATGTGTCTGGAATTACACCTACAAATACTAAAAAAGTAAAAAGTATCTGAAGGCGTGCTTAAAAATTACCCCCGAATATTTCTTGAATTAAAAAAATATTCGGACTTGCTTTGTTTACTTTTATGTGTATTTTGCGTATATTTCTAATGCGCTTTACGGCGATTTCTTATTCTGTCATATTCCGAAATTGACCACTAACGTCAAAAAATTTGAGATTTGTTTACCTTGAGGTTAGTTTGAACATCCGGTTTAATTTTTAAATATTTAGTTATTAGTTCGATATCCGTGGACTGATAAATAATGGATGTGTAAAGCCGGGTATTGTGGACGTGAAAAAGGCTTGATCGCGAGCACGCAACAAGCCGCTCGCATTGAGCCGAGACCCGGCGGCTTTCGATGCGAACAGACAAAAAGGGATTAAAATAAATAGAATGAATCATGATCAAGTATTGGTTTTAATTGATAATTACAAGAATAGACCTGTCATATGGGAGCCAAATAATAAAGACTATTATAAAAAACATTAAAAATAAGATACAGGGGTAGCAATTGGTACTGTGATGGGCGTAAGTGCAGATTACTGTAAAAAAAAGATTATCAGTTTATTGGCGTCCTGGAAAAGGGATAGAAAGTCTTTTTCAAAAACTGTAAAGTACTTTGTTTTAATTTAAGGTTTCGATATCGCGCTGCGAGCTTCGAACAATGCGGGCATCGCGAGTGGTACTGGCGTCCATACCACAGCCTACCTAACAACAGGCTGTGTCCATACTAGCGAATGAATCCCGCTTGTTGCTCCAAGCTCGAGGCTAGCTAATGAGTATCCGGGTAAGAGGCCGAAAATTTAGTTTTTTGATTAGAATGCACTATAACCGTTGTTTGGGAACTGTTTATAGTATATAGTCAAGTAAAATAAAACGTTTAATAAAAGTTGCTTGCTTAATGCGTATAATAATCATTAATACTTTCGTATATTCTGGAATTATTTCCGTAATTTTCTACTAGAGTTGCGTATCCATATCAAGAATAATATCTTGAGTTTTCCTCGTACAATGTGTTTTTAAAAGTTTTGCCTTGCCCTTTGGATATTTTTACCTTCCTAGCCCGCGTAGCAATGGCTAGAGAGAAGGTATTATTTTCGACGATTTGAGATAACGCTAAAAATGTGTTATTTGGATGTATTTTGACCTATCCTAGCAATATAATTAACACGATAGCTCCTAAACCGCTGAACAGATGTTTTAAAAATTTTCAGGTAAAATTTTTCGATACTCTTACGAGCTGATTAGATTTTGATCAAAATCCATTAATGCTAATGACAATTAAAAACTTAAAAAAATGCAAACTTTTTAACGGAGCATCGTCTTAATACACTGTTTTCGAAATGTAGTAGACTATATTTTCTTCAATAATTCGTGTTATTACCAAAAACTTCCTAGGAGCTTTAGTGTCTGAGATATTTACAAAAAACTGTTTTCATGGCTCCAATTTAAGTGTGATAATAGGCTAGCTAGGAAGGTATCAGTTCCGTCATGGATCCATTTATCTTTTAGGGTACAGACTCTAATGGTACCACCACTTGTTATCCTCCTTGGTCCTCAAATGGTGTCCAAAAATTTGTTTGTTTTAAATGACCGCCAAAACGCTATTATTAATATCACTTATTAGGTCCTCACTTATAAAAACAAACTAAAATATACAGGTTTATAATTGTTATTATTCACAATAATAATGAAAATGTCCCAATAATAATGATATGAATTCAAATCCGTAATATATACACGACCGCTAACAATTTTAAAATGAGTTTGACCCTGTATTAAAGAATGCAGGTGGTACCTTTCGAAAGCCTTGGTTATATTTCGAGAAGGGATTAGGTACTTATAGAATGGTATAAGGTATGTTAGAAACTTTAACTTTAAAGAATGATGTATACCTAGCCGTGCTTAAAACACAGAAATTCTTCCCAAAATTTGAATTTGGCTTTTTGAAATGACAGAATTATATCTATCGACATATCGTTTACAGAAGGCGTAAAAAATCGAATGAATATATTGACTTGCATCTATTTTTTCGCAGTCTTTCACGTGGGAGAATTTTGCAGTAAGCATTTTAAACATTTTTTAAATTTAGGAGATTTTACATGACGACACAGAATCAAATGACGCATCAAAATCTACTATTATCTTATTTTTGCAAAAAAGGCAGATAGGAGGTATTGCCAGGTCACCGACGATATTCCAAAATCTTGCCGGGCAAAGTTTTTTTTGACTCACCGACTGCGACTGGGGTACATAATCTTCCGAACCCGAGCGCTTAATAAAAAATTACCTTTTGTTCGATTCTTTATTCATATTAGGGCTTGTTGCAATAAAGTGAGGCAGTATTTAGTCAGTTTAACAATATAAACTGACAGTTGATCTTTAAAAATTGACATATCAAAGTCGAATTTAAAAATAAAACTGGTTTATGTATTTATGTATGTATCTTTTAATGTAGAACTATCAACATACAGCCTGAGGTTATTAATGCCTGACTTCAGCGGCGGTTCATGTCAATACAACATAGTAGTGCCAGGATTATGAGTCAGTAAAAACAAATTCGGGGTTCTAATTCTATTTTTTAAAAAGAAACTTAACTATGCCCACCCGAATTCCGCCATGAAATGACTCATAATGTATTTCTGCTAAAATAATTGCAATGTATTGTAAAGCATGCTCCACGTTTAAAAACAATGCGAGTAAGACGACTAACTGATGGCCTGAGCCAGGCACAAAATTTCTTTGTTTTTTTCAACGCTAAAATGACCAACATTGGCCCTCTCACTGTCGCTCATATAGGCTGCAGATAAAATCTATCTCTATTCGAAGGAGCCAAGAGAAAAGTGCCAGCTGTTCGACGCTGTTTTTGGTTTAAGTAAGGCGCCCTCGCATCGAGTCGAAGTGTGATCCACTCCATTGCACAGGACCACCGAATTTCATATAATATATAAATGAAAATACATTAAATGAAAGAAAAACTAATAAAGATGTTTTAAAAATTTTAAAAAAAAACGTGTTTTTGCAGAAAAATACGGTAGTGCCATGGCTCCGTGGCACTACCTCACGAGCCGCCACTGCCTGGCTTTAATGCAATAAGTCCCTACATGTTTCAGGAAAATAAAAATAATTGTTAATCTCTGAAAACTTAAAAATAAAAATATTTTCATCAACAGTTACTTGATCTTCTTCGCTTTTTTTGAGTCATTTCCATATAATAACATATTTTCATTATACCCTCTGCGTTATTGTTTTGAGCTTAGGTACCGGGTGTTTCCACATACATTTCCCCAAGCTTAACTTAATTATGATAAGGGATTGAGAAAAACTTTTAACATAAAAGTTGTATAATTTTTTTTCAGGGTTTTAGAGGGTCAGCGATTTGAAATGTCACACGTTTAATTTTGATAGCAACTTTCTTAAATGAAACACCCTGTATAAATTTTTATTTTGAAATAGAGCTTGTTTTTATCTTCCGAAAACCCATCTTTTTATATTTGTTTTGGTCCGTTCGCCTGTAAAAAAAAATTGTGTGTGCTTAAGACCACACGGCAGAAGTGTAAACTTCAACAAGGCGAAAGTAATAATACAAAATACAAGATTTTTTGCGTTGTATATTGACAAAGTAATATACAAAGTAATAACATTTATATAATTATAATTGGGTATAAATTACTCTGGTAAATTTTGCTCTGAGTGGTCTTCATCTGCATCATCATACCGCTCTGCTGACTGTTCCTCTCACAGTTAATCGACTCGAGCCGACTTCACCCGAGTGAGCGTTACATAGCCGAGCGTGACGGCTCAGTTCAATTCAGTACCCAGAAAAAGTGCTAAACGCGCCTAAAGTTTACACTTCAATAATATTATTTCCACAAGTATAATGAGTTGTATGGATTTAAAATGGCACGTCGGTCGTTCCTCTCTTATCCATTGTCTTATGGCATAATTAAAAATTAATATAACTAGGTAGATAGTTTTAGATTTAGAAAGGAAAAAATTAAAAATAAAATAATATACAGGGTGTTTCCTTTAATTCAAGAAAGTTTCCGTCAAAAGTTTACATTAGGATGATACTTGACCAGCTTGGAAAAAATTTATAGACCTATTGTAGTTTTTCTATAACTTTTACCATAATAAAGTTAAATGGGGAATAAATTTATGGTAAATCACCCGGTACCCACAAATTGGCAAAATATTTTTTCTTAGGCCGTGTGTTTATTGCCCGTGGCTATATTCGGGAATATGACGACGATGTGCACCATTACCTCCGTAGAGGACAAGGAAGAAAGAATTGCAGTGCCTGTTATAAAAAATTGCGCAAAACTTTGACCAGTAGAGAAGCGGATAAAAAAGTTCGCAAAAGCACTTTTTACTGTGATCAGTGCAACAAATCTATATGTTATCAGTGTTTTTTAGAAAATCACTATCTTATTTCTCATCTTCTTTAACTAACTTTTTCTTTATTAGGCGAGTAACAATAGAGTATAAAAAATCCAGCTATATCTAGAAACTTTTTAACTAAACCGTTTCTATAAATTGTATAACTATAAAATTTGTATTTATTAGTATTATTGGCTTATAACTTCGGCGACCGGCCACAGTAAAAATGCAATATGCATTTATCCAACCTGTGAGACCAAGTAAATGTGATTGTCGAGGGATACGTAAAGCTTTTCATGGATTACCTGCCTTTTGTTTTACTACAGACTACACCACATATACGCGCACGATCGAGAGAGGGCAGGCAGCTCGACAAAGGTGTCTGCGCGCATAAATTGGCCATTTCTGGACTGGACAAAGCTGTTTATTGATCAGTTTGTATGCTGAAGTCTCGATGGTGCTTCAATCCCTGAGCATCCACGTAGTTGGTGC
Organism: Aspidapion aeneum; assembly: GCA_963576565.1. Taxonomy (NCBI): domain Eukaryota; kingdom Metazoa; phylum Arthropoda; class Insecta; order Coleoptera; family Brentidae; genus Aspidapion; species Aspidapion aeneum. Next base: position 57,802,666 of record OY755045.1, read on the forward strand.
CCGTGAATCATATCAAAATCCACAAAAATAATAATTAAAAGTAAAAGGATGGTTGTGTTTTTGTTTTCTGGAGATGTTTTTGGCGTTATATTGAGTCCGTTCCATCATCACATCCGACAGTCGTAATACCAAAACTGTTTTAAAACTGTTTTGGTTAGATGGAACTAATAAATAACTGTCTAAAAAACGAATGCTGTTGGCGTAGTGATCAAGCAAGAGAATTAAATTGAAAGTCACGTGACTAAAAGAAAGGGTAGGTTTCGTGGTCTCGCGTAAAGGTAGATCAACGGCACAGCATGAATTCGAGAGCTCTTAATCAAAGTTACACATCGAAAAAAGAGATTTGTAAATTACTAATTACGGCCGGCGGCAACCCTTGATTGCATTTTTTACAACTGCGCATGTGTCCGACATGTCCGTCGCAACGTGATTGGTTGTTACGACTCTCGCGCTTGCGCAAACAGGGACGATGCACTGCGCAGCCAACTAGATTAAACTATGTTGACTACATAAACGAGGACCTACTTTTAAATACGGAGTAACACCATTTCGCTTTAAAAAAAAGTATAATTGTTCAGAAAAAATTTACAGTATAAGTTTATTGTAGGAAAACCGTTAAAACGGTCTACTGCTGCTGAAAAGCAAAGAAGGTATCGAGAAAAGCTAAAGAGAGAGGGTAAGTGGGAAACATATCAAAAAAGCCATAATGAACTCCTAAAATTGAGTCGGTTAAGAAGAAAACAAATTATTCAAGAATTGCCAACAGATATTGCTGAGGAAGTCAGAATTTTACAGAGAGAAAAAACCCGAAAACGGGTTAAAGAATGGAGAGAAAAGCAAAAACTGAAACAGCAAGAAAGAAAGGAGAATTAGTTATTATAGATGGCTAGGGGAGAGTGGGAATGGTTGATATACTTTTAAAATATTTTTTAATAACAAATAGATGACACATATACCATTTTTATTAAATTATGATTTTAGTGCAGTTTGCTAATTTTTTGTTTGATATTTTGCATTGTGTATCAATGATCCCCATATTAGGGATACTTGATATAGGTCTAGGGATGTATGATATAAGAATAAAGAAGAAACAAAATTTGAGTTTTAGTTAAGGGTTATTATCTTCCAAGAGCCAACAGTAGAGTGTCATCTCCGCCATTTTGGATTTAAAAAGTCTATTTTACTGGCAATGTCAATATGAACAAAACGAAGTATGAATCGTGAAAAACGGATCATTAGCTATTTTCGGTATGATTAAACGCATTTTTGACATTTTTTACTTGTCCCGGCCGTCTTATTGAATTTTTATCAAAAATTTATAGCATTTAATAATTTACTCACTATTGTGGATACAGAGAAAAGTAAGAAAAATCGTGCGAATCCGATGAGTAATTTTTCAGTTTTGGTGAAATTAAAAAAAGCTTCCGAAAATATGATTCTTTTGCCAAACCTAACCTCAATCAATAAGAAGCCAAATATATGTATTTTTTACCAAAATAAGTACAAACTCTAGAACAATTATTTAACATATATTATTAAGATCTGCTACTTAGCTTTTTGTATTAAAAACACAAATTTCGCAAAATAACATAACAAACGTCTTCTGAACATGAAATTCAGTATTGATGAAGAACATGTTTTTTATATAGACTGTTGTCAGTTCTTTGATGAAGTAGCCAAACTAGGAAAAAAAAATAACTGTATCAAGTATCCCAATGTATCAACCATCCCCAGTCTCCCATAATTTATATGGATTATAAATTTAACAAAAATGTCAAAAGTATATTTTTCTACAACTGCCTCTGAAAATGACGTTTTTCGGACGCTAAAATTAATTTCAAATTTTTTTTTGTTGTTATGATAACTGTCAAAAAGATATCTCAAAAATTATGAAATAAACTGTGCTTATTAGCTATTATATTTAAAACTTGGTTAAAGATAGTTGGTTTTAATACATTGGTTTTAATAATTAAAAGATTCGTTCTTGTTTGCTTTATTTTGCAGTTGTAGGGAAAGTAAAAAACTCAGTTGAAAACCCTGTTTCACAAATCGCTCGGCACATCGTCTCACCCGTGTGGAAAAAGTCGTGTTCAAAAATTATTATATAAATATAACGATTATTAAATTTTGTTCCGATTATTGAAGAAAATATTGAATTTAACATATCAATTTTGTGGCCAGAAAATAAATAAATTTCTAAATAATACTAGGAATATTTTGAGCCGGCAAAATTACTTCTTAATAACAATTTTTGTAGCAATTCTGATTTTGCTCATGCGTACTGGTAAAAAAAATAACGGTGCCATCACCGACAACAACAATTATTAACGAAACATGTAAATATTACATAGCTACAGGACTTTGATGTAAGTATTAAAACCCCACATAAACGGTTTAGTTGAATATATGTTAAAATGTGGTAAATATAGAAGTTTCATGTTTTTGCGTATAAGGGTCAATATCATGGAGGTGGAGAATTTGAGTTGGAGATGATTTTTTTAGTAAAAGCTGTAGTAAATTACAGTTTTCTCATTATTTTCAGATTGTTATTCTTAAAACTCATGTCCACTTTTCACAATCATTTTAATTAAATACGTCCCTGATTTAATTTTGTTCTCTTTATTTTATCATAAGCGTTTATTTAACTTTACCCGTAAGTTTGTAATAAATATAGGAATTCAATTTTGACAAATTTCCACATATCGGTATATTTCAAAAAAAATGTATGTATAAAAGTGTATTCAAACTCGAATCACGAAAAAAAATGTAAAAGTTTTTTCGTTTTTTTTTTAATTTTTGATAACTTAAATATTTATTTTCAAAAAACTTTTGAAAATATATATATTTAATAATTTTTGAAGTAAACATTACATTGAAATATTGTGCCATTGAAACCAAATATATAAATAAATTAAATAAATAATTTAAAACTTCGAAACTTGAAAATATCTTAAAATTTTGAGACAAAAAACACCGGACAATATTTTTTTCATTATAACTTTTGAACTATACAATCGATTTTAATGGGACAAACTACACTTGATAGAGAATTAATTAGAGTTTTGACTAAATATATTTTTTTGTCCGCAATTAAAATGTACCTTTCATAGATGTTCGTTTATTCTTGTGTTGCGAAAATGTTTTAATTATTTTTTTAAATTGGTGAAAAAGCTGCATTTCTGCCACGCACAACAAGGTACTAATCAGCAAAACCTGTTCAGTGGTTCTAAAAAACAATTTTTTTGTTTCAACCATTGTTGTGCATATTATACGATTGCCTTGCCAATCATGTCTACATTTGTTTTCTTATAAATTCATTACTACTAAACCGATTTTAATGAAATAAAAAACTTTTTAAAGATCATGATCAAAATTTATCGCAATCTTAAAATTTAAGAATGCGGACACAATCATACTTGATTCTTCAAAATGGCTTGTTTATTCTTATTTTCCGAAAATGTTTTAGTTTTTTTTAATTTATAGAAAATCACTAATTTTCCCTCGCACAACGACGTACAAATTAGTTAAATCGGTGTGGTGGTTCTCAAAAAATCTATTTTTGTTTCAACCATTGTTTTACAGATTCTAGATTGCATTGCCAATACTGTCGGAATTCATTTCCTTATAAATTCGTTATTACTAAACTAATTTTAGTGAAATAAAAAAAATCGTGGTAAGAATTGATTGCTCTTTAAAGATTGTTATCGAAATTTTCCGCCATCTTGGAATTTAAGATGTCGAACAAAATCATTCTTGATTCTTCAAAATTTATTTTGCGATAATGTTTTAGTTTTTTTTTTATTTAAGGGGTACAAATTAATAAAATCGGCGTAGTGTAGGAGTGGCACTGCAATCGTATAATTTGTAAAACAATGGTTAAAACAAAATCAGATTATGTGAGAACCAGTTAACCGATTTTATTACTTTGTACCTTGTTAAGCGGAAGAAAAGTAGTGCTTTTCTATAGATTAAAAAAACTGAAACATTTTCAGAAAATGAGAATAAACACGCCATTTTGATGAATTAAGTATGATTCTGTCCGCTATCCTAAATTTTAAGACGACGATAAATTTTGATCGTGATCTTTAAAAAGCAATCAATTCTCACCAGGATGTTTTTTTTATTTCCTTAAAATCGGTTCAGTAGTAATGAATTCATAAGGAAATAAGTGCAGACATGGTTGGCAAGGCAATCGTATAATGTTCAAAACAATGGTTGAAGCAAAAATATTTTTTTTAGAACCATCGAACCGATTTTGCTAACTCATACCTTGTTTTACGTGGAAAGAAGGCAGCTTTTTACTGATTTAAACAAATAATTAAAACATGTTCGCAACACAAGAATAAACGAGCATCTTTAAAGGGTACAATTTAATTTTGTCCCCCATTTTGGATTTTCCGAGCAAAAAAATATATTTAGTTAAAACTCTGATTAAGTCTCTGTCAAGTGCCGTTTGTCCCATTAAAATCGATGGTATAGTTAAAAAGTTATAATTAAAAAAAATTGTCCGGTTTTTTTTGGCCCACGCGGTAAATAATGTGTGTTTAAAATTATCAAGAAAAATTTACCACAAATATTACATCTAAACACACAGGATTACTCTCAGTAATTATTATCATAATCCATATCAAGTTTTACTAAGTGGATGGAATTAAAGTACTTTTAAAGAAAGTTTTGTATTATTATAATAAATATAAAGTTTTTATAAACGTTCCACAAATGACGTTTTTTTAAGCGTAGTCTACTATTTTTGCCGATAATTTGAAAAATACTGTTACCGCTCTGTACTGTACTGTTGTTATAAATTAATAAATGAGGAGTTGACACACAACATTTAAGCATAAAAAATCTTTTGCAAAGCAAACTCAAACTTAATAATTTTCAAAATGAAATTTTCTACCTCGATGATTTTTGACCCATATATACGGTGATTTCAAAATATTGTCATTCCTTTAAGATGTAATAGGGAAGGTCAAAAATGCAAAAAAGTTCATATAACACAATGGTTAATACTACCTTGTTTTTAAGAAATAGTATTTTCAAAAGATACAGTATTTTAAAAGTCAAAGGAGTGGGGATAAAATTTTACAAATATGAATAATTGGCTTATTATGATCCAAAAATTAAATATTCTTTTTTTTTACAAAATAAGAAGTTGAGGAGATAAAGGCTGTCAAAATATCCTCGAAAAATTTGCAGAATATAATATTTATTTTTTAAATAAAGAAATATATCGATGATAATGTTATTATTATGCCTCCCTAGAGATTTCTTTCTAATAACAGAAAACATGAACAAAAACATTGCGTTTTATATGGCATAAGTTTATACCAAAAAACCAGATTTCCCTGCAAAAAATTTACTGCATAATTTTTTTTAAACATCAATTTTTTATCTAATTATTGCTCTGATTTCTGATACACGACTTTACTAAATTTCATAATATGTTAAAGCCCTGCAAAAGGTTCGGTTGGTTCATATTGTGTCGCAATTTTGACATATGTTGTTCACATTTATTGGAGTCCTAAAAAAATTAGTTTTCGACCTTGGGGGTTCCTTCCGCCATTTTGGATTTAGTGTGCAGGAAAATAGTTTTTTTAAAATTACTTGGTTCTTGTACATTCTGGAAAAAAGCTTTAAACAAAAGTTGAAGACTAGACTAGTTGAGTTGTAAGGCTACACATTTCTCCGCCATTTTGGATTTTGACCAAAATTTTTCTATAGTGGCCCTTAACTTAGAAAGTGCTTATATTTAAGAACATCTGTAATTACGTGAAATAAATACTAATTAGTAATCCTATAAAATGAGATATAATTGATTCGTCTGGGTAGGACCCTTGCTGAGATACGACCTCTTCAGTACACGCTAACAGTTTGCTATATATTTCCATAGTATACAATTACTGCAAACATAGGGAGGAATAAGTCGAATTTACTATCTACCGTCCAGCGCGACGGCCGTGAATCGATGCTGCTTCTCACAGCACGCGCTGGCGGTATTTTATTATTTTTCTAGGTAGGTACTTATTTTGTTATCGTTGTGGTTTTATTTGCCTTGTCCGAGAAAGAGATTGTTCCCCTAGGTTCGCGGTACGTCGGATGGCATTGAATACAAAATAAGCCGAAAGAAGTTTTTTTGTAAATTTCACAAAAGAAGCATTTCACAGAAAATGTGTAATTAACCTTATTGTAGAAAATTACAGTCAGTTTCTCTAATAACTCAAATTTTCCAAATTTTGAGATGTTACCTTTTTCTTCGTTATAATCGAATATATATTTTACTGAAACAAATGTTTAAAAGGTACGGATATAGTCAGGTTAGGTTAGAATATAAATAAGTTCGGCATTATATTTATTTTTAAAATTTGTATTGTATAATTTTGCAGAAATTGATAATGTTATGAATACCTACTTGTGCGTAATATGCTTTGTAGATTTTACTTTTACCTGCATGAAAGTATTTATTTTCTATTAAACTTAAATAAAGCACATTAAACCTATTTTAACAATTTAAAATTTTGTAGTTGTAGCAACCAAAGATGGCAGGTTTTTCTGCAGAAAATGTGGCAAGGTGTATTTAATGGAGCAACATGCTATGCACATCTTGTTAGAATGCGGAAGACAGGCGGTGTTTCAGTGTCCGCTTTGTCCCAGGAAATGTAAACGAAATGACGTTTTGCAAACGCATCTAAAAAACATCCATGGAATTTGTTAAAGAAAAAGAAAACAATATTTTACACTTTTTTTACCTTATGTCAATGTCAACTGACATGACAGTGATAAAAGGTTATAAAAAGTGTGTGAATTCTGTATGTTTATGGAAAATAAATATGATAGACGATACACTTTTAGCCACCAGAATGACGTATACTCACCATGTTCTTAGATTCATATATTTATTTGTCTTTCCTTCGTGGTTGCTCAAATTTACAATTTTGATTGTTCCTTTTTTGAAAACTTTCATAATTTTCTTGACGAAGAAACAATGCTAAAATGATATGGAGTCTAAAGCCCGGTGCCCACCTAGGACTTCCTCGTGCGTGCCCGCGCACGCGTCACATGATTGTCATAACATTTCATATTGAGATCATGTGACGCATGAGCGGGCACCCACTAGAAAGTCGTAGGTGGGAACCTGGTATAAGTTGAATTGTTTTGTTGAATATTTTTCGGTTAAGAATTTTGGTAGCAAAACAACTGGTAAATCATTAATTTTGTCTAAATATAATCGATAAAAAAAAACATTTGATAGAAAACTACATTCGCCCTAACCCTAGAACAGTATTGACATTTCCATGTGATGCAGCCATCCATTTCCAAATAAATTCTTTTTAACTTAACCAATGCGTTTTTATCTAATAACATATTATGACATGTCGATACTGTTCTAGAGTAGGGGAGAGGCGGCAAATGGTATGCACCTTAATATAATTCGGGGAATAATTATCTAAAGGTGGGTATTCATTTCTCCCGACTTACGCTGTCATTCTGCTCATTCCTCAGGAATTGTCTCTTGTGTCGAGATTTGTGTTTTTTGGCCATAAAATTTCATCCTTATTTTGTATTAGCATAGCGGGTATGCTGTGAATTCCAGAAGCTTTTGAATTTTTCAGATATTTAACTGCAGTAATAACCTGTTTGTAACTTACTGGTTCAATATTTGGTTCTGCTGTGTAGTACACTATAGGTTTTACACTATCGTTGCTGATTATTACCCCAAAAAAAACAAGAACCTTTATAAAGTGAATGGTTTGTTTGTCCACCAAATGGTTTTCCACTAAATGTATTTTTCTACCCATTAATTTTCTACCAAATGTTTTTTTATCAAAAGTATTTTTTTTCCAAACACTACCAATTTTTTTTCTATCAAATGTATTTTCTACCAATATTTCACCTTGAAATTTTCTTGCAGCACAATAAAAGTTTGTTTTGTATTATTTTTTCAAATGTCCTTTTTTTATGTGTTTTACACTAAATTAACTGGTTTTAGTAATAGTAATTGAAAAACAAGAGAATCTTCTTCAATTTTATTTATCTTTAAAGTAAAAGAAAAAATATATGTATTTATTTTAATGTTTAAAGAAGGCTAGATCGTTTATAAAATTGTGCCAATTTAAATGTAAAAACTAATTTAAAATTTTAATTTTAAAACTTGGTCATGTTGGCCGTTTACAAGAACTGATAATGTAGATATTCAAGCAGCTATAGTATTTTTTAATTTAAATAATTTATTTTATTTATTTATCACTAGTATACTACTTAATTTGTTTTATACTTAGATTGTGTGCCAATATTGTATTAGTTTTGGCTTGAAAAGCCTCCATAGAATTAGTGAGAACTCAGATATTCTTAAAGTCATTTTGGTTTTCCAAAACGTAGGTACACAAAATTTTCCAACCAAAATGTAACTCACCTATGGAAATATAATATGTCGATTACATTTTCGTTAGAAAACCCTGTGTAAACTCTTCAAAACGGTTAAAGAAAAATCAGTATGGAAAAATACTGATGAACTCTTCTGTATAATATTCAAATATTCGAAACACATAGACAACTTTGGTAATTTCATTTTGAAGGAATAAATATCTTTTTTTTACTGTGGCTTTTGTGTTAAGCTCTAAATTGCGTGGTTTGGGTTTAAACGATTAAGAAAAAACTACTTTTGTCAACAAAGGATAATTTGTAAGAGTAAATAAGTGTCTTAGAGGCATACAAATTGAAGATTACGCAACACAATGGCAATTTGTTTATTCTTTTGCTTATTGTGGCGTGCAGTGCTGGTCAAAGCAGGGTAAGCAAAAATGGGCATTATCTTGCCACTTAAGCTCATCACACACAAAAATGCATAGCGCAAAGCATAGCATAAGCTTCTCAGCTATTGCCCAGAAGACGACATCTTGGTTTTGCATAGGAATTTCCACAAGGTTCAACTTTTTATGAAGAGTCCATGTGTTTTCTTATGGTTAGCCAATAGAATGTATCGAAATAAATCACGTAATCAACAAAATAAAGATGACAGGAGAATGACGACATAACCTAAAAAAATTCCAGTATTTTTTTAAAAATTTTTTAAAGAAGTTTTTTAAATTTTTTGTTAGAAAATACCATTGATGTCTCCAGTTGTCTGTCTATTTCTAAATAGTGGCCGACACCACCACCTTCTTGTCCGCCACCTTATGTGCCGACGTTTTTTAAAATAAAGTATCCAAATCAGTGAGACAGCGGCATATAAGATAATTCTGTCGCTATTCATTTAAAAAAAATTACTGCACAAAAACAGACCAAAATAACAAACCGGAAAATAACAAACCGGAATTGACAATAACACCTACAAACGATTAAACGCCTTTTATGCAATATTCGTGTGTGATGGACATTTCCATAAGACCAGCCATGCTATGCTATGCAACACTATGCGTCATGCTATGCGCTATGCATTTTTGTGTGTGATGGGCTTTACACGCTTACTGCACATACACAGATACTAGACTGCAAGGTGAAAATTTCCAAAAAGAAATGTCATGATGTAACCGCCAAAAAAAAAACAAAATATAGTATGGCGGTCATTACAGCGTCATTACATTTTTTGATCTACCGCACACCACTCAGAGTTGGTGCTGTCGATGCCGGTCTGAAGTAGATATTTTTTACTCCACTATAGGCGACCAGTAGTAAAACAAAAGTAAAATGAAACAAAAAATGTAATAAATTGTCGAACCTTTTTGTGGGTATAAATAGAGTTTCAAACAAAGAATTTTTCTGGGTATGTTCTTTAATGTTTTCTTGTGGCTATCAATCAATCTTTGTCTATCAATGGGACGATTAGTGCACGATAAAAAGGTGCAACATTGCACGAGTTCTACATTTACATACTGGAGATTCTGTACGAGTCAGAATTTTTTTTCGGTTCTCTCATCTTTGTTTACTGGAGACGGTCAACATAATTGTAGGTTGGATTTCGATGTTTTTCGTAATTGCTTAACAAGACAAGACAGAGCTTATTGTTACTATGACGTGCAATCTTACATCCAAAGACATTCTATGACAATTGTGTGTTATATCACAAACTGCTAAAACTATAAATTGATTTTAACATTTAACAACTTCGGAATTGTTCTTAATTATTATTACGCCATGGAATTCCAGAAACGAAGATTTCCCTATGCCAGTTTTTACCTTTCTGGATGGACGATCGAAATACGACACCGATATCTAACCAAGGACAAAAACACGTGTTTTAGGATCTGGGAGCTGAAAGCTATATAGAGCCTAAGTGAGGCACAAACTATGCAGTTACGCGATGGAATTCTAGAAACGAAGATTTTCCTATGCCAATGTTTACCTTTCTGGCGGTGGATAAATTAAAGACTTTGGAAAAGGTGGACGATTGAAATGCGACACCGAAATCCAATCAAGTACAAAAACAAGTGTTTCAAGATCTGGGAGATAAAAACTATGTACACCCTAAGTGTGGCAGTTTCTGCTTGCATATATATATATATATATATATATATATACGTCATTTACGGATGCTACAAACGTCAAGTTTGATCGTTACAGAACATTTCCTGAGTACCTACATAGGGCCTCTCTGGATGGTCCCATGGTTTAAAGGAAGGTCGATGGTGTATAAAAAAAATTACAAGACAGAGCTGATTGTTCCTGTGACGTGTAATATTAAATTCAAAGACATCCTATAACATTACGTCGTGTGTTATATCAAAAACCGTTAAAACTATAAATTGATTTTAATAAGAAACAACTTCGGAATGGTTCCTAATTATTACGCCATGGAATTCCAGAAACTAAGATTTTCCTATGCCAATTTTGACTTTTCTGGCGGAGGATAAATTGAAGATTTTGAAAAGGTGGACGATCGAAATGCGTCAACGAAATCCAATCAAGGATCAAAATACGTGTTTGGATCTGGGAGCTGAAAACTATATACACCCTAAGTGTGGCAGAAACTATGCAGTTTCTGTTTGCAATTATATCTCAAGAGCCCTTATATTTTTTATCTTTGTTTACTGGAAACGATCAACATAATTGCAGATTGTCTTTCGATGTTTTTCGTCATTTTACTATGACTTGTAATCTTAAATTCAGACATTCTATAGCATTGCGTCGTGTGTTATATTAAAAACCCCTGAAACATAAATTGATTTTAGCAAGAAACAACTTCGGAATTGTTCTTAATTATCATTACGCCATGGAATTCCAGAAACGAAGAACGTCAAGTTTGATCGTTACAGAGAATTTCTTGAGTATAGAGGGCCTCTCTGGATGGTCGCATGGTTTAAAGAAGGGTGCTTTGGTTTGCGAAAAAAATGACAAGACAGCTGATTGTTACTATAACATTGCGTCGTGTATTGTTATATCAAAAACTCCTGAAACTATAAATTGATTTTAACAAGAAATAACTTCGGAATTGTTTTTAATTATCATTACGCCATGGAATTCAGAAAAGAAGATGTCCCTATGCCAATGTTTACCTTTCTGGGGTTGGATAAATTGAAGACTTTCGAAAAGGTAGGGGATTGAAATGCGACACTGTAATCCAATTAAGGACAAAAACACGTGTTTTAAGTTCTAAGAGATGAAGAGTATATACACCAGCCCACAGTGTGGCACAAACTGCAGTTTCTGCTTGCAGTTATATCGAAAGTGATTTGCGGACGCTACAAATATTGATTGTTACAGAGCATTTCCTGAGTACAGAGGATCTCTCTGGATGGTCGCGTGGTTTAAAGGAAGTTGGTGTGGTGTGTGAAAACGCGTTGGTTGCGTCATACAACCGATACTGCATGTATTGTTGCCTCGTAAACCTTGAAGTTATGACATTTTTGTTACACTAAGATTCAATCTTGTCAAGTTTATAAAAGTTGCATATGTGTTTCGATTTTAAATGAATTTACAATTTAACCAGCTATCCTTAGATTAAGCGACTATTATATTATATGTACGATAAAAAGAAATTGAAAAGAGGAAAAGTAGCAATAATTTTTTCGACAGGTGAAAAAAAATGTTAGCATATTAAAAGATAAATTACTGCTTAAAACAAATCATTGAAAAGATGGTGAGCTTTTTATTTATATCCAAAATATTGGTTAAGATTATTGTTGTACTTAAGCGCAGCAAAAGATACGTAAGCCAATTATTGTTTAAAAAAAATTTCAAGAAAATACATCAAGTAGACAAATAATAACACGTGTTTTTTTTGTCAATATTTTAGAAGCCTCAGTTAATGTTTGTTTTTAAAGTTGCATTTAAACCTGAGTTAGGTGTTTTGAGCTAAGTATACCCATCGTAGAGCAAGCTTGTTTTACGATGGATAAGTGTCCTTAGTATGAACCATATTCATACGTACGCCGCGTGCATTACATTAACCATATAAATGTAAAATTTGTTTTTTTAAAAGAAACGAACTATATATTTTTACAAATGGCTTAAACTTTTCTTTCCACAACTATAATATACTTTACAGCTTTAAATGAGATATAACTATTTAAAAATGTTTAGGTATTAAAAAAATTGTACCCTTTCTATAGTTGAGGATGTATATAAGTGGCACCGCGTCATAGCTATGGTAAACCAAGTTTTGCGGCAAAATCTATGTAAAGAAGCCCCAAAAAATTGTTGCTTCACTTTGTACCTGCAGTGTGCCGCTTTATATGTCTATAATAAAACAAGGAGATATAAAATAGGTACTTACCTAATAAATAAAGATCCGAAACATAAAAGAGAATCCAAAATTATATGAAAATGTGCGCAAATATTGATTTAGTTGCAAAAACAGTAATTTGTTTCGTAAAAAGTCGATCCCAATTTGTTTGACATTAAAACAGTCAAAACAACAACGAATAGAAAACGACATAGCCCGTCTAAATCAATATGTTCGTCACAACCAGACAAGAGTATATACTCTTGTCTGGTTGTTGTTATGTTACTTTCTAATAAAATCGTTTAGAAGAAGACATAAATAAAAAGCAAGTAAAATAGTAAGCTAATGACTAATTAGTGCAGTGCCTCGTTTTGGGAATCAATACCAATAAAAAAATGACAGGAAGTGCGGGCCTGTATGTACCCCTCTACTACCTTCCCGCCCATCACGGTTTTGATAACGCGGTGCCACTTTAGTACAACATCAAGTATAGTATAATTATTATTTATTGACCGTCAAAATTGTTTTGATTTTCTCACAACCTGTCACATAACTTAAAGGAGTAGCATATTCCCGGAGTGACGAGTGAAAATATTTTTTATTATTAAAAAAAAAAGTAGTTATATCTTGTAAATTATCATTTACATGTTGTAATTTAAAAAAGTAAATATTAAGTCCTATTCATAGGTGTAAATATACAGGGTGTCCCATAACTTAGGGATCATAGTGCACTAGTGCAGCAGTTGATAGAGGAAGTTATTTCCGAGAAAAATGTTTATAGAACACGGGGGTCAACACACACCTGTTTTTAAGATATAGGATTTTTAAATTTAGAGGAGTGGGGGAAAAAGGGTTTTACAAAGAAAAAGAAAATCTGCTACAGCCAGCTAAATACTCAGCTAATTGTGATTCAAAAATGTGGTATTCGTTTTTTTGATAAAATTACAAGTTAAGGAGATACAGGCTGTCAAAGTCACCTCCAAAAATGTATAACAAGTAATAATTTTTTTTTTAATTAATTTTTGCTTCCTTATTCTATTAAAAAATATCAATAATATTTTATTATTATGTCTCGCTAGAGACTTGTTTTTATTAACCAAAAATATTTAAAAAAATATTGCGTTTAATAAAGCATTCATAAAACTTAATATCAAAAAATAGATTTTTCTAAAAAAAATTTACCGACTAATTTTTTTTAAATTATTTTTATTTCAATTCATTGCTCTTGTTCTAATACACGAATTTACCCAATTTAATAATTTTACTGCGTTTGTTTAAAAAGTTATTATCAAAAAATCGCCAACTTTGATGCTCTGTATCTCGACAAAAAAAGAGTTTTGACCCATGCATTACAGGAACTTTTTTACCAGACATGATCACCTGTTGGCATAAGTTATAGGACACCCTGTATATACAGTACTTCCTTTAAAAAAAACATTTACCGGCTCCCGTATATAGTAAATGTTAGAATATATTTCCTACTGTACCGAAAGAGGAAAAAATTTGCTGAGCTTTTTACATTTTTTCTTAACGACAAAAATTAATGGCCAAAAAGGGTGGAAAGAAATACAATAAAATTCATAGATATTTACATAGTTTCGCTTAAAATTAGTGTGGTTTTGGGATTAAGGAAAATGATTTTTGGTCAGATTTTAACATAGTCAGCGCTTCAAGGGGAACTTTCGTGTGTCCGAATTCCGTCAAACTTGTATGGTTTTTGTTTACGAAGGATAGCGAACTTTTATTAAAGTTTTAAAAATGATAAAACATGACAGTGAGTGAGTTATTATTTAAGGTTAAGTATTTTCAATTTTGCTTCAAATTGGTGGATTTAAGTTTCAGGAATTGGGACAATTAAATAATTTCTGGTCTTATATTAAAAGCTGTGAGACTTATATGTTATTATGTAGTAAGTAATGTTTGTAAATTGAAAAAAAAATGGTTTGAGTTTTGGTACAGATAATAACGAATTATTGAAATTTTAAAAATGTAATTAGTTTAAGGGGTTTGACGAAAGCGTGTATAACTGATTTAAAATTGATTAAAATTAGATTACTGATTAAATTTTTAAATATAAATTTATTTAACTTTTTTTGGTTATATCATGAAATTTTAAGTAAAGAGAGTGTAATCTACACAATAACTATATAAATTATGCGGGATTTCATTTAAAATTAAAATGAACGCTTCTTCCAACTGGCTATTCAAGTATTTTCTAGAATAGGTTAATTCTGGTAATAGTTGTAGATTTTATCCTTAATCTGCTAATGGCAAAATGGCGTTTTCCTATTGTTTTACAAAATAAAAATTAGTTAATTGTATTTGATGTAAAAACTTGTCTATGGTAAAAATTAAATAAACTCCACGATATATCTTAAAATAAACTAATTTTGTAAAAATGGGAAATAATTCAGTTTATATGTATATGTCTCACTGAGTTTTTATTTAAAGTTCGGTAAGAGATCTAAACACCTACTCAAGGTTATAATTTAAAAAAAGCCTTTTGCATGGCCCAGTTTTCACATTATCCTTCACTTAAGGCATAATGTTTGACCTTACTTGTGGCTAAATGACGCAGAATTGAGTTCCTTTATTTTGAGACAGTGTTATATAACGTTATGACAAAATGTAATCTAAATTTAAAATATTTTTTATACCAGACAATTAATTCAAGAGCAATGTTTTGTGAAGTGTGTAAAAAAAAAGAACAAGAAGTACACAGTACAGAGACCAAATCCTTTATTTTCTTGACGGTTTTTCACTGGTATTGGTTTTTCAGGTTTTTCTTAGTTGTTTTCGGAACCTTTATCTAATTAAACTTGCCAACAGAACACAAAACATGCTTTTGACAGATAAATAAATAAAAATAACGCAAATTAAAATTGTGTGACATCTGTCGTTTAACGTCGCATTAGTAAACAGGCTTTCGACAGATAAATAAAGGATAAAAAAATAACGCAAATGAAAATTGTGTGACATCTGTCGATTAATGTCGCATTAGTAAAGGATAAAGTTAGCTAATGGAGTGCGTGCAAAAGGTCCCTAATATATTTGCAACTTTGCAGTTTTAACGAACGAGTTAAAAAAAAGAAACTGTATTTATTTAAAAGTCAATGAAAATTGCATGCTTTTTAACTGCTACTAATAAACTAACAAAATCCATAGATAAACAAATGGTTATTATTATTATTTTTATGATACTTTTAGATTCGAAACCGGCCAACAGACATCCTCTGCCATTTTTCGACATAAAACATATGATGAATGTCAGTAACTCTATGATGGTAGACTATTTCTACAAAGATGGCGACTGGTTTGTTTGCAAGACGTGCTCCAAAAGGTATAAACACCGAACGTCACTCTACAGACACGCCAAATGGGAATGCAACAAATTGCCTCAGTTTAGTTGTTATCTTTGTGGTAAAACTGTCACGCAAAAAAACACACTAAAGTCTCATTTAGAAAATATACACGGATTGCTTGTTAAAAAAATTATATAGCGATCTACTAATAGAGGGGATCTATCAATGGTATTTTTTGGGTCAAATCATTGTGCCTGGAATAAGGTATACGATTTTATTGTGCAAAAGAAGGATAGCCAGCCCTGCTTGCTTAGTAACAGTGCACGGTTGTCTATTCCTGTCTGCACAAATATACCTTATTTCACATTAGGACTATTAGTTTGTCGAAAGAAGAATTTAATTTGTACACCTGGGTAGCTATTCTGAGTCTTCAACGATGTGATAGTTCCCATCACGTGCTATGCGAAAAGACCTCTATTGCGCAAGCTTCTCCCACGATCCCACCGAGAAAGGTTCAGTCGGTATGGTGCAGGAGATCAGATTTCACTTCAAACGCGTAAAATTCACTAACTCTGAAGAGCGGGCGACTATGCCATTGGTCGAGACAAGTCATTTCGCACAACACGCTCCCGCTTAGAGTTTGCTATTCGTCAAAGTGTGTGGTGTGGATGGTCACATCGTTCAAGACCCAGAATACCTACCCTGTGGACTTATTCTCGTACTTGAACGATTTGACCATCCACGCTTTGACCAATAGTAAACTATTAGTGGTCGCGTGTTGTGCGAAATGACTTGTCTCGACCAATGGCATAGTCGCCCGCTCTTCAGAGTTACTGAATTTTACGCGTTTGAAGTTAAATCTCATTTCCTGCCCCTTACCGAGTAAACGTTTCTCGGTCGGCTCGTAGGAAAACTTGCGCAAAAGAGGTCTTTCCGCACAGCACGTGACGGCTCGGAGCTAATTTAAAGCTTGCCATTGACCTATCACATCGTTCAAGTACGAGAATAGCTAGCCTGAGGCTCTATTCTTGTAATCGTGAGAAGTGATAGATCACATCGTGCGAAATGCTCCGTCTCGACTAATAGCAAACAGGGAAATAGTAGCGCGCTACTCAAAAACAGTAAACCATTTTTACGCGGTTGCAGCGAAATCTGTTCCCCTACATCCAAGTAACTGAACGTTTTTTGGACATTTCGCAAATGAAAACTGCGCAACGGAGGCCTCTTCGCATAACAAGTGACGACTAAGAAACGATTCAGAGCTTGCTATTGGCCAAAGCATTTCTGTTCGCACGAATTGATAGATCACAACCTACACGTCCTTGTATTAGCAGCCTGGTATACAGCCAAGCAAAAATTGAACAATATTTAAATAGCATTAAAACCAAGGAAGCTTAATTTGTGCTCCGAGGATCTTCTAGCAAGAAGGCCCAAGTGTTATAATTGAACAAATAAGATTTGGTCAACAAACTTTTAACCTAGAAATCGAGTCGCAAAAGCACCAAATAAATTATTTACGTGTAGAATAATTGTTAGAAAATCGGTTTTTGATGAGAATATATTATTGTGTAGGAGGCTGTTTCTCTGTATTCCATGGTTGCTATACCAAATTTGTTGATTCTCTAGTTAAAGTTTCAATCAACCTTGTAATTCAGTAAAGATGCAAGATAAAAAAAATTGCATGTTATTTGTAAGAATACAAAAGTTTACATTTAAGGGCATGTTAAGAACAAAACCAAACCAAATACTATAAATTTTTATACTGTTTGTCTTTTTTTAAAGTGCCTTAACTATTTATTAATTTTGACAATATACGAAATTTTACTCACTGTAAGAAAAAATAACTTTTTATATAATGTTGATGATTTTTTATATATCTATTATATTAACAATCTACATAACTAGTTTGTATAGGTTTTTTTTTAACTATATACATTTTAATAATGTGCATATTTGGAAATGCAATGTTTTGCTGTTTTTATATAAGATAACATATTGTTACCTAACTTAAAATTACGAGTTTACTAAAATATTTTATCTAAGGGTGCTGTTTTATTGTTTAAAAAATTTTGTCTACAATCTAATGTTTATTTTTCTTATTGTACTTTATAATATTCATAGAAAAGGGTCCATTCTCTTGTATTTTTTGGCATACGATATAGCGATATAAATATAGACAGTAATACTTTTTTAAGATATTTGTTATGTTTGAGATGAGGTTAATTTATCAGAAAAAATTCTATTATTGTTTTCCCAATATAACAGAATATCTATTTTCTTGATATTTGGTCAAAGGGCAAACCATTTTAGCTTGCAAAGTTTAAAATTTTTTCAAAGTAATAAAAAAATGGCAACTTTAACAAATATCATTTTTAAAAAAGTTATTGGATTTGTTTTTCTTTGAATTCAAAATTAATCTTTGCTTATTTTTTGTCCTCTTTCATTTAATATAGTATAATTTGTTATATTAATTTTACAAATAGGTAAATCACCTCTTTCGTTTTCATAAAAAGTTACAGGTTTGGCAACTAAGAGTAAAGTACCTTGTTTTTGATAATAATAAGGAATTATTGAAAGAGAGTAAGACGAAGTAATGGTGCCAGGCACTATTTTAACAATTTTACAATGTAGGCCGACAATTGATCTCCTGGAATTAACTAAGGTTATTATATAATATAGTTTATTTATCTTTAATAAAAAAAATACAGTATTTAATCTGGTTTCTATAGTACCCCAAGGCTTAATATTGAAAGATCAGCTGTCATCTTACAGGTCGTCAAAATACCACTTGGCACTATTATTGTCTGGTTTTATTCTAATAAATCTTAGTCTATTATATCAAAAATTAGGAATTAGAATCAAAAACTACGTTTAAATAATTATTATATTATTATCAAAATTTTTCTTTTTATAAAAAAATCATCTTGATCTAAAATCTAAAATAAGATAGGTAAACCTCAACATTTTTCAGGCGTCTAAAATGGCTATAAAATTGCATATTTTAACGTAGTTTTTAATACTGATCAACTTTTAACACCTTTTAATACCATTGTCCAGAATAAGGCTATTTCCATTCATCCAGAATTTTAGAATCTGACTATTTTTGTTTGAGTTTTTTTTTTAATTCCCGAAACACACTGTGTTTATTGTATTACAATCTAGTCAATAAGGCTAATTAGCAATTTGGTTTTAACTTAATTTACTAGAAAAATTAAACTTAACTAAGGGGTCACTCAACAGTTCCCCCCGTTTTGTTTCAACTGTAACTCACAATTTTGTTGTTTTTATAGCATTATTTTGTTTAATATATTTATTTAGTTAACTTAAACGGTTTCATTCGTTTTAGTCTGTGAACTAGCATATGATTGTCTATGACTTTGTGCGTACTTTTTATAGTCTCTGCTACAGATTCGATTTTTCGGTCCCGATGAAGGGCACTATTTCGAACGACCAATGTGCATTCACAATGTTTTTTTTTTTAAATATCTGTAAATGTAGCATGTTATTCTTTTTAGTACAACCCCATATTTAAATACCATATCCATACTGGTTTCAGTATTTGTCTATAAAGCAACTTGTTGTGAATAGTTAAATTGGACTTCCTTCCAATAAGCCAATTCATTTTTTTATACCTTGTCTGAAGTTCTGGTTTTTTTTTCTTAACATATGCTTTTCATCAAGTATCATACCGAGATATTTAGCCTGATTTGAATATAGTACGGGATGTTAATTGTGATTTTTATGTGATTTACATTTTTGTTTGTAAAATCAACATGATTTGATTTGGTTTCAATTATTTTATTCGCAATTTTGTGATCCAATTGTGAACTTGGATGACTGCATCCTAAAGTTTTTCTATTGATTCTTCAATACATTTTTCTAACGTTAATAAACCAGTATCATCGGCAAATCTTATTAATCGGCAATCTATGTCTTTGAGATATCGCAAGTATAAGTATAAATAAGGTACGCTACTCAGAGGCACGCCTTCTTGATTTTTTTTTAAATTTGAGTATGAATATTCCTGTTTTACTCTGAAGTGTCTCTCAGATATGTATGATTCAAACATATCAGAATATTGGTTTGTCTGAAAAAGTTTTAGTTTAAAATTAAGGGCTTTATGGCACACTTTGGTAGTAATTCTGTGTATTGTGGAATGCTATCTCAAAACCCAAATTAATGAGATAAAAGATCTTTCTATAATTTGTTTTATTCTTTTAAGCAATATTTTGCCATCCATAAAGCTTTGTTAGACTTGGCAGCAAAGATAATGATGGACTGTAAGATGACAGGTCATGTGATGTCTTTCCCGGACTTGTAATTCTATAACTTCTGCAACTTTCCAGATAAGTTACATACCTAAGCCTAAAGACGCTTTGTTTGAGTTTTATAAGATTTATAATTTTTTATTAATTATTAATTTTTATAAATTCCTAAAGAAAAGGTTTTATATATATGTAGTTCAATTTTAATCAACAAACAGTATGTCATTAAAAAGTGAACATAAGTTAATACTAGAAAAATTATAAACTTTTATAGTCAGAATTATTTTTATTTCAAAGGATGGATATGGAAATATCTGGTTTTTATTATTTGTGCAAAAACGTAGTCATTGAAAGACGATGGGCCTTTTAATATGTATTAAAATAATAATTTTGTGGTATTACGAGTATGTTTTGGGATAGTAAAGCTGAGAAAGCGCTTAAGCCATTAAGTTCTGAATTTATTTATTTTATTTTACAAAAAATTTAATACATTAATAAATTGTAGATTTCTCTAGGATAAAGCAGTTAAGACATCGTAAAATAAATACAAAAATTTTTGCTTGCTTTACATTTTTTTTAATAGGCACGACGCTTTTAAATAAATAATAATAATAATTTTACAGTGTGGTCTTGAAGATAAATATTGTAAAAATATAAAAACTATTTAGAGAAATCAACAATCCATCATTCAGCTGGAGAAGTCTGGATCATAAATATTTTTAAACCAAATAGGGAATAACTAATGAATTGAAAATGTGCATTTCAACTTTTTAAAACAATTAAATAAGGTTATAAATAAATAAATTGAAATGTAGCACACAAAAATATAAAAATACGCCAAGCCTAATCTAACTTGTTAAATTGTAAGTTAGTTAAAATATAAAATACAAATAAACAACGCGCAAATAAATCAAATTTTTGCTTAAAATAATTTAAATCTTTTGCTACTTTTTTGAAGAGAGTTTTAGTGGTTGTAACATTTAAAGAGATGACTGGATATTTTCGAGATTTTCAGTTTAAATTTTAAAGTTAATTTTTTTGGCTTTTTAACATCCTTAAGTTATTATCTAGACTAATGGAATGTCTTTCTGTGGGAGGTTTTTGTAAATTTAATTGTTCCTGAGCTCTTACACAAAAAGTGTATCCTGCTTAACCAGCATATTATTATGAACAAACTCTACTAGTATAGGTTGGATAGTTTAAATCTTTTATGATTCAAAAGAGAGATAGTATTTCCATTTGTTTATCTTACAGACCAAGACGACTAACTCATTAATAATTTTCTAAGAATCCCAACGTAGCGTGGTTAATAAAATAATTCGTGAAGCAAGCAGCACTTTTCTTTACTTCTTTCACGATTTCATACTTTCTTAAAGGATTAAAACTAAATTAGGGCATACAAAGCTGAAAAATATATATGTAGTGAGTTGCAAATATTATGATCGTTAACGTTAAAAATGTATTATATTTTCTTTAAAACTTTAATATAAATTAAGTGTAGTTTGTTTTTAAAAGCATGGTTTTTTTATTGTTGATAACAAAGTATCAAAGGCAACTTCAAAGGGGTAAAATCAACCACGGACACCGCTGTTTCAGAAAAAGGCGTGCCTGACTAGAGCAAATCAAACTCACTCAGTTAGTTCGATTTACAGTAGTCAGGCAAGCCACGCTGATGACGGAAATGCCTTTGTCCGAAACACCGGTGTCCATGGTTGATTTTACCCCTTTGAAGTTCCGACGCCGTGGAGACGGTGACATGGTCTGGTTGAACTGTGACGAAATGTCTTTCTTCCTTATACGAGCCCTAACAACTATATGTTGAAACAAGCAGATAATGCCAGTTTATTGAAATTCTTTTATTTATTTTTTAAATGTAAACATGAAATTAACAACATTTTCTTTGATGTATGGAATTATTTCGACGGTTTAATTATATATTTTATGTCGATTACTATTTAATTAATTGTTTGATAATTAAAAAATGCTGACAACTATATATTGGAACAAGTGGGTTTTAACAAATAAAAATAACGTCGCCCTTAGCTCGAATAACAGCCTGAACTCTATTGGGCATTGTACCAACTAGGCCTGCACAGAATTCAAGGGTGAAATTATCCCATATTTCTTGCAATTTAGCACGTAGTTGTGGTAAAGTACGCTGAGGATCATTTCTTAGGCGTTGTTTCTTTTTGTGCCAAAGTGTCTCTATTGGATTAAGATCCGGGCTGCTAAAGGGGTGTGACAAAACTTTAATGTCATGTTCTCCCATCCATTTTCTGGTAGATTTTATGGCATGAGATTCCGTCCTGTTGGAAGATAAAATCTTTGGATGGATATAATTTTGCTGCACTTGGTAAAAACGAATGTTCAAGGATATCTTGATATTTGGCTGCATTTACTGTGCCTTCAATAAAGTGTAAAGTTCGCCTTTGGCCGACATACAAGCCCATACCATGATGCCCTGTGGAAACTTTACAGTTCTTTTAAGACAATCTTTATGGAATGCTGCTGTTTTTTCCAGAATCACACGCTTTCGGTTCTCTCCTACACAGATATCAAATCTGCTTTCGTCGCTATAGATAACTTTGTCCCAGTCTTGTTTTGTCCATAAAACTTTTGATTTGGCCCAAATATAACGATTTCTTTTTTGAGTTTCCGTCAACAATGGTTTTCTTTGGCCTCAAATAAATTTAAAAAAAATATACCGCAAAGAAGTACCTATTAAACATACCTTATAAAAACTGAGACCGCTCTGGTGGATATATTTGCGACAGCATTCTCTGGAAACATTCATCCTAGTTTCTTCTTCCTGACTTACATATTCTAACTAAATGTCTTACATTCCTTTGAGAAACAGCTTTTGGACGGCCTGGGCTTTTACCGCAAACATCAATACTGGCAGTTTCACCATATTTCTTAATTATATTAAAAACAGTAGTTGTTGCTATAGCCAGTTCACTGGAAATTTTACGCATTGTTTTTCCTTTATGATACTGATGGATAATAATTTCTCGAACTTAAAGATAAGTAGGAGTTCCACTTACCATTATTGTGTTTTATCCGTACTAAAACTGACAGTTGTTAATTATTAATGACGCACAACAATTCTTGTTGACATGACAACTTACTTACTATGTTTTATTTCAAAGCCTCCTTGCGTCAGGCTGATCAAATTCCAGAAATATGAGGAAAGGCAAAACAAGTTCCAATATTAATTGTCAGCATTTTTTGATTATCAGACAATCATTTAAATATTAACCAACATAAAATATATAATTAAACCAAAAAAATAATTCTATACATGATAAAAAATGTTGTTAATTTCATATTTGCAATTAAAAAAAAAAATGAAATAAAATTTTGATAAACTGGCATTTTCTTCGCAAAATAACTGCTTGTTCCAACATATAGTTGTTAGGGCTCGTAGACCGGTGGACGTTTTCGTCTCGCCATGGACTTAGTTTTCTTGGTTCGCTGTCATTTCACTCGTTGAATTAATAAATATGTTTCACCTATTTTTTAATTCTTTTTGATTTATCGTTGATGTTAGATAAGCGTAGTGGTATATTTAAAAAAAGAAATTGAAATATTTTTAAAGTTCTGGACAATTTTAAAAATTTATTTGAACTAATTTTTATGTTAATTAACTCCAAAATTTAAATCTCTTATTTTCTATCCTTTATTAGTTTTAATAAACTTTAGGATCCTTTTAAAAGTTGACGGTTTGATTTTTTTTCTTGTTTACTAAAGAAGAAAAATTTCAAACCGCCAACTTTTGAAAGTTTTCCCAAAATAAACTGAATGGATCATAAAAGTTCCAATTGGTTTTCTAAGACACAAATTTCTTCAGATTAAGAAGAAAGAAAGAAAATTTATTATTGTTTTATTATAAAAACACTACCTTTAGGCAAAAATAATTAACTGACGAAACTGCATAGAATTTTGAAAATTAACGGTCAATTATTGTAAAATAGCATTACCGATAATTTGAAGGCGGCTAGAAATCCTAAATTTACTAAGTGTCATTACCAGTTTTAACGTTTCCGTACATGCCCGCAATCGTTTTACGGTGGCAATTTTAAGATATTGCTTATTTGACAAGAATAAGGCACAAAGTTAACTGAATAAAATCGACTTATATTCTCAGTTATGCCCAAAAAATAAAGGAAATAAGATGTTTTTCTCTGGAAATGACAACCCAACCTCTTGAAAATTTTAATTTTATTTACCTAAAAGGTGGAAACATTCAAAAATCGAACAAAATACCGTAAAAACTTAAAAAGCAAACCTTGAAATCAACAAACAGCAAATGATAGAAGAACATTTTTTTAAACTCAAGTGGTGTGTGTATGTGTTTCTTTATTTTCTGCTTGTGTTTATAGCTTTGCTTTGTTTTTAATGTGTGTTCAGAACTATCGTAGAATTTATTTAAATAATTTTGTTTTCTTTTATAACAATAATTGTTTAATTGAATGCAGACACAAATACCGTGGCTACCGTTTGATATTCGTTTTGTCTTTTGCTTTTGACTTTATCATCGTAATATCCCTTTCAATTCCTAGCTATGTTTGAAAAAATCCATTATATAGTTCCGGAGATAAGAAGCCTTCACGTATATCTAATAAACTATTTATTCGATCATAATTAAAACTGGTATGTAGATCTAGTTTGGGTACCATTGGATATTTTTCAATCGGTTTAAAAAGATCGTATAAGAAGTTGTTTACATCAAGTAGTTTTTAAAAACAAATTTTTTGACTATTTACGACCCCCTGTAAAAAAGTATAAACGGTGATTTACTATTGCCGTTTATTTTTAGAATTTTAACTCTTAATTTCACCGTCTCCGTAGTTCATATTTTTAGTGCGCTGTCTGATTTACGTATAACATCTACTATTTTTCCTATGCTGTCTGTGTAGAATCTCGGAAGCATTAAGACATACATGTAAGTATAGATCTGGTTAATTTATTGTTTTTGTTTTATTAAGATTCCTAATAAGCTGCTGTGTAAAAGCTCATCATAAATGTTTATTTTTTTAGAAATTAAGAAATAGGTGGAGAAGATCTCGGCAGGATTAATCAATTGTTAGTTAAACTGGGCATTCAGTTACCATTTTATCTAAAAATCGTTTTATCTTATACTGGATATGACTCGGTTGAACTTTTGTCACTAGTTTCAGAAACTGACATTGAGTATTTGGAATATTTTGTTCAAAATGACATGGATCAAGCGATGGACGCGGACAGATTAAGAATAATTTTTGGAGAACGAAATAATTTTAGAATAAACGAAGTAGATAAAAGGTTGTTGCAGTCGTTGATAGAAAAGTGTAACAAGCTTCAGGACAAAAGCCAAACCGAACTTCGGAATATTACTCAAAGTATCGACGAAAGTCAGTTCGAACAAATACGTTCGGATTATGAAGAAAATGATGAGGAACACATTCGTAGAGTGATACTAAATTACATAGCTTCGATGGAATTGCCGCAGAACATTCTGGAAAACGTTGTTTTGAATATAAAACTTAATTCTGATGGGTCAACTGCTCAAATTACTTGTCCAATATGCAAGAAACTTATTCGCGCTAATTCTAGGCCGCAAAAGTCGAGGAAAAGATGGATTTTGTCCAACTTTAATCGACACTTTAAGAAGACACATGTAATCGCTCCGTGGAAAACATAATAGACAACAAACAAAATGATTTTATAACTTTTTTCTAATATGAATACTCTAATAAAATAACTTGTTATATTTTTTGACCTTGTAAATTTTTATTTTGTATTTATTTTAGTATTATTTGCGATTTAAATAAATACTATTACCTGGCGTGTTGTTTTGTCAGAATCATTAAAAAAAAGTCATTTTAAAAATTATTTTATCCATCACCTGTCATTATTGATATCACTTTAGACCAGTAAAGTTTTAATTAACAAACGAGTTTAGAATTTATAAATCATAACACAGTGCGTTATGGTTTATGTACATACCAAACATATGGAAACCAGTCCTTAAGGAGAATAAGCGTTAAAGGATTAAAAAGGGGGCGGGTCGTCACACGTGACAGCACACCAAGTAGGATGAGTAGTAGTTTATAGACTGAATTGTTTAGTTCACACTTGAAAACTGTTGGAGATACTAAATAACCGAAACGTCGTTTTAAAATAAATAGAGACAATGGAAGTACGAAATTTCGTTTCTACTTAATCATTGTCTACGAGTTTCAAACAAAGAGTTGAAGGACGGTACAGACCCGAAATAAACAATCTATTCAGTGGCTACGAAAAGGCACGACACTGACAGTGGTGTCATTTCAGTTGGTTTCCGCCTAAAAGCCAACATTCATGGGAGTGAGAGCGAAGATGATCTTGGAGAGGAGCATTTAAGCACCAATTTGATCACAAATCAGTTATCATCGATGGACGAAAGCGAACTTCAACACACTTGGGAGGAAGAACACGAGCCAAGAATATAGTCAGTAAAGGTCTTAAGTTAGCCATTGCACCGACACCGGATATTATTGCGGCAATAGAGACCGTTAGACTCAACCAGAAGCAGATGAGTTCCGCCATATAGTAAGAACAGTCTTGGACAGAAAGAAGCAACAAAGGGCAACAACTTGCAGACTGACATATCAATCAAGATTCTACCTGCCGACAAAAGAATAGCACGGTTATTATGGATGTCGAGACATACGACAAAAATATAGAAGAAGTTCTGGAGAAAGGAGACTACAAGACACTACCAAAGGATTCAACCACAACCATAGAAGAACGGACCTACAGGACGTTGAAGAAGTATGCTGAAAATATCTTGGACGCCGTTAGATCCCGCCTGACTCCACACCACAGTAAGGCACCACATTTTTATGGACTACCAAACACCCATAAGAGGGATATACACCTGCAACCAATTACTAGCTCCAGAGACTCATTGACCAGCACTTTGTCGAGGTTTTTGTTGGATATAATTCAACCGTTACAGGGTAAGGCCGAAGCTTTTGTCAAAAACTATATTTATTTAATATTTTGTCGAGGTTTTAAAAAGGATCGAATTAGATCCCGACTATAAATTTGTTAGTTTTGATGTAGAAAGTCTTTACACCAACGTGCCAATAAATGTCACTCAGTATCATTAAAAACAAATTACACACTGATGATACACTTCACGAGAGAATAACGCGATCTGTGGAGGGGTTAGTGGATTTGTTGGAGCTCTGTCTCCGTAACTCTTACTTTCATGTGAAAGATAAGTTTTAAGCGTAAAATGATGGCTGCCAATGGGTTTGTCTCTTTCACCATTGGTAGACAAAGCAAGAGTCAAGTCAAAACTTTTTCTATGATATATGGATATCACATTTATTATATGGCCGGAAAATGATGACAAACTGCAGAATTTTCTACACCAACGGAACGGAATTCGACCAACAATCAACATGCTCAATAGAAATTGAAAATGATTCGGCCTTACCTTTTTTGGATTTTCTTGTCAAACGAATAGACAGAAAAATTCAAACCACTGTATATACGAAACCTAGACACACGGAACAGTACCTACATTTTAAATCTAATCATTCTGTTGCTCCAAAACAAGGAGTTATAAGAAGTTAATATTTAAGAGCCGTAAATATTTGTAGTAATAATGAAGAATTAACCACAGAAATTAACAACATTAAAAAGGAATTACGACATAATGGTTATTTATTACAATTTATTCTCAAGTTTCTAGTATCTATGTGAATCGAATCATAAATCGAATAAGAAAAACATGAAAAATTAAATTATAACAAAAATCAACCAAAACATATGCACACACCGGAAACAACACGCAACTTCTTAAAAAATACCTAGTGTTTTAACGAAACATAACAATCTTTACCATAGAAACCAAGGCATTTCATAGAAAATATTATGAACAAAAACCTCAAATATATACAGGTTTTTCAAAATTTTACATTTTTGCGCGGAAAATATTTTCCACACTGATGCGGAAAAATTTATCTACACTAGTGCGGCAAAGTAGAATTTGCTGCACTAAAAATATTGTGGAAAATCACACTTTCCACACGCTTGTAGAAAAATATATTATATTATCAACTATTAAATTAAAGTGGTTTTAAAAATGATAGCCTACAGACTTTTTAAGTAATATAAATGTAATATAAATTTAAATTTAGTAGAATTAACTGATAATAAATAAAATGTAGTTATTTTAATTTTGCGTTGTATAAAAAGTAAAACACTGTTTGTGCCGCTTGCTAGATTTAGAAGGGATTGTTAGGGTTACATAAAATATATAAATATTATAAGAAAAAAAAAGATTGCAAAGCGAAATTTACATTTTAGGACCCATAATAAACTGCCGAGGTTGTGGTTTAAGATTTGGTGATAAGAAGATTCTGATGAAGCACAAGTCTAGTCATTGTGCATCAAAGTCTTTTGTGTGCATCGTATGTGAAGCTAGATATGAACAGAAAAATGATCTTAAAAAACATTTAGTTTATAAGCATCCGAATATTTACGCTTAAATAAATGAAGATAATACATTAATTTCTAATAACTGGTCTTGCACAAAATGATATACCTAGATAGATAAAGTAGAGGCTTCGCTTTAAGGCAAATAAAGATTACAAAGACATAGGTACCAAAAAATTACCACTATTCCCATTTCATCACACGCACTTATGTTTCCTTTAAAAACATATACAAGGTGTCCCATTAGGGATGGCAACCAGGTTAATCAAAAACTACTTCAGCTACAACTTGAATTAAAGCAAAATCGGGCCTTACGAATTAACAGCGGCGTAGCGTGGGGGGGGGGGGGGGGTTCGTCGCCCCCCCCGCCCCGAGGGTAGTGGCGCCCCATAGGTGGGAGAGGCGCCCTTGTGACTCATCGGCCGCCCCCTCACACATGATGACCTTTTTTTTTTTTTTTTTTTTGGCCGCAAGATTTGTGAGATGCGCCTTTTTGACCTTTTTGTTTTTTTTTTGTCACACGATTTGTCATCAGTTTTCAGATTTCCAGAGGCGCCCTTTTTAGCTGTCGCCCCCCCCCCCCCCCCGCCCTTTCGGGCACGCTACGCCGCTGCGAATTAACCTAAAATATTTTCTGTAACTTGCCGCTAGGGGGCAGTAATCACATCCCCCTAGCAGGAAGCTACAAAAAAATATATTTTAGATGAATTCACAAGCCCCGATTATATTATAAAAAAATAGTCCCGAAGTCGTAGGTATAGTAGTTTCTGAGATAAATCCGGCTGTCATCCTTAATGGGACACCGTGTATATAGAATTAGATAATTCGGCGAGCTAAACTAATTTTTAACTCAACTTGCAAATCATATCCAGAACAGTAAAGGTATTTCATAAATATATTTTTTGTTATTCATAGGTTAGGTCGCCACTGATATCTACATAGCTGCTTCTAAATTTTAAACGAACAGATTTTAAGTAAACATTTTTTAATAAGATAATTTAATTGCTTTAGTTGTCTAATAAAAATGGTGTCACATTTATCCAGTTAAAAAGTGTCATAAACTTTTTAATATGGAGGTCAACAATGTCTCTTTTAAAATATATTTTCATTGTTTCTTCGACGCTATTTCTATTTTTTTAATCAGTTTTGGAGTAATGAATCCTGTTTTAACTTTTAAAAATATTGTAGGTTATCTGAACCAAAAAAAAGATGATTACATTCTGTTCACAATTTCAGTATCTATAAAAACCTTTCCGTTTCCGCGAGCACTTTCTTCTACCACATTCGTCGCAAATTTGGCTTTTTTGACACTTCAGCATTATTGTTCGGCGTTCAGGTCATTATAAATAAACCAATAGTTTTCTACTTAAATTAGCTCCAAAAATGTATTTGTAATTTTTATGCGCAGCAATAGTCTTGTACATTTTCCTAAAGTAGAATTGCAATAAGTATTTTTTTAGTATGACATGCAGGGATTCCTTAAATATATTAAATGAATTTTAGAATTGGGATCTTTGTCGCTATCAGTTGTGGACATCGAAGAAATTTTAAATGATCGCAGTTTAAGGCCAGAGCTCAATGAGCAGCAGGATTGTCAAGAGACACTTCACTTATCCGCAAAATCCAAACTTATTTACGAAAGAAAGTACGAATCGTTTAAACTTTGGCTAAACGAACGAAATTTGACAATTACCGAAGATAACATGGTAACATTCTTTATGGGACGTACGTCAACTCTTACGTCCCTTTCCAGCCTTTGGGCGGAATATTCAACATTAAAAGCTATGATTTTAAAAAACGATGGCATAGATATTTCTACGTTCAAAAAGATCCTTGCATTCGTTAAATCGAGAAAAACAGGCGAGCCGCCGAAAAAGTCCGAAATTTTTTCCAGGGAAGAAATTAATAGATTTTTAGTGGATGCTCCGGATGAAGAATATCTTTTAATGAAGGTAATAGTTATTATTGAACCTGATATTTTTTGAGCCATTTGCATGACACACGTTAACAGGAAAGTAACTTTAAAGCAGTAGTTTTGGGTTTATCGGGAGGATTAGTTGGATGGTTCCACATGGCTTTTAAAGTATACTCTTACTTTTAAAAGTTTTAAACCTCCATATATTACAAATATACCTAAATGAAATAAATACAAAATTTCTGTACTGATGAGTAACTTTTTTGAACTTAATGCCAAGAAACATGTTCGGTTTTTAACTACTCCCACATTGTAATAATTCTAAATATTCCGATATTGTAATAGTTTAATATGCTTAAAAATGCATCTGAGTTGGCTAGAATTATTGCTTTGTGGCAAAAGAGTTTTTACTATTAGCACATAGCCAATAGGCAGCTACACAAACGTAACAAAATTTGCAGTTTTTTTATTGCAAATTTATCCTATTTCTGAATCTTGGTTTTATTTTTTTATTATTAAATAAAAAATGTTCATCTTATTCATATTAATATTTATCGCTGTAATTTCAAACTTCTTAAAATATTTGACCTAGTTATAATCAACATATTAACGGGGTGCAAGACTTTTGAATGTAAGTTTTTTTATTCAACCTGAAGTCAGTAATCAAATATAAAAATTTTAATTACAGGTTGCTTTAATTCTGGGCATTTCTGGGGCATGTCGACGAGATGAATTGACAAACCTTTTAATCAACGACATTGAAGACAGAGGATCTGTTCTAATTATCAATATTCAAGGCAGTAATAAGCGAACTTTTACTGTTATTGACCGGCCTGGAGAACCAGTACACAATTTGGAAATTATCAGAAAATATTTAGCTTTGAGGCCACCGAATGCAATTTCACCAAGATTTTTTTATTCAATAAGAAACGGAAAGTGTATAAATCAAGTAATGGGCATAAATAGCGTTGGAAACATACCATGCAAAATAGCAGAGTTTTTAAAGTTAAAAAACCCCAAGGCATACACTGGAAATGCTTTTAAAAGAACGTCTACGATTTTCTTTACTAAAAACAAAAAGTCTAATGTTATGTTTTCTAATATGAGTCCTTAAAAACCTTATTTAAAACTATCCTAAATTTGGGTAAGTTAGATTAGTTAAAATAATAATGCATTTATGTGTTATTAAAGGGTAGGTGATCTTGCAAAATAATATGGTCTCTATACAGATTGTATTTCGTAAATTTATTTAAATTAGTTAATGTTCTTTGTTTTTGTTTAAAAATGGAATTTGTTATAGTTGTTTCTTATATTATTTTTTAATATTTATTTGTTTTATCACCAATGGTTTTTACTAGTGTTTCCGTACTTTGTATTTGTAACATAATTTTCAAGTGTTTAATACAAATAGAATTGTTTTTTTACCATATTTTTTTTTAAGTAAAAATATTAGTTTATCAACCTTTGTTTTTATGTCTTGGTTGTTATTTTAAAATTATAAAATTCAAAAAGTGATTTTTTTGATGTCATCTTTGATACTCGAGATATATTTAAAATATATCGACAAATAAATGTTATACTTTTAATAATAACTCTACAAAATAAGCTCTAAAAATTTTTGTTGGTTCTGGCTTAAAAATGCTTAAAAAACAGCTTTAACAATAAATTGTCCTGATTGTTGTATTAATGATTTCAAAAAGTAATTATATTATTTATTTTTTTCAGATATAATTTGTAATATAGTCTTGTAAATTTTCTCTTATCTTTTTTAAAATAACGATATTTTCTTTTGTCTTGATTTTGGTTGGGGTAAGCTTTGTGTAAAAAACCGACATTGTTATTTTCATTTTTCGTTCTGGTTTTATCGCCTTATTTACTAACGCTTTTGGTTTACTTATTTTTTTAATTTTGTTTGTTTTTGTTTTGTTTTATTTATTTTGGTTTTGTTTCTTTTGTACAGAATTTATCGTTGTGGATTTTCCGCCGGGCGTAAGGAGACCGAAGGGCATGGGCAATCACCGCTGCATTTGTGGCAAAACTTACTACGATAGGAAAAACCTGATCAGACACCAAAGATTTAAATGTGTTTTAAGGGATGAGATCCAGCATACGGACTCGTTTTCCGATTCCAAATTTGAGGAAGATTGCATCAAAAGTTTGATGTTTAAAAATGCTTAGCGTTTAATTTTTCTAGCAAGATTGAGCTGGCAGATATTAAAATTTAGTTTTTATCTGTAACTTTATTAATTTTCGTTCAATCATCCATCGTCTTAGGGATTTAAACATAGGTCAGTATAAAGTTAAATTTTGTGAACATGTTATAAATATTACTATATTTGTTTATACCATTATGGTTTTAAAGAAAATATGTTGTAAAATAAACCAACAAATTAAAATCAAACAATAATTTGTTTTTGTAATTTTATTTGATATGTCAAAAAAAAAAGATTTTAATAAGTTATTCAAAAATTTACCATGTTATCGGGGATCCTACTAAAACACATTTTTGTTAAAAATTTTGCCTTTTAAAAATTTCAGTTGATGTTTTTGATCTTTCCTGAAAAACTACGTCCGACCTGTTAGAACAATCGACATTAAAAGTCGTTAGCCTGTTTGAATTTACAAATAAAAAAGGGAAAACCTAATAATTTTTTCTTTTTTAATTTCTGCCAGCTTAACATAAATAGCACAAAATTATAGTCTTCTCTAAATTATTTCTAAAACAAATTTTATTGTTATTTTTGGGCATACTGGTTCTGGGTCTATAGAATTGTTAAGTACTTAAAAATTTATTTTTCAATTGGGGATTATAACAAAAATAGCATAGCTAATATTTTAGTCAATTAGTATCTAAACCATTTTATACCTATGTGCAAATTTAGTTGGGTAATATTTGTTAGACTTTACGTTATAAGTTATAATAAACAGAATTTTAATATAATTAGTTATATATACATAGTTTAAGTCATGCTGTATAAAAGCAGATACAAAATATTTTAAAAAATCTTTTTTTAAATGTTATAATTTTTTAGTTTATTGACTATATTCTATTGTTATTTTTTTGTTGATTTTTTTCTAATTATAGATTTATTATAAACCTATAAAGTTATTTGCTACAAATTAATTTTTGTTAAGTAAATGGTATGTGTTCATTACAATGTTTTTATTTAGCATTTATTAGAGACATTAAAAAAATACATTGTTGTTTTGCATTCCATAATATTAAAAGTGGGCTCAACCGCCTAGTACAAATAAAAAAACTAAACTTTTGTTTTATTTTGATAACTTTTTCATTACCTTTATTATATTACTAAATTTAGTTACTTGTTCGGTATAGACAACTCAATTTACTAAATATTATTTGCTTTAGTACTAAATCATGTTCCCCACACCGGAAAAGGAACTAAATTTACTCACTCGCTTTACTAACTTGTGTGTGCATGCGAATTGAGACAAATATACCCTCAATAATTATAGTTTTGAATAAAACATGCGTAATTTCATTTGGGTAATAATTTAGATGACCCTTTTTTAACATTTAGGTTTAGGTGTATCTTTAGTTATTCCATGTTGATAAATATAATACAAAATAAATCTTAGTGAGGGTTTCATTAAAAATTTTAAATTATTTTTTTTTTGCAGTAAATTAGTTAAAAGTTCTAGTAAATATGGCAAAAATTTTTATACAGTTTCAAAAATGCTGATAACTCTTAAAGGAAAGAAATGAACTTCACATTAATATCATAAACAATTTTTGATTTCTTTTATAAATGCAATTAAGGGTAGACACGGGCGTGTCCTGCTAAAAATAGAAGGAGAGGCGGGTTTCTAAATTCCATGGCCTTCGTACGGAAGTGCGAATTTATTATCTATTTGCAGTTCATTGTTTGATTTAAAAAAATCTGGTAAGAAAGACGGGCAGTTGACCCCCTTGCCCTCCTCTGGAGCAGTAAAATTTTAAGCGAGGCAAAAAACACATAAATTTTACTTATTTTTTTCCAATGTTTGGCGATAAATAAGGAAAACCTACTCCACCTGCTGATTTTCGCTTTACTAAAAATAGCAGGTACATTCAAACGATTTTTATTATTTGATACACCTATGTTTGCAGCCAAATTTAATCTTTCTACAGTAAATATCACAATTTTGCAGTTTTTGTTATTTTTTCCGAGAAGAGCAAATACAGCTCTCCTCTCTCACAGGATTTTACCTTTAGAATTTGATATACAGGGTGGCGAATTTAAATGAAACGCTGCTTCTAGCAGGTTAATATTTGGTTTTTGAAAAAACAGAAAAACACATCAATTGAGTTTTTTTACGACCTTTGCTTATGACTTTCGAAGTGTGTGTACATTTTTTTTCAGATGGGTTAACTGCCCTTGCGGTACCTCGTTCGAAAACTTGTGAACAAATATACACCTATAACGGAATAATTTTTTATGACATACGTCAATTAAAATGTGAAAAATATATTTTTAAATTTTCCGATCTCTTTCGAATGGTAATAAAAAGGAAAGACAACCGTATGTTTTTTTACATACGTCACTTAATGTTTTTTGCATTTTTTGACTTTTGATTAATTTTATTGATTTTCTCTTTAATAAGCTTTTATTAGCTTCACTTGTAAGTATGTATGTACGTAAGTTAGTATGTAACAAATCTAGAAAGTCGATTTTGAGCGGCTTCTATTTTCCGGATTGACTTGAATTTTGGTACCCATTTATAGTTTTGGCGACAATACATTACGATGTTATTAAAAAGTTTTCACCTGCCCCTCTGCCAAATTGGTGAAGGGTGGGAGAGTACTGCTCAAGTTCGTACGACTTTGTTCAAAATTGGTATGTAGAGGTTTTTGAGTATTACGAATTTTAAACCAGATTCAAAAGAAATTCAATATAGAAGATTTAAAATGCCGATTTTAGATCAAATTGGTTCAAAATTGGTATGTAGTGGTTTTGAGGATAAGGATTACGATTTTTTAATCAAACTTTAAGAAAATAATATGGCGGATTCAAGATGGCTAATTCCTAGATATCCGATTAACTTTACGTGTTTTTTATCAGTTGTTTAGTACCGGTTGTGAATTTTATTTATTAAGGTTGCTTGACATGGAGCAATAGATTTGCAGTTTCATGCAAGATTAGGATGCCTGATATGACATCTATTGTATAAACAAACAAATATGTCTCACTCAGGGACACAATCTTGCCTGCAACTGCAAGTTTATTGCTCCACGTCAAGCGGCCATTAGGTTTTCTTATTGCTTACCAGCAACAGTTGGAACGCTTTAGATATTATGTTTAATTGAAATTTATGAATTTATCATAATTGAGGAGCAGAAGTAACAAAAAGGCTAAGTGCCACTTTTCCTAAAAACGAGATTTTTACATAGAAATAAACTATGGGCCATCGACTATATCCTATGAAACGTGCACAATCGCAGGACTACTAATTTCGTAACCAATCGGGCAAATAGACGGCACTTCCGGCAAGTGATCGGTCATTTTCGTCATCAATATTTTAAATATCTCCATTTAACAGTTTTGGTACCTAGCCCCTTTGTTACTTCTGCTCCTCAATTGTATGATACGACTTTTTACATACATATTTATTGTCCTACAAACTCTAGTCATATTATTGTTTTATGAATATAAAAGCAAAACCAGCATAACTTATTTGTGAACTCTCTCTACGGCAGCTCCAGATTTCTAGAGAGGGATTCAATGAATTCCAATTTAACATAAGTGGAGAGATCAGCTAAAAGTAAATAATGTTTTCTCAGTTTGAACCCAAAACGAAGAAATGTATAACGAAAGAGATTAAGTCGGTTGGTTAAAATGGAATCGGAAACACGATACATTTATCACGAAACAGAACTTTGAAGAAAACATTGACCTTAGGCGAGTGTTTAGTTGGGGATGGAAAATGATGAATAAAATGTTGGTATGTTGTTTGTCTAAGTTTATTTTTTAAGCAATTGTTGTACTCTTCTTGTTGCATAAATTTTGCTATAGCAGCAAAGCAGTCGACTTAAAAAAGCAACTTGTTTCGTGCGTTTTTGCGTTTTGCTGTATGCAAAGTTATAATTATTATAGAGCTTGTATATCCTTTTTTATTGTATGTAATTTGCCATAACTAAAATTCTATTGTTTGATGTCTTTTTGATTCTAAAATAATAATTCTGATAGTTTTTATAATATGTTCTTTATCAGTCAAAGAGTTGTGCTCCATATTATAATTATAATTAAACCATGGTATTTGGTTGAGTATATATTTTTAAAATATGTATTTTTATAAAACGGTGCTTTGGTTACCGTCATAACTTAATTGTTCTTGTGAACTCTTAGATAATGGTGCAATAAATATCATAATCAAGTTTAAATATTTTAATATTTATTTTTTCTGTTTCTTTTCACAACTTATCACAATGTATCCCATAGGCTTTCATTACATTAACAAATCTTAGTGTTTGCATTTCCAGATCATATCTTTGCTTAATATTATTATTAATAAAATTCTGTCCTGGGTGTTTTCTTATTTAATTTTAATTGTTTTAAACAGCGATATCTTTGGTAATTTTTTTTCTTTAAATATATATACTTTTCATTTAACTTTAACATAATATATGTTTGTAAGTTCTTAGGCATTATCCAAATCCTCGCAAGCAGCATCCTTCCAAGTCAGAAAGAGTCAACTGCCGCTTAAAATGAATTTGGATTAGGCTGTAGAATCGGAAAAGCAATCTGCCGTTGAGAAGTTGAAACATGACATAGATGTTGTACCTGCGCTAATACGAAGGTAAGTATCAGGTAAGTACAAATTAAATTACTAAAATAAATAAAGAATGTTTGTTAATGTTAACTGTTTCAATTTTTGTTAGAGTTTAACCAATAAAATAAGAAACAAAAGTTAACTCTAAGTAGGTGAACATCAAGAGTCATAATTTATTTTTGATTTTATAGGTTGTAACTGTTAGATAAAATGGAAAATGTAGCATATAACAAAGTATATGACATTTAAAATAATGGATATGCAATAGTGGAAATACAGCGTAATATTATTCAATAAATAGAATGATAGATCAAACGTTTCTTAAAATAGAGATTTATCTTAGCCTTTACTTTTCGGTGAGACATAAATATAAATTTTATCTAAGGTTTTAAAACTATTTTATTTACAATATTTTCAAATGAATAATAATTCCAAACAAGTAAAGAAAACAAAACCAATAATATTTAAAAAAACGATGTTCTGTCAGTTAGGTCTTTCAGGTCTAGTTGCTCCTATCGGCAATTCGCGTCGAGTCTAAGGTATCGAACTGGAATCCTTACAGAACGTCAACTATTTTTAGATTATTGGTTTCTAAAGTTTTTTGTTTCTTGTTTGGAATTGAAATATCTACAAACTTTTGTATTTTTTTAAGTGATTGTAAACGAGCAAGTTTTTCGTCAAACTATAAGCAAATTTGTAAAAAAAAGCTGCAAATCAAATCAAATCAAATCAAAAATACTTTATTGTCAGTAAAATTTTCGACAAAGCAGGCTGATACTAACTTAAGGTAAAAATAGTAAAATAGCAAAAGCGGTATATTTTTTATAATTGGCATAGTGTAGTACCTATGACCGAAAGCTAAATTTTCTGTTTTAGGAGAAATTAAATTAATTTTGATGGATTCGCTTTAAGCGAGACCATCTTGATTTAAAACTGTAAAAAATTTTGAAACCTGTCATTTCAAAACAAAATGGTGGCTGTTTTCAAAAAATCGTTTTTTTTTCGATATTCCTTTTAATTTTTGTGCTATATTTTATACCTCGTATTAAAGCCAATGACCATTTCTTTGAAGATGGCGCTTAATATGTCAATAATAAAAGAGACCTTCATAACTTATAGACCAAATTTGATTCTTACAACAAAAAACCAAATATTGCGCAAAAATTAAAGGAAATATCGAAGAAAAACTAATTTTTCGAAAGATAGCCGCCAATTTGTGATAGTAACAGTCAAATCTTTTTACAGTTCTAAATTGTAGCAAGTCTTGCTGAAAGTAAATCCATCAAAATTATTTTAATTTCTCCCAAAACCGCATCCATTTTAAATTCTGAAGCCAAAAAATTGGGATCCTCGAATAAAAATTTAGTTTTGGGTATTAGTTACCACCATGCCAAATATAAAAAAATATACCCTTTCTTCAGCTTTTTCCTAAAATACCATACGAGTTTACTCAACTAATGGGATGGTCATGTGTTGCCAAGTAATGAAATGGATCTATTAGTCGTTTTGTATCTTAGAGTTGTTCATGTAGTAAATAAGCAATTTTGGTAGAGTAAATTTGTAAAATAAAGTATATTTTTTTTATATTAGGCATAGTAGTACCTAACACCAAAAGCTAAATTTTCATTCGAGGATCCCCGATTTTACGACCTCAGAATCCAAGATGGCGACTGCCAAAGTTAAGAAAAAAAAATGATTTCATTGTTTTAAGAGAAATTAAATTAATTTTGATAAATTTACTTTAAGTGGGATATACTGAATTTAAAAATGTAAAAAAAATTTACACCTGTCACTGCAAAACAAAATGGCGGCTATATTTAAAAAAATCGTTTTTCTTCGATATTTTCTTTATTTTTTGTGCGATATTTATTTTTAATACCTCATTAAAGCTACTGACCAGTTCTTTAAACCTGCTTAAATGAAATGATAAGTTTTCCAGTCGACACAAAGATGGCGCTTAATTTGTCAAAAATAAAAGAGACCTTTACAACCAGTAGACCAAATTAAATTTTTAATAAAAATTTTTTTGGAATTTATCAGTGGTGAGCCAGGTTTTGTAAAAATTTATAAAAAGTTACAATTTGACATTTAACATTTTAAGATGGCGGCCGAAGTTCAGATAAAAAAGTAATTTTTTTGTTCTTGTTTGACACAACTAGTATTGCCGTGTAATATATTGATTTACACTAAATGGGGGTCGCCGATTGTAAATATTTCATAATAAATGACATATGTCTATTATTATCCAAGATGGCGGCGGTCAAAATATAAATACAACAGTATATTTTTGGTTTAGTAAATCTTTTTACCAAGATATGTAGTTTTATATTAATCTTAATTAGTTTTAAATTGTAATGTACAAAAAAAATAGAATTTATTTATTTTTTAAAGATGGCGGCCGAAAAAGTTAAAAAATAAAAATTTTTGTTTATTTTTTCGAAATTTAACAAAAAAAACTGAGAAAACCAAGACGTCTCATTAAACAAAACATAGATGTTTTAAATATCTCAAAAAAGTTGACATATGTCACCAGCCGGGTGATTTGAATAAATTGACATGTTTTACTTAATAGCTATCTCCGTTAATATTGATCTAACAGTAACGTTTAAATTAGCAAGGTTAAATAAATTTTTCTAGATCATCAGAATCTGATGTCAAAAATGACATATGTCATACACTTGTCAAACTATTGACATATGGTTTATTTTTTTAATTAAAACACCCTGTATATAATGTTTTTAATTGATAGGGCTCCTTTTTCTGATTTCAAAAATATATAATATGTTGACATTTAGTCCAGCCGTTGTTGACATATTTGCATTTTAAAAATTATATTCATTAACAAAATGGCAACATCCTTATTGTTTATTTAGGTTATTAAAATGCAAATATTTCAATAACGGCTGGTCTAAATGTCAACATATTATATATTTTTGAAATCAGAAAAAGGAGCCCTATCAATTAAAAACATTATATGCAGGGTGTTTTATTTAAAAAAATAAACCATATGTCAATAGTTTGACAAGTGTATGACATATGTCATTTTTGACATCAGATTCTGATAATTTAAAAAAATATATTTAACTTTGCTTATTTAAACGTTACTGTTAGATTAATATTAACGGAGATAGCTATTAAGTAAAATATGGTCAATTCAATCAAATCACCCGGTACGTGACATATGTCAACTTTTTTGACATTTTCAAAATATCTGTGTTTTGTTTAGCGAGATCTCTTGTTTTTCCCAATTTTTTTTGTTAAATTTCGAAAAAATAAACAAAAATGTTTTTTTTTTACTTTTTCGACCGCCATCTTTAAAAAATAAATAAATTATGTTATTTTTTTTATGATTATGACTTAGAACTAATTAAGAGTAATATAAAACTACATATCTTGGTAAAAAAAATTACCAAACCAAAAAGATAATGTTGTTTTTATATTTCGAACGCCGCCATCTTGATTAATAATAGACATGTGTCATTTATGATGAAATATTTAAAATCGGCGACCCCTATTTAGTATAAATCGATATATTACACGGCAATACTAGTTCTGTCAAACAAGAGCAAAAAAATATCTTTTTTATCTGAACTTCGGCCGCCATCTTAAAATGTTTAATGTCAAATTGTATTTTTTTTTAATTTTTACAAAACTTGGCTTACTATTCAAAAAAATTTTGTTTTGAATGTAATTTGGTCTACTGGTTATAAAGCTCTCTTTTATTTTTGACATATTAAACGCCATTTTTGAGTCAGCTGAGAAACTAATAACTTTTTTCATTAGGTTTAAAGAGCTGGTCAGTGGCTTTAATATGAGGTATTAAAAATAAATATCGCGCAAAAAATAAAGAAAATATCAAAGAAAAACGATTTTTTTAAAATATAGCCGCCATTTTGTTTTAAAATGACAGGCGTAATTTTTTTTAAAATTTTTAAAGTAAGTAGGTCCCACTTAAAGTAAGTTTATCAAAATTAATTTAATTTGTCTTAAAACAGGGAATTCATTTTTTTTCTTAACTTTGGCAGCCGCCATCTTGGATTCCGATGCCGGAAACCAGGGGATCCTCGATTGAAAATTTAGCTTTTGATGTTAGCTACTACCATGCCAAATATAAAAAAATATACCCTTTTTGCAGCTTTTTATTGAAATACCCTACAAATTTACTCTACTATTTGATGCAAATTAGATCTTTGTTTGTTCTCTGGTTATGAAATGATTAATAAAAGCTATGTTAAAAAGTGAATTATTTGTTATGATAAATACTTTGTAAGTATTACAACGAATCATGTAGGAACCAATTTACTTATGTGCGGTATCTTCGAAAAAATGTATTTTGGAGATTTCAAATATTTTTAGTTACTTTTTCTTTGCTACTTATGAATTGTGATTTAGTGTGTGTTTGTTTTAGCTTATTGTTTGAATTTTACAAGACGTAATAGTTTCAAGTTTATCTCTGTAATTTCCAGTATTTGTTACAAGACAGTTAATGTATCAGCTTTAATCAAGTCTCTGGGAAGGATCTATTACCAGTAGCGCAACAATATCGTCAAAACAAGTTTTTACAAAATCTGCATCCTGATTGTTATATTGTTTTAAAAAAGTCTATTGAACATGCCGACGAAGTTTTTCAAAGCGCAGTGGTTTGTAACAATTATCGTTTTTTGAGTAAATTGTATAAAAAAAAACAAAAAAATCCTAGAATATGTTAATTCTTTTTGCCACAATGCTAAAAATTTTTGCTCGTTTACATATCTCTTTAAAGCCAATGGCCCTTATCTATATTCCCCTAATTTTTTTGTGCTTTGTGCAATAAATACTCCTTATTTTAAATTGTTTGCTTCTGAATTTTTTGTTTTTAATAATAATCAGTAATATGATATTTTACTTATTTTCTGCGTTTTAGTTTAAAAGCCATTTTCAGCTCAACGTAGGCTGGTAACCAGTTCTCGACTTTTTCAGATCCTGTACCGTCTTCACAAAGGTAAGTAAAAAACCCTGTATTTTAATTTTTTTATTTAGGAGATTTTGATGAGGCGTAGATCAGTTGCAATTTTTGGTACACCAAATTGCCCAAGCGTAAATTGCAGTAATGTTTAACACAAAATTTGTGACATCCATGGTCTTTATTTATTTTAAACACGACGTTTTGCTTAGTAAGTATCGCTAATGCACAATGGAAAATATATAAGATTCGACCTTTCTTGAATGTTCTTGTCAAACGAATAGACAGAAACATTTAAACCACTCTGTATAGGAAACCTACACACACGGGACAGTACCTAAATTTAAAGTTATTCTGTTGCTACAAAACAAGGAGTTATAAGAAGTTTCTATCTAAGAGCCATAAATATTTGTAGTAATAATGAAGAATTAGCCATAGAAATCTACAAAATTAAAAAGGACTTTACAACAGAATGGTTATTCCGAGAAATTAAAGGACTTTACAACAGAATTGTTATTCCGAGAAATTAATAATCTCAACGATCTCTAAAATTTAAAAAAAAAACCAAATGTAGCAAGTTCTCATAATAATAATCCGTTGGGTGTTATTAGCATTCCATATATTCAAGAAATTTCGGAAAACAAAAGACGAATAGCCAAACAAGATAAAAACAGTATTTTCATCGGAAAGTGCGATATGGACTTTTGTAACTAAAACAAAAGCAGAAAATCCCTTAAATAATAAGGAATGTATTTACCAAATTCCGTGTGAGTGTGGTAAATCATATATAGGTGAAACAAAACACCTTCTTCAGGTTAGAGTAAATGCATTCAGTGGTCTGAAGCTAAAGTTTTGCATAACGAGTCGCATTGGCGAAAACGAAAGTTTATTGAAGCTGCGTTTATAATGCGGAATAAAGAAGTTTTCAGTCAACCAAGCATGGACATACACCAAACATATGAAACCACGCCTTAAGGAAAACAAGCGCCTTAGGATTAAAAAAAGGAGGCGGGCCGTCACACCTGACTGCACGCCAAGTAGTATAAGCACGGATCACCTAACGAACAGATAAGGAACTCAGGTGGTGGGGGGTGCTACGCGCATCTTTCACGCAGCCTGCCATGTTGGGGTCAACCACTCCAGAGGCGCATTCTGTATTTCAATATTTTTTAAACTTTTAGTACGTGTTGAGCATTAGTGGTGTGTAGATGTGATTTATGTATTTGATATATGTTATTTTTGATTTTAAACAATGGAAACGGTTTGTGCCGTAAGAGACTGTAAATCCACGCGACGGTGTACTCTTAATCGAAGTAATTTTCGATTTCCGCAGGATCCTATAAGGCAAACTTATACATTATTTTATCTTTCGATTTTTTTAAAGCTTTTGCCATATCCTATACAAGGTATTCAATAATTAAATGTCCTATGAGATGAATCTGTAAATGATTTCAGTACAAAGAGTTCTTCAGGACATATAGATCTGCAACCCCTTTGATTTAGTTTTTTTATTTTTTTTATACTTTTGCAGGATTTGTTATATTTATCTCAAATTAAAAAATGCGCCGCCATTAGATCCTAAAAAACAAGATATAAACTATGCTTTGTTTAGAAAGTTTTTGGTGTTTTGTATGAAACAGCTCAGTTTGTAGAAAAAGGATATTATAGATTGGTATTTTGATCCTTAAATTAAGCAGAGGTTCACAAATTAAAAGGGTAGGGGACAATTCGCCGCAGCCGATTAACCGCGGCCGATTTGCCGCACCTAGCTGATTGGCCGCGGCTCGTTTTGCCGCGGGGACATTTCGCCGCCAATCAAATTGCCGCGGGGATAATTTTCCGCGGGAACAATTCGCCGCGAGATTTTTGTTTTATGATATTACCATTGTTTTAATTACCTTGACTTTATATTTTTTTATAAAAATAATGTTTTAAAACTTTCCAACTATTTACTTGGTGGTAACTATGTATAGTTACCAGCATTTTTTAATTGGAAAAAATAAATAAA
The DNA here is from genome assembly GCA_963576565.1 of Aspidapion aeneum. Lineage (NCBI taxonomy): Eukaryota > Metazoa > Arthropoda > Insecta > Coleoptera > Brentidae > Aspidapion > Aspidapion aeneum. The sequence continues at coordinate 57,847,002 of OY755045.1, forward strand.
ATGACGAATGTAGAATTGCGGTTTTTGCCATTTATGAACCGATATGCATCAAACTAGAAACTTTAGGATGTTTCAGGGCGCTGATTATTATTTTTAACTTAAACTAAAAAAAATAAAATAAATGGGAACCTGAAACACCCACAATTTGATGCATATCGGTTCAAAAATGGAAAAATCCGCCATGTTGTATCGCCATTTTAAATTTTTTAAAATTTAAGTTAAAAATAATGATCAGCGACCTTAACAATCTCATCAATCCGAGTTAGATACAAATCCGTCCACAAACGGAAAAATCCGCCATTTTGGATCCGCCATTTTATGTATTTTCCTAATAAAAAAAAATGTTTGAAAGGTTTGAAAAAAGTTATAATCAAACAAATATATATGAAGTCAAGCTAAATACAACTGTTTAAACAATTCCCAATGGTAACATCATAAAACAAAAAAATCTCACGATGAATTGTCCCCGCGGCGAGTTGGACCACAGCGAATTGGCCGCGGCGAATTGTTCCCTACTCATCTAAAGGGCCCTTAATAAAAAGAGAAAATAGTCATTTTAGCACTAAATTTATTAACATTTTTAAAACAGATTTTTGGGTAATAGGTTTCAATATTTTTAGATATTTTTGAATAATTTTGAAACTTAATTATTGCCGTTTTGGTAATGCATAATTCCACAAAATTTTAATGGTCTGTTATAATTTTTAAGAGACAAACAAAAAATCGAAAAAAAAAATGCTAAGTTTAACACCCTGTAAAAACAAAGAGGTCTAAATGTAATGCGAAAAAAATCTTTGTTTTGACCATTTCCACAATTCCTTAAAGTTTCATGCATCATTTAAATTAAACCCTGTGTAATACACTATTATATAACATTTGGTCAAGAGTTTTTGACACAAATTTGTTATAATTTTTTATGATGCTACTATTTACACTTTTAAGAATACATATAAAACAATTATTTTTTTTTTAAATATTGGTTTTTACTAAATTTTAAAATATTAATTTACCGTAAAGCAATTTTGTGCTAATTGTAAAGATTATTTGGTCACCCTGTATCTCCTTAAACTTTCAATTTTTCGAAAAAAATAATAAATAATATCTGATTCCAGTAAATGAGGAAATTACTCTACAATGTCAAACTTCTTATATTTAAAATTCACAATTTCACTCCTCTTGAAACTTAATAAATGTTATCCGAATACAACAAAAAAGCAATCAATTTTTTTCTTTTTGTGTTTGGCTGTATGCTGGAAACGACAACATGCTAACGTATTCTGAACGAAGAAGAAGACCTCTTTTTGTGCTTCCCATATCTCTCATTCAATAGAACACATTATTTCCATAGTCCCCTACAGAGGACCAGATATAATATTTTTACGCGGCCGAGACTCTAAAATTCATTTTAGTTCCCATTTTTAGCAGAAACAAACTATATATAATTAATGTTTTTATTGTTTCTGGCAGTAAAAAATATATTTTCGCATCAACAATCTGAAACATTCATATTTTATGATAAATTTATTTTAGTCCGGCTCTGAGTTTGATTCCCAATGCTCAGCCATCGTTGAATTCTCCGAGATCAAAGACGGCCAGCCGGCTTATTTATCTGAGGAGATCCGTGGTATAAGTACCTAGTAGCACGGTAGGTGATCCGTGCTAGTAGCCTGTAGACTAGATTGTTTACTTTACACTTGAAAACCGTTAAAGATAATTAGTAACCGAAACGTCGTGTTTAAAATAAATAAAGCCAATGGAAGTACGAAATTTTGTTGTTTGTCTACGAGTTTCAAACAATGTTTAACACATTAATTGCCATGACACCATGTTTTAGAGCTTGTGGTCAACTAGGTTCCGGTTTACTGTAAAACTTGTAGCCAGACAATTGAACTTCAAGTTACATTGGAGTAAATGAAGCATTTCTAAGAGGGAGACCCTACTAATGTAAATTTTGTTGATTGGAAGGAATAATTTCATTTGGGTAATAAACGTATTAAAGAATGTACGCGATGCTTTTAGCATATATACCAAACGATCCCAACCGACCCAACCCTCGCTTTTTGACCACCCTATTGGAATATTTTTAAATAACTCTAGAACTGCTCCAGTCACTTAGAGGCCTTCATGCACTTTTTGTGTTAATACAAATTGGACTAGTTTGGTTAAAAGCCTATGAGATCAGAATTCCATTTATTGGACAATTTTGGAAAATTCAGAACTTTTTCATTTATGAGCCGACTAAAAGCTCATTTAATTTTGTTTCAGGCCAAGTGCATTTTTAAGAAAACTATTAATCACTAGCATTTTTTATGTTACTGTTCCGAAATATCACAAGACAAAAGAAAGATGAGAATTAACAGGTTGTGTCCTTAGCGGGTTTAATTTTTACCGTAAGTCAAACGTTTTTTGCGTGATGCTTAAAAAATTACAAGTATAACCTGGTTGTACCCCCTGACACCAACATAAAAGCGAAAAAAAACCAATACAAATAAAATTAATTACATTTATAATCACTTAAGCTGTTTTTTAATAAGAATGTTGATATTCTGTCAAATATGGCGGCTCACATACAGCCCCCGATTTTGCACCAATGTGTTCCCTATTATTTTTTATCATTTAAGGTAAGCTCTAGGAGCCTAAGGCACATACCTAAAGAGACAATTTTCTTAAAAAAACTTACAATTACAGGTTTCTTATTAATACGCATCTCTTTTGTATCTTGCGACTTTTTTCTAAAATCGACAGGGACCAGGGACCTACTCTATAAAACTAAAAAAATACTTTCAACCAATGCAATCCAAACACGAAAAGTGCAGGAAGCGTGTAGAGTTAATATTTTTTCTAATCAAACTAAGTAAACATGCACACCTACAAGATTTCAATGGTTCAGTTAGGTTCGGCTATAATACTATTAAGATATTAAGTTAAATTAAGGGAGACCTAACCGAATAATTCCTTTTTAACGAAAATCATTTTAGATATTCACTATAACAAAAACGTTTCCTGTAGATATCTTGAAAACCAAAGCTCTGACAATTTTCTTAGTGATTAGGGATTTTTGCAACAACAAATCATATACCAGATAAAGTAAAAAAGTTGGGTAACCCGTGCTATTATGTTAAATTTACAATTAAAAATTTTTTATACAAGTAAATTTAGCGCTAGTCACATGGATCAATAATATATTTTAATTGATTTACCCGGGAAGAAATCATTGTCCTGGCCACTATACAAAACTGAAAGAATAGAGATCACTGATATGTAGATGGAGAGTTACAAGCATTTGAGAAAGCTAATTGCCGTTTAGCCAAATTAAGTTGGAGCGAATTAATAAGTTTGAATGAGCCAAAAACCATCTTAAGGATCCAAAAGGAGGCTGTGGAGGCAGGGGGCACAACTGTCGGCGAGGCACTTCCGACAGTACTTATTAACATGTGGAAGTAATAAAAATAAATATAAAGTTATACATAACTGATTTCCTAACAAGTACCAGTATAGTCAGAGAAGAGTTGCTTTTCTCGGATATAGTTTCCCGCAGGTTAGCGCAGTTGGAGCAACAACGCGAAGTGGAGTTCTGATTAAGGTTTAATGGTGATCCGTGGTTAATATTTGTGCGTTTCATAACTTTTGATTTTTTTCGCTGGCCTATTCTGGCTTTTATGATAACTGTCAAAAAGTAATCACAAAAATGATGAAATCCACTGTAAAATCTAAAATAAATTTGGAGGTAATAAAAAATTGACATTTTTCCTTTTCAAACTGGAGCTACTGTCCGGCCAAAATAAAATGAAACGCAAAAGAGATGGCTCAACTTAATCTGTGTCTCTCGGTTTACGCCCTTCGGTCTTACTGGGTGAATTTTTAACAAATTTACCATGAAGAAAATTTTAATAATACAAGAAAAAACGGTACTTGACGTTAACGAAATCGACCGCATCCAGTTCATAATTCACACCCTATTATTGGGTTTCTATTGTTACCGCTGGCTCAATTCGCATCCGGTCCGTTCACAATTCACACCCGTTTATTGGGCTTTTATGCTGGATGACTAGGCACGTTTCATACACATTCTAGACCAACCAAAAGAAATCATTTACCCTTTTTTAATTTTTTAACAATACTTTATGGAGTTCCAATTTTAAAGATATAACGAGTGATTTTGGATTTTTGCAATTTTTAGAAAGTCAGTTGGTATTTTTGTAGGTTTCTAGATTCGTACGCACTGTTTTTAGTTTTGAAAAAATATTTATTTTTAAGAAAAATAAGGTATGGAGTTTTCCCGCAAAAAAGGCTTATGAGGAGTAAAATAAAATTAATACCTAATAATGATGAATTAAAAAATTATAGCACGCCACTGGACAAAGAAAGATAGCGCTAATGGAAGCCATCTCTTTTGTGCCTCATTTCATTCAAGCCGGACAATAACTTACAAAAATAAATCGCTTTACATAGTTAATAGTTTTTGAATAAAAAATGTTAACTAGATAAAAATATATCAAAAACTGTTAAACTGTACAAGATTGTTCGGTTTGGTTTAAAAGAGTATGCTTTGATTAAAAAATGACGTTTAAAGCTGTTTATCGGTTTACCGAAAAATCGCGTGTTTGTCAATAAAATACATATTTGTAAAATACCAAGTAGATTTGCTTTATAATTTTGCCCATTTGATTTTAGTCATGGCTTCAACACCTAAGAAACTTTTTATGTTGAGACTAAGACAAAAACTTAAACAAGATCCAGAAAAATGGTATCAGTTCAAAGAAAAAGAAAGAATTCGACAAAAAAGAATAAGAGAAGAAAAAGAGCTAGAGCTTGCGAATGATGAGCAAAAGCTTAAAGCAAAGAGGATGAAAGATAGAGAGCGTCAAAGACTTTTAAGAATACGAAAAAGGCAATTGCGCCAAATTAAAAAACAAGAAGAAAAATAAACGAAACACAAAAAAGTAAGCATTCAAAGGTGTACCACACAAACTAGGGAAATTTGCAACGGACAAATGGAGCCTGATGCAGCGGCGTAGCGTGCCCGAAAGGGCGGGGGGGGGGGGGGGGGGGCGAAAGCGAAAAAGCTCTGAAAAGTGAAAAAAAATCTTGCGACCAAAAAAAAAAAAGGTCATCATGTGTGAGGGGGCGGCCGACAGGTCCCTCTCACATATCTTACGGCCAAAAAAAAAAAAGGTCGTCCTATGTGACGGGGGCGGCCGACAGGTCATCAACAGGGCTCCTCTCAAACATCTTGCGACAAAAAAAAAAGGTCCTCATGGCGTTAGTTTCCTTTGGCGCTCAGTCAATTGGCCGTTGTGCCGGCCCGAAATAAAGCTGAGGGCGCTTCGGCCACCAATGGGGCGCCACTACCCTCGAGGCGGGGGGGGGGGGCGGCGAACCTCCCGCGCCCCCCCCGACGCTACGCCGCTGGCCTGATGGATCTAATACTTTCCCAACTTAATTGCATTACTTCAAAATGAAATCTAATTAAAATTTCAGTTAATTTTTAAAAACTAAGATTTCTCTGACATATTTTTTTTATTACAAATTTCTTTGGAGGAATTTCATATTATCATGTTTTACAAACAGATTGTCAATATCTCTTTTGTTTTAAAAGGTCTAAATATTTTAAATTTTTAACTCTTATCTTTGACCGATTCTTTTAAAAGTATTTAATTTTTGCTTTTTTTTATCTCTTTATTATTTTGTGTTATTGATTACGCATTTTCAACCTATTAAAAAGTTTCCTCAAGGTGGTCGTCTTATTTTATTTTAATGAAACTGTTTGCAGATCCTATTTACATCAAGATAAATAAAAGCAATATTCTCCTTGATATTTATTCTTTGGTAAAAGCTTAGAAATCGTGATATTTGTTCTTTGGCAAAAGCCCAGAAATCACTTTCTTAACAATTTACTTTGTTCTTTCTGTTTTATGTTGAGTATTAAAAAGAAATGTAAAATCTTTTGCTTTATTTATAAATGAAACAAATGCTGTATTTGGAAATATTTTTTAGGAAATCTGTATAGATGTCACCTTTGCTTAAGATCCTATAAATATAAAGGAGACTTAAACAGACATTTAAAATTCCAGTGTGGAAAGGGGAAAATGTTCGCCTGCGTACACTGTCAAAAGAGGTTTACACAAAAAGGCAGTTTAGGTACTCATTTAAGAAATATACATAATATAATTAGTTCATCATAAATTAGGAGATTTAGTCTACAGTTTGGACGAATTAGTTCAATTCAGTGGATAGTACAGCCTGACAACCCATACTAAGAAAATAAAATGTATGAATGTCAAAGAAAAATTAACAGATAAGTGGCAAAAGTAAGTAAGTACACTTGTCAGTACAGTTGCCTGTATTGAAGAATACGCCAAAGAAGAAAAGGGACGCATATATAAAGCAAGAGGCCCATTCTGGTTTATGACGTGGAAGTCTGGACATGTAACGGAGATATAATCAGATTATTTGAAACTATTAGGATAACTTTTAAATTCATAGACGACGAAACAACTTGGCTACGTGGCGCAAAGACTAATCACACAGGGAATTTGAAATCTGGGACGAAGAAAATATTATATTTATTATGTATGCACTTTTCAAATCTAACTAAAACAATCTTGAAAATTTTGGACCTAAAATACAAGCGTAAATGTTTTTCGAGAGCGCATGGCTAAATACTGCAGCTTTGCGGATTATATTTTTGCTAACAAAAAATATATCTTTGACACTTCCTCTTTAACCACAAACTTTGTATCTAAGTGTTAACCGAATAGAAGTTATTCAGGAGTAAAGTTTAATCAAACTCAAATAAAAGATCATTTAAGTGAAAAGGGTAATAATTAGCGCACAGTGGTTAGTTTTGTAATATACAGGGTGTTAGTAAAGTATGTCGCTAAACTTTACAGGATGATTTTTTGAGTGATTTTAAGAAAAAAACTTTAAATAAACAAAGTTTAAATTTTTTGTTTGTTTTTTCTTTATTGCTCGTGCATTTTTTGAGATGTTCGGCTCAAATTTGGAACGTCTATTTAGCTACACCGCATACATCATTAGGCAACAAACAAATATAAAAATCAAACTACAAGGTGATATTTTTTCAGGGGTCATGCCCCATTTTTTCTCTCAGAATTTTTTTGTATTAACCCAATGGCAGATTCAAAAATATAAAATAGATTCTTTTTTTTTATTCAGAAACTTTTTGATTTCGTGTAATTTTTTGTATCTAACCGTTTTCGAGACATTAAAATTTAAAATAGTCACTACATAACATTATTTTAATTTTATGCGAGTTTTATGTAATTTCTGAATAGGAATCGAAGATACAAATGATAATTTTTTGTCTTTTTTCGTAAAAACTGTTAGAGAGACAAAAAATTTCAAAAAGTTTCTGAATAAAACAAACATTTTATATTTTTGAATCTGCCAGTGACTTACTGCAAAAAAGTTCTGGGGGAAAAAGCCGGGCATGATCTCGGGAAAAATATCACACTGTATTTTTTCCTAATATTTGGCGTGCTTAATGATGTATACCTTGTAGCTAAATACACGTTCCAGATTTGAGCTAAACATCTTAAAAACTGCACGAGTTATAAAGAGAAAACACACAAAAAATATAAACTTTAACAACCTATATCTCGAAAACTAAGCATTTGCGGATCTATGTTAATCAAAATCACTCAAAAAATAATCCTTACTGAAGTTTGATGACATACTTTATTAACACTCTGTATATACGTTCGACCGTTTCTTATTAATTCCTTTTTTTAAAACACTTCTTACAGTGATTAAGAAATCAGAATACAATATATTTCTTCCAACGCCGGGCGTATTAGAGTTGGCCACGTTAACAAATTTTATCTAGCATTTCCTCTCAAAATTGAATTTTAAGTTCCAAACATTAATCTTCTGGGAGTAATATTTTAAAATGCCCTAATGTTTTTTTAAGATGTGAAAAAACTAGTTAAATTAACTTTTTAAAAAAATGCTAATTCTAAAGTAATAAGTACAAACCACCATGGACCAAAATAATTTTGTCAAAATCAGCACTAATCGTCCTACTGTAGGTACCTAAAAGAACGATCTCCTAAAATTACTATAAGAAAACTAGTAAATAGCAAAAGTTGACAGAAAGAATGGGTTGGACTTTAGAAGACGACGCGGTGAATCGCAGAACTTCAACGCCAAATAATATTTTTAGTCCACTCGCCCACTTTTCTAATGTCATCTTATTTTTCCCTCATTTGTAAAATACAAAGAAACACATTGGTTGGCCACACCGCATGGTTCTAAATTAGTATCATGATTTAATAAACGATTTTCTTGAGCAGTTTTTAAAGATCGCTGAAATACCAGACCTTCCAGCCGAGTTTAAAGAATTTCAAGACGTCATTGAAAAAGTGGGCGACTGTACATTAATTTATACCTAGCATTTAAAATGTTTAAAACACACCACTTTATGTTGCAGTGGAATTTAAATTTTGTATTAGCCTTTTCTAAAAACTGTGAGGATGTGCCAAAGTTAAAGGGAAGGAAAACACTTAGCTCCCTCATAGCCCAGTCTTATTAGCATTTGGGACACATCCCCCACATATTCTCCGCTAAAATCCCCCTTGAGCTACGCTAGCTAGTTATAAGGCTCCAAAATTCCTAAAAATCAGTTTTTAGCGATTTTTTCGAAAAAAGTGAAGGGAAAAAATACACAATTTCATTTGGTCATACTATAAAATTAATCCTACCCTAAAATTTTAAAAAATATATTTTAAAAAATTATTTTCTTATTTTTTTTTTTATTACCCTGTGTTTGTTTCTTTAAAGTTAAACACTTTTAACAAAAAACTTTTAAGGAAGAGTTAGCCCAATGGTCAAACCGCCAATGAGACTTGAAATTTCTACGTCCATAAAGTTAGCAGTGCAAGGTCAGCAGTGCAAGGATTTTTCCATGCCACAATTTAAGGCTCATTTCAGGCTAATTAAATGCACTATTCCCAAATTTAATGCTCTTGTAGTTTTAGAGATATTGCTTGCACTGCCAGCTCCCCATAGGAGTTAGCAGTGCAGCATGTTCAGAGCGATGAACTGATGAGTTCTACGATACTATAATGATCTATGAATTAAAGGCTAATTAAATGCTCTATTCCCATATTTATTGCGCAAGTAGTTTTGGAGATATTGCTTGCACTGCTAGCTCCCTAAGGGACTTAGCAGTGCAAGATGTCCGGAGCGCCAAATCCATACAATCTATAATACAATGTTGATCTACGAATTAAAGGCTAATTAAATGCTCCATTCCGGAATTACATTCTCCCCCCCCTTTCTTATTTAAAAAAAAATCAAAATCTGTACTGCTAACTTTACGCATGACGATTTAGGGCCACTAATGGCGAAACATATGAATTGAAGGTGGAACCAACCTCTTCATATTAAAGGCTAATTAAATGCTCCATTCCGGAATTAAATGCTCCCCCTCCTTTTCTGATTTTATAAAAAACTAAAATCTGCACTGCTAACTTTACGCATTGCGGTTTAGGGCCTATGATGGCAAGACATATGAATTTGAGGCGGAACCAACCTCTTCATATTAAAGGCTAATTAAATGCTCCATTCTGGAATTAAATGCTTGCCCTCCTTTTTTGAATTTTAAAAAAATTAAAATCTGCACTGCTAACTTTACGAATGGCGATTTAGGGCCCCTGATGGCGAAACATATAAATTGAAGGTGGAACCAACCTCTTAATATTAAAGGCTAATTAAATGCTCCATTCCGGAAATAAATGCTCCCCCTCCTTTTTTGATTTTTTAAAAAACTAAAATCTGCACTGCTAACTTTACGTTTTGCGGTTTAGGGCCCCTGATGGCGAAACATATGAATTTGAGGTGGAACCAACCTCTTCATATTAAAGGCTAATTAAATGCTCCATTCCGGAATTAAATGCTCCCCGTCTTTTTTTGATTTAAAAAAAAAATAAAATCTGCACTCCTAACTTTACGCATTGCGCTTTAGGGCCCCTGATGGCGAAACATATTAATTTGAGGTGGAACCAACCTCTTCATATTAAAGGCTAATTAAATGCTCCATTCCGGAATTAAATGCTCCCCGTCTTTTTTTGATTTTTTAAAAAACTAAAATCTGCACTGCTAACTTTACGCATTGCGGTTTAGGGCCCCTGATGATGAAACATATGAATTTGAGGTGAAACCAACCTCTTCATATTAAAGGCTAATTAAATGCTCCATTCCGGAATTAAATGCTCCCCGTCTTTTTTTGATTTTTAAAAAAACTAAAATCTGCACTGCTAACTTTACGCATTGCGGTTTAGGGCCCCTGATGGCAAAACATATTAATTTGAGGTGGAACCAACCTCTTCATATTAAAGGCTAATTAAATGCTCCATTCCGGAATTAAATGCTCCCCCTCCTTTTTTGATTTTTTAAATAACTAAAATCTGCACTGCTAACTTTACGCATTACGGTTTAGGGCCCTTGATGGCGAAACATATGAATTTGAGGTGGAACCAATCTCTTCATATTAAAGGCTAATTAAATGCTCCATTCCGGAATTAAATGCTTCCCGTCTTTTTTTGATTTTTAAAAAAACTAAAATCTGCACTGCTAACTTTACGCATTGCGGTTTAGGGTCCCTGATGATGAAACATATGAATTTGAGGTGAAACCAACCTCTTCATATTAAAGGCTAATTAAATGCTCCATTCCGGAATTAAATGCTCCCCCTCCTTTTTTGATTTTTAAAAAACTAAAATCTGCACTGCTAACTTTACGCATTACGGTTTAGGGCCCCTGATAGCGAAACATAAGAATTTGAGGTGGAACCAACCTCTTCATATTAAAGGCTAATTAAATGCTCCATTCATTAAATGCTCCCCGTCTTTTTTTGATTTTTTAAAAAACTAAAATCTGCACTGCTAACTTTACGCATTGCGGTTTAGGGCCCCTGATGGCGAAATATATGAATTTGAGGTGGAACCAACCTCTTCATATTAAAGGCTAATTAAATGCTCCATTCCGGAATTAAATGATCCTCGTCTTTTTTTGATACTTTTTAAAAAACTCAAAATCTGCACTGCTAACTTTATGCATTGCGGTTTAGATCCCCTGATGGCGAAACATATGAATTTGAGGTGAAACCAACCTCTTCATATTAAAGGCTAATTAAATGCTCCATTCTGGAATTAAATGCTTTCCCTCCTTTTTTTAATTTTTAAAAAATCAAAATCTGCACTGCTAACTTTACGCATGGCGATTTAGAGCCCCTGATGGCGAAACATATGAATTGAAGGTGGAACCAGCTTCTTCATATTAAAGGCTAATTTAATGCTCCATGCATGTTTGATAGAAGAAAAAAAAATAATTAATTATTAAAAATACTAAAAAATATATTAAACTTTGGCAGTTAGCGTTAATAATACTGTAACAAACAAAAATATATAAAAAATATTGTATTGTATATTAAAATTGTGACAACTTGGTTATATTGCGTTTTCGTGCTCCTGCAATACTTATCATTCGTTCCCAAGAGGTTCGAGTATGAGTCCGAAAGGGATGATTTTGTCACTTCATTTGAAAAACCTGAAATCAAACCAGAAACAACTAATCTGTTGAAACTTTTCAAAGATTGCAGATGGATCATTGGATTGAAAAAATCGATTGGCTTGTTAGACAGCCAACGCCGCAACCAAAAGTCGCAAAGTTATAGTTTATACGTACGTTTTCACTTTTTTTCTATTTGTCCAAGCGGTATACCACAAGGCTAGGGTACACCATCCACGAACCACTCCTGTTGATACTCCTGTCTTGTAAATTGTCAAATTCTATGAATTTTTTTCCCCAAGAACACACTCCAACATAATGGTTAAGAGTACTTAAATTGTCTGTGGATATGTTCAAAATTCCTCGATGGCTTCTAGTCATAGCCTGAGGTAGGCGACAGTCTACAACTCCAATAAACTCATATCTCTTATTGCTACTTAGTGTAAAATATTTAGGAAGCCTTTGAAGCTGCATTTGGTGTGGCGAATTGAGATCGACAACTTCAAAAAACATAAACAAGCCTAAAATAATTGAAAGATTTCATAAAATGTAAGAATAGAACAAGATTAATTCAAGCCGCCAAGCAAACAAGTTAAAATTATTATACTCATTGGAACTGAAGTCATTTTACTGACAGAAATTACAATAACAAAAAACGACTTTGTTGGAAAATTTCACCGCCGCGGCGATTGACACAATATCAAAGGAGATAAACAAAAATGACGTCAGTATAACACAAATTCATATATCTAATTTCAGCTTTAAGCAAGCTGGTCAAGTGTTAGGCTCGGTAACCTTATGATGATTTAATTAGCCTTTAATATGAAGAGGTTGGTTCCACCTTCAATCCATATGTTTCGCCATCAGGGGCCATAAACCGCAATGTGTAAAGTTAGCAGTGCAGATTTTATTTTTTTTAAAAATCAAAAAAAGACGGGGAGCATTTAGTTCCGGAATGGAGCATTTAATTAGCCTTTAATATGAAGAGGTTGGTTCCACCTCAAATTCATATGTTTTGCCATCAGGGGCCCTAAACCGCAATGCGTAAAGTTAGTGTAGATTTTAGTTTTTTTAAAAATTCAAAAAAGGAGCGAAAGCATTTAATTCCTGAATGGAGCATTTAATTAGCCTTTAATATGAAGAGGTTGGTTCCACCTTCAATTCATATGTTTCGCCATCAGGGGCCATAAACCGCAATGCGTAAATTTAGCAGTGCAGATTTTAGTTTATTAAAAAATCAAAAAAAGACGGGGAGCATTTAATTCCGGAATGGAGCATTTAATTAGCCTTTAATATGAAGAGGTTGGTTCCACCTCAAACTCATATGTTTCGCCATCAGGGACCCTAAACCGCAATGCGTAAAGTTAGCAGTGCAGATTTTAGTTTTTTAAAAAATCAAAAAAAGACGGGGAGCATTTAATTCCGGAATGGAGCATTTAATTAGCCTTTAATATGAAGAGGTTGGTTCCACCTTAAATTCATATGTTTCGCCATCAGGGGCCCTAAACCGCAATGCGTAAAGTTAGCAGTGCAGATTTTAGTTTTTTAAAAAATCAAAAAAAGACGGGGAGCATTTAATTCCGGAATGGAGCATTTAATTAGCCTTTAATATGAAGAGGTTGGTTCCACCTCAAATTCATATGTTTCGCCATCAGGGGCCCTAAACTGCAATGCGTAAAGTTAGCAGTGCAGATTTTAGTTTTTTAAAAAATCAAAAAAGTAGAGGGAGCATTTAGTTTCGGAATGGAGCATTTAATTAGCCTTTAATATGAAGAGGTTGGTTCCACCTTCAATTCATATGTTTCGCCATCAGGGGCCCTAAATCGCCATGCGTAAAGTTAGCAGTGCAGATTTTAATTTTTTAAAAGTTCAAAAAAGGAGGTCAAGCATTTAATTCCAGAATGGAGCATTTAATTAGCCTTTAATATGAAGAGGTTGGTTCTCGGCGCCGGACTAAAAAAAATTTTTTGGATAAAATGTGCAGATGAAAAACAAAATATATTATTAATACAAAAACATCTTTAAAAAAGCCTTTACGCATTTTTTTTGAAATTTGATTTTGTTAAGTAAAGTTAATAAGTAAGACTAGAATTTACGTTTTTTATTACAACAATGGCGGATTTCTTTATCTTTAATCCGATTTGTCTGAAACTTGAAAGTTTACAGGGCCTGAGATCACTTAATACAGTTTTATCCTCAAATTTAACAAAATCAAAATGTCGAATCCAAAATGGCGTATTTTCTTATTTACTCACCGATTTGTCTCAAACTTGAAATATTACATTGCTTATGGTCATTTAACAAAATTTTTTACTCAAACTTAAAAAATTCAAAATGGCCGATCCATAATGGCGGACCTTCTTTATATTTAAACCGATTTGTCTGAAACTTGAAAGTTTGCAGTGCCTGAGAACACTTAATACAGTTTTATCCTCAAACTAAAAAAACTCAAAATGGCGAATCCAAAATGGCGGATTTTCTTATTTACTAACCGATTTGTCTGAAACTTGAAAGTTTGCAGTGCCTGAGAACACTTAATACAGTTTTATCTTTAAACCTAAAAAATTCAAAATGGCCGATCCAAAATGGCGGACTTTCTTATTTACTAACTGATTTTTCTCAGACTTGAAATATTACATTGCTTAAGTCATTTAACAAAATGTTTTCCTCAAACTTAAAAAAATCAAAATGGCCGATCCAAGATGGCGAACTTTCTTTATTTTTAAACCGATTTGTCTGAAACTTATAAGTTGCAGTGCCTGAGAAAACTTAATACAGTTTTATCCTCAAACTTAAAAAATTCAAAATGGCGAATCCAAAAATGAACGATTCATAAATAGAAGTGTCCGCTATTTTAGATCGGCCATATTGATTTTTTTAAGTTTGAGTAAAAATTTGTATTAAATGACCTTAAGCAATGTAATATTTCAAGTCAAATAAGAAAGTCCGCCATTTTGGATCGGCCATTTTGATTTTTTTAAGTTTGAGTAAAAAATTGCATTAAATGACCTTAAGCAATGTCATATTTCAAGTTTGAGACAAGTCGGATAGTAAATAAGAAAGTCCGCCATTTTGGATCGGCCATTTCGATTTTTTTAAGTTTGAGGAAAAAATTTTGTTAAACGACCTTAAGCAATGTAATATTTTAAGTTTGAGACAAATCGGTTAGTAAATAAGAAAATTCGCCATTTTGGTTTCGCCATTTTGATTTTTTTTAATTTAAGGATAAAACTGTATTAAGTGATCTCAGGCCCTGCAAACTTTCAAGTTTCAGACAAATCGGTTTAAAAATAAAGAAATCCGCCATTTTCGATCCGCCATTGTTGTAATAAAAAACGTAAATTGTAGTGTTACCAGGTTACCAAACACTACCTACCAAATTTCAACACTCGACTTAATGGATTTAGCTTTACTTAACAAAAGCAATTTTCAAAAAAATTGCGTAAAGGATCTTGTAAAGATGTTTTTGTATAAAAATATATCTATTTTGTTTTTCATCTGCACATTTTATCAAAAAAAAACTTTTTCGTCCGGTGCCGAGTGGGCCCGGCGCCCAGTTGGCGACGCCGAGTTGGCGGCGCCCAGTTGTCCTAGACCGAGTTTAATAGCTTTAATACCAGGGGGTCGATTTTGACCACAACTTGTTAAATCTCTCATTCGAGATTTAACAGCGGTACAATCTCTAGAATTGTGACTAAAATACAGACTTTTATTTACCATTTTCTATGTTTTTACATACCTTTATAGATTTTCCTATATTATTTGGCCCCACAAGTTTCCTTTTACCACTATTTTCCGAATTTTTCACTTTTCTGATTTAACAAACACAGGGTAGGATTTATTATTTTTTAATTAGAAATTTTATTATTATTAAATTAATAGCAACTTCACGCAATTTTTTCCTATTTTTTTATTTGTTTGATTATAACTTTTTTCAAACTTTTCCAACTAGGTGGTTAATATACAATTCAACTTTTAGCGGACTTTCCCATTTATGAACCAATATGCATCAAACTCGGAACGTTGGGGTGTTTAAGGTTGCTGATTATTATTTTTAACTTAAATTTATACAAATCTAAATGGCAGATCCAAAATAGTGCACTTTCTTATTTATAAACCAATATGCGTCAAACTCGGAAGTTTGGGGTGTTTAAGGTATGTTTTTACATACCTTTATGGATTTTCCTATATATTTTGGCCCCACAAGTTTCCTTTTACCACTATTTTCCGAATTTTTCGCGATTTTCCGTGATTGTATTTCATTGTTTTTACTTTAGAACTGTCACTTTTCTGATTTAACAAACACAGGGTAGGATTTATTATTTTTTAATTATAAATTTACCTATACTTTATTATTATTAAATTAATAGCAACTGCACGCAATTTTTTCCTATTTTTTTATTTGTTTGATTATAACTTTTTTAAAATTTTTCCAACTAGGTGGGTAGTATACAATTCAACTTTTTTTTAAATTAAAATAATAGATAAAATGGCGAATCGGCGGCGGATTTTTCCATTTATAAACCGGTTTGCACCAAACTCGGAAATGAGATCTTTTAGGTCGCTGATTATTATTTTTAACTGAAATTTTAAAAAATCAAAATTTGTCATTTTAGGTCCGCTATGTTGATTTTTTATAAAGTTTAAGTTAGAAATCATAATCAGCGACCTGAAACACCCCAAATTTCCGAATATGGCGCATATTGGTTCATAAATGGGAAAACCCGCCAATTTTGATCCGTCATTTTCATGTTTTTAAATTTTAGTCAAAAACTGTAAGTTAAAAATAATAATCAGCGACCTAAAAAATCGCAAAGTTCCGAGTTTGATGCAAATCGGTTCGCAAATGAAAAAATCCGCCATTTTCATTTTTTTAGTTTAAGTTAAAAATCATAATGAGCGACCTGAAACACCCCAAAGTTCCGAATTTGATGGATATTGGTTCATAAATGAGAAAGTCCGCCATTTTTGATCCGTCATTTTGATTTTTATAAATTTAAGTTAAACATGAATCGGTTTATAAATAAGGAAGTGCACCATTGTGGAACCGCCATTTTGATTTGTTTAATGTTTAAGTTAGAAATCATATTCAGCTACCTGAAACACCCCAAAGTTTTGAATTTGGTGCATATTGGTTGATAAATGGGAAAGTCCGCTATTTTGGATCCGCTATTTTGATATTTTTTAAATTTTAAGTTAGAAATGATAATAAGCGACCTTGAACACTCCAAAGTTTCGAATTTGGTGGATATTGGTTCATAAATGGAAAAGTCCGCCTTTAGCATCTTAGCTGCACTTAAAAAAAAAATTATATGTATGAAATAGGGTGACTTTCGCGACCGGTCTTTGTTGCTTTAAAAATTGAATTACAGCATTGTGCTTATTCCACTTACTTCGTTTTATCGTTGTCTTCGGCCAATGTCCAGCGCTGGATGCCAGAACATAGCTTGATGTTGTTAGCTGAATATTGTTTCTTAAAAACACAGAGTTTCTCTTTTTTCACAATTTTAAAATTGATTATGGAACACGCGGAGCCGGTCAGCTGTTTGGGTGCCGGTCTCGTCTCTCCGAGTTCCCTCTTTCACCGCGATTTCGGTGGAGCCGCTGGCGTCAGTTTGTCAGTCTGCCAGTGGCGTAGGCACTAGGGCGTGCATATGGGAAATTGTAACAAAAAAAAGTAGTTACAAAAGAATAAAAAAACAATAAAAATAAAAACGAATTCCTGTTGCCTTTGTCAGCAAGCTTAAACGTAAATTAACTAAAAATCAATTTAATGTTTCTCGAACACCGCCATTTTGGATTCGCCATTTTGATTTTTATAAATTTAAGTTAAAAATAATAATCAGCGACCTGAAAGATCTCAAAGTTCCCAGTTGGATGCAGATCGGTTTATAAATAAGAAAGTGCGCCGTTGTGGAACCGCCATTTTGATTTTTTTAAAGTTTAAGTTAGAAATCATATTTAGCGACCTCAAACCCCCCAAAGTTTCGCATTTGATGCATATTGGTTCATAAATGGGAAAAAATAATAATCAGCGACCTGAAAGATCTCAAAGTTCCGAGTTTGATGCAAATCGGTTCATAAATGGGAAAATCCATCATTTCGGATTCGCCATTTTATGTATTTTTTTAATAAAAAAAAGTTGAATTGTATACTAACTACCTAGTTGGAAAAGTTTGAAAAAAGTTATAGTCAAACAAATAAAAATAAAAAGGAAAAATTTCGTGAAGTTGCTGTTAATGTAATAATAATAAAGTATAGGTAAATTTATAATTAAAAAGTAATAAATTCCACCCTGTGTTTGTTAAATCAGAAAAGTGACAGTTCTAAAGTAAAAACAATGAAATACAATCACGGAAAATCGCGAAAAATTAGGAAAATAGTGATTAAAGAAAAACAAAGAAAATGGTAAATAAAAGTCTGTAATCTAGCCACAATTCTAGTTTTAAAATACCCATGGCGAAGCTGACTACTAGAGATTGTACCGCTGTTAAATCTCGAATGAGAGATTTAACAAGTTGTGGTCAAAATCAACCCCCAGGTATTTAAAATTAATATCGCATAAAAATTAAAGGAAATACCCAATAAAAACGAATTTTTCGAAATATAATTTTAATATATATAATATAGGTATATCATTTTGTTTTAAAGTGACTTGTGTCGATTTTTTTATATTTTTTAAATTAAGTAGCTGAATGAACCTGCTTAAAACAGAGAGTTAATTATTTACCTAACTTTGGCAGCCGCCGTCTTGGATTCTGAAACCAGAAAGTCGGGGATCCTCGATTGAAAACTTTGCTTTGGGTGTAAGGTATTACCATGCCAAATATCAAAATATAAACGATTTTTGCTGCTTTATTTTACAAATGTACTCTACTATTAGTCGTATTTAAAGCTTTAGCGTTTGAGGTAAAAAATAGTAGGGGGGACCGTGAATATTTTTTGGAACTTATTTTCTTAGTCTGTGTCATATACGTAATATTCCAATACTCAATGTTACTCATTTACACATTGGCTGGCGTTTGATGCAAACATTCAGAAATAAAGATACTACAAATGCATAGATACCAAATTTACATAGATAGAGTTGTAAACTGTGCACCGATGATTTTACGTGACGAATACAGGAATAAAATAATATGCATGTGTAAAAGTATAACCAATCAGGATATTTTATCTCAAGGACCGCAAAAAGGATAGACTTATGTCCATTGATATTGGTATTTCAAATATGTTTGCATCATGCATCGTAACGCACCGTAGGTATTGGAATTATACGTACTATATGGAAATAATATGCATATTTGTTTGAAAGCAACCAATAAGGACATTTTTTCTTAAGGACCGCGAGGACTTATGCATCATGTATTGGCAATTACCGTGGGTATTGGAATATTATGTATGTGGTCTGTGTATTCATATACAGACATATACAAGTATGTTCTGTTAATGATATTAATCAACAATTTTTCATTCTGGTAAATGATATGAGTCGACTTATTTTCTTAGTTCTAAATCTTTTTCACTAAGAAGAAGTGGTCTATACTCTGGCTCATCTTAAGTGGTGGAAAATCTCCCTGGCTGAAAATTTTCGGATCCAAAAATTGGGATTTTTGCCGTTATTTTCTTAGTCTTGAAGCTGAACGTATAAATTAATGTTATAATACACCATAACTAAAAAACCCTTTGGCTGATTTACAAAGCTGGAAAAGGCACAGCGACGCGGTGTCTTCAAAATTGGAAATTCAAGAACTTATTTTATTAGTTTTAAAATTTTTTCACATGGTAGATTGTGCTATAATGTGGAGAAAATTATTCTGGCTGTTATTTACAATCACGGAAGCCTCGCCAGAAAAGCTCTAAGGTCCAATTTAAAAAACAGTTCATTAATTTTTTGCTTGTTAACGGTCGCAGATACAAAAAAAACTGCAACAGACCAAAAAGTTTCTAAATAAAACAAGTATGAAGCACATACAGGTATTCCATACCTAGGTGCTTCCTCAAAAGAACTCTATAGTGACAAAATTTGTATTTTAGCTACTTGAAACAAGCATATTGTAAATTTATACCTTTTTTTGAATAAATTGAAATTGAAATTGAAAATTGAAATCTCAGAAAAGGGAAAAGGAGCATTCCCGCTGATTTTTTTTCTTTTAGATTCTAATTAATTCTGAATTTGGGTTTTAGGATTAAGCTAAATATTTTAAAAATTTCGAGAGCTATCATGAAAAGTGAATAAAATTAATTAATTTCAAAAGTGTGTAAATCGGCAACGAAGTGTTTGCGGACCTATGTGCATCGAAACTTTTAGTGTTAGAATAAGCTAAATAATCATTGATCATTTGTACGTAGGTCTAAGAAACATTAACATAATGAAATGTTTCAAATTGACGGAAGATAACTTCGCTTTAGGGCTTTTGAATGACAGCCAGATGGTATTTTAAGCTTTTGTTGTAATACAACCTGCCATCTCATAAACTTTCAGAACTAAGAGAATAGTGGTACGCATTTCATATCGTTTTTCACTTGTCAGTTTAGTTTAGTTACCTTAAATATACACTTTACTAGTACAACTAGTTTTACTAATAAGAAAGTAAGTTCCTCGTATTCATATCTTATTTTGCATTTTGCGCCTAAACCCATTGGAAACCCCCCCCATTCATATATCAAATTTTGCTTAGAATTGATCAATGAACGATTCTATCGATGTTTGGTGACTAAGAAAACAAGTTCCCAAAATCTTCACGGCCTCCAGTAGGGCACCCAGGAAATGTCTTGAGGGGCGGGGGGAGGCGAGACCCCATAGCCTTATTTTATACTATTTTCTATTCTATTCTATCTGATCCTACACTATATCGAAAATACATAAAAAATCTTGAGGCTTGCCCTACTATTAGACTTATCTAACCTATTTGGTAAATATTGGTGTCAAAGTATTAAAGTGCCAAATATACCATTTTTTGTTTGCCACAATTAAAAAAATAAATAAACCAAAATTCAATTTAAATGGTTACTTAAAATGTGCTAATAATATTTTTAGGTGAACCTATGAATAAATTTGGATGCGCCGGTTGTACAAAATCATACAAAAACAAAGGAGACTTAAATAGACATTTAAAGTATCAATGTGGGATAGAACCTATGTTTGTATGTCAATATTGTTCAAAAAAATGTAAACTTAAATCCAATTTAAAGTCTCACTTAAAATACGCCCATAAAATACTAGATTAGCTTGGCAAATCTCGTAAAATTGTAAATTGATGCACGCCTTTAAAAAGCATCTAAGAAAATTTAAGATTTATGATATTTTTTTTATGTAAGAATTGTAGAAAAATAATTAATTTTTACGCAAAGCGAACAAAAATAATGAAATTGTAAAAAGAAGTTGTAAGACAATATTGTTCAATGAGATACTTACCAAATAGCAGTTTAATATCTCACTTAAAAAAAAAATTGTTGTAAGAGCTATTTAAACTTTCAGCACTAAAAAAAAAATTACGAAAAAACTTTATTATCTAGTTACTTTTTAGCACTCTGTATACAAAAAATTATTTAAGAAAATAAAAGCTGTACTAGTATTGTTGTAAAGTGCTGACTTTGAGTTTTCCATAGTGAGTTGTAACGTCGTCATAAAAAAAAACTACTTAAACAGATCATAAAAATTTTACATATTTTTAAAAACAGCCTGTGTTTTTAACAGTTCAAACTAATTTTTATTTTCTTTTGGGAAAATATAAAGAAAAGCTAAGTATCTTTTATTTGATATATATTTTTTGAAAATATCCTTACGCACACACATACTTTTCCATTTTTTTGGATTTTTTAAATTTAGAATTATTAAATAAAACGCCCTGTACTCCGACCCTGTATATGTCACACCCGTCCAGTAATTTTTATTTTAAAGAGAAACAATTTTTTTATGGCCACATTTAATTCTAATACCTTATCTTGCTTAACTAAGGTCCTGGAATTTTTTTTGTCTACTCAACTCTCACACCATAAATTTCTCAAAAAAATACGAATTATTTTTTATTTCTTGGAAGAAAATAGAGCAATATAATTTGTTTATCACTTAAAATAAAAGTGTGTATGTCCTTATAATCGTTGCCAAGTTTCATTGCTCTAGCTTTATATTTGTATTTTATACAGAATTTTAATGAGATGCAATTAAAAATAAAACACCCTGTATCTTTGCTCTGCACTGAGTTCGAGGTGAGCACCACGCCACAGACTATAGGCTTCGGACTAGATACTAATTCTAAGCGTAATTTGATCACATATTACCTCTCCTCATTAATCGGTCACTCCCTCCTGCTCCTCCCTGGTGCTCAGTTTGGCTTTTGTTCAGAAAAGTCAACAGAATTTAATTTGATTAATAATGTCAACTTTGTGGCGCCTTGGAGAGCCGGTTTCAGGTTGACTTCCCCTAGGAATTGGATAAAGTTAATCATTAAATACTTAAAAAAGGCTTCACTTT
The DNA here is from genome assembly GCA_963576565.1 of Aspidapion aeneum. Classification (NCBI taxonomy): domain Eukaryota; kingdom Metazoa; phylum Arthropoda; class Insecta; order Coleoptera; family Brentidae; genus Aspidapion; species Aspidapion aeneum. Next base: position 57,869,011 of record OY755045.1, read on the forward strand.
TGTGGTCGAACCCAAATAGTTAGGAAACTACTTTTTACAAAACTATACGTACCATCTGGAGTAGCTCAAGGATCACACCTTTTTGTTCCCCTTATATTTCACGTATTTATAAACGACATCAAAAGTCATGACACTCATACTTTGTCTACTTTTCGATGATAATTGAAAGTTGTTTTTTAAAGCAAAGGTGAGCTTCAGCTAAATAATCTTTCGTCATAATTTTACCGCAATCTTATCGATTTAAATATCAACAAATGTCAAGTTATGCAATTCTACCGCACAAAATCCTCCATTATCTACAACTACGATACATATAACATATCTGTTTCAAGCCTTAGTTGTCTATCGTAGAGTCCTGCTGGATACTAAACTGTCCTGCATTCTACATATGACAAACACAAAAACCGCTCTCTAAGAAAACTAGGATCTTTAAAAATATACAAATTCAATCAAGCATTTATATCTTCCTTTAGTCCGTCTACATTAGGATGCTGCTCCACAGTATAGTCACCTTACTATTCAATTCACAAATAGAATAGAATACCCTTCAAGCTAGACGTAGGCAAAGAGATCTTAATTTAATCAATAATTGGAGATTACATTTTGCAAGCAAATAACATTGCAAATTCCACCAAGCAATACAAGAGCACCCCTACTTTTTTATGCACCCTTTAGAACCAACTATGGTGCTAATTTCAGTTCTGCTCGAATATGAAACTTTGGCAATAAATATGCAAATGTTTTAGATTACTTTGACATTAATTATAACAGATTTATTCGTCAAACAAAAAGGCATATTATGTAAACATTGTAACTAGATAAGTTCTATTTGTAAAACGGTTTAACCGTTAATTAAAAAATAAAATAAATAAATTAAATCGTTTAAAGATATTTAAGATGTAATACATAGACACGTTTAAGACATTTAATAACAATATTACTTATCAAAAACTGTTTATCCAAAAATACTGTCAGAGCTTTAGTTTTCAGGATAGTTAATATTTACTGGACGGCATTTATTTGCATACGAAACTACTAAGCTATTTTTAACGAAATTCGCAAACATAATGTTGGTAGGTCCAGGCAAGGTCTTTAAGGAAGTTTATTAAATAAAAGAGTTATCGGTAAGCTAAATTCTCTCATTCTCTCGGCATTTAGCTTTAGTTTTGACAGCTACACACAAAAAATGTTTACATCGTTGTTGCCGCTGCAAACTGATCGATTTTCAAAAATATGTGAAATAATGGATGTAGTATATTTTAACGCATGAATTTAGAATTCCATCACCTATGGTCTCATTTTTCTAAAACAGTTGATTTTGGGAACGTTCTGTAGTTTTGTTTTGTCAAAAGGAAACGTCCCACAGTGGTTTAAAACCGCATAAAATCGCCGCATAAAATTGCCGCATTTATTTTCTTTGGGTATAAATTCGTTACTAAACACAGAAGACCACGGTTCGGTCCGCTTTGCAGCAATATGTTATGTTACTAAAGTCGATACGCTGTATGAAGTGCGCTAAGCAATAAAATCTCTTGAGCAGGTAAGTCGGTGGTTCTCAAACAATAAATTATATTTTTGGAACATGACGAATTACATTTTCTAAATAATTTCTAAATAATAGTAGTTTTTACATCTAGTGGCTAAAATAAGTAGTGCTTTTTTACAAGCGTTGCGTTAAATAACAAGCACAGTTTAATCCCTTGGGATAGATCAAAGGTTTTTGAATGCTGTCGAACCCTTTTATATGGTCTGTCCAATTCCTCTTCACTCTTTTGTTGAAGTCTTCTTAAGGTTTTATCTAAAATGCCGCAAGCATCAGACGTTTGTTTTTGCACTGCCAAAACAGACACTAACGGGCCCGAGTTATTTTTTCTAAAGTAAAATAACGTTCCACTTGCAATACCAAACGGCGTTCACCTGGAGATCTATGCGTTGTGTCACCTTGCTGAACATTTTGTTTTAAGACCGCTGATTTAGCCCACTCATATTATGCCGAATACAGTGAACCAGTGGGATGTCTGGTACGATCAAGTACAGCGAGGGCATTCTAACTTAACTGACTTACTGTTCAAAAAGCCGATTTGATCCGATATCGGACTTCTTAGAACGAACCGACTTTACTGGACGGATTTCAAAGAATTTTGGCTTGTTAAAAAGCGAAAGGTTTAGGATATACGACCCCATTAATAAAATTGACATGTCGCTAAAATTAAAGAAAAATTTTAATTGGATCTGGTAAAAACCCTTAGGCATGTCGTGAATAAAAGGTATAACTTGTTAAAATTGATCATGAATTAAAAAAGATAGAACGACATTAACAAATTGACTTTAAGCTATAATAAAATTCATTAAATTGACAATATTCACCAATCACAATAAAGTGTTTCTGGTCAGAAAAATAATGGTTATCGTTATTTTGAGTCGGCGCAGTAGCGACCTGTTATTCCACAGTGATTCAAAACCATATAGAACTGACGCATTCAATTTTCCTTGCCGTTAAAGCCATTGTACCTTAATCAAATATAAAACATCCGAATTGCAAATAAAATCATATTATTATAATTATATTTTTCGTTCACTAATTTGACGGCATTGATAATGCACATTGGTTTTTAGCATACATGGTGGCTCAAATAGCTAAAGCTTAAGTATGGTTTTTTAGATATTGACATGTAAATATTAAAACTTTTGACATTTTAAGGCGCTCTAAAATCTGAACAGACAGACGGCGCGACAAAAAATTTTTAAAATCATCTGAAACGCGAAGATATATAAACTTTTTTGAAATCGGAACAATTTTTTTTTGCTTATATTTGACACTACTATAATAGTTATAGTATACGTGTGGGCTAATATATTTTTTACCTTCCTAGCCCGCACAGCAATGGCTAGAGAAGGTATTGTTTTCGACAATTTTTTTTTTCAGATAACGCTGAAAATGTGTTATTTGGGTGTATTTTGGACCTACCCTAGCAATATCGTCGTGATGTCTGTTGGTGTGTGTGTGTGTGTATATCTGTCCGTAACGCGATAGCTATTAAACCGCTTAACCGATTTGCATGAAATTTTTAGGGATCAGTTAAAAAGTTTTAAAAATGCTAACTTTTTAACGGAGCGCTGCATCAATATCGGTTTTCGAAATATAGTAGCGCGCGTTTTTTTGAAAAAGCTTGTGTTATAACCAAAAGGAGCTTTCGTTTTGGAGATAATTACAGAAAACTGTTTTCAAGGTTGATATAACCTGGAGTGTGCTAATGGGCTAGGAAGGTATCAGATCCGTCATGGACCCATTTATTAATATTTTATAGCATAGACCTTGATGTTGGCCCAATAATTTGACGAGAAATAACATATTTTATAGTATAAAGGAAGATAGACAATTTTTATTTCAATATTTTCCTTTTTGTTAAAATTTATTTTTATTTTATACAACATAGTCCCAAATCGATTTTGCAAGATATTTCTATCATTTTTGTTGCTCTACTCAATCAATTAAAAGTCAAAACATAACAAACTTAGTCACACGTTTTAGGTAACAGATTTAGAATCCTTATAAAAACAGAAGACATTTATGAAGGAATTTAAATATGAGTGTGGAATAGAACCAATGCTTCGTTGTCCAAAATGCCCAAGAAAATTTAAACGAGTAGGAATCTTAAAATCTCACTTAAGAAAGCAATTATTTAAGAATTGATTTTAAATAAATTTTGTAGGTCGGTAATACGGCAATTTTTACCTTCCTAGCCCGCACAGCAATGGCTAGAGAAGGTATTGTTTTCGACGAAATTTCTTTTTGAGATAACGCCGAAAATGTGTTATTTATGCGTATAGTAGTATCGTCGTAATGCCTGTGTGTGTGTGTGTTTATGTGTGTATGTCTGTCCGTAACGCGATAAGTCCTAAATCGCTGAACCGATCTTCATGAAATTTTCAGTGAAAATAGTGTTCGATACTGCTACGAGCTGATTAGATTTTGGTCAAATTTCATAAATGATAATGACAGTTTTTTTGACGGTTTGTAAATTTAAAAACTTTTTAACGAAGCGTCGTATTAATATGCGGTTTTTGGAATATCGTAGAGCACGTTCTTCTGAAAAATTTGTGTTTTTATCAAAAACTTCGTAGGAGCTTTGGTTTCGGAGATATTTACAAAAAACTGTTTTCAAGATTGATATAACATGGATCTTTTTTTTTTGTTTTTAACGGTCTTTACAATTTAATTTAAGGAAAAACTTAAATGCTTATTTTCAAACCATGTTCTATTAAGTTGTACAGTAGGGAAATTTTTAAATTACTACATGAAAACTTAAAAGCTCATATTTTAGATACACACAAATTATTTGTTGGTAAAAATTGTAGGTTGTGTAATTATATGATATCAAGGCAAAATGGAGTCCTAAACACACTTTTAAAATCGAATTGTGGAAAAGAGCCAATGTTGAATCCAAAAAAAAAATAAATACGTTTTAGATTGATTTTTTTTGATTAGGTTTATTGCTTTACAGATATACGATTTTTTTGTATTTACAAGCATATCCTAAAAATGCCAGTTTGAAAGCCCTAATTGTATAATACAATAGAGACGTAAAGAGAACATAAATAGAAAAAAAAATATTTGGCGAAAAGCCCATGTTTGTCTCAGAAAGTAATTTAAATGTTCACCTAAACAGCGTTCATAATATATTTTAGGTAACGTTATGGCTAAGTTTGGATGCCCTGGTTGTACAAAATCATACAAAAACAAAGGAGACTTAAACAGGCATATAAGGTATCAATGTGGCAAGGAACCAATGTTTGGATGCGATTATTGTTCAAAAAAATGTAAACTAAAAAGCAATTTAATGCGCCACTTAAGGACTGTTCATAGTACAGTAGATTAAAGTAAAAATTTTTATACATAGTTCAGTGGCTTATAGTAAAAAATCGTGCCCCGTGGAATAGCTGTAGAAGATTTTTTAAAACTACCCTAGATCACATATATTTAACCCACCGGGTATTTACCTCCAATTTGAGTAGGAGGGCCCCTATGACGTCTTAATTCCAAGATGGCTGCTTTTTTTTCCACAAACTTTGCTTATAACTTTTCCTACATTAGTTTTACAGAAAAACTATAAATATGTTTTTTTGTTTGCAAGGGAACACCAATTATGGTGAAGAAATTGGCTTTATATTTTAAATAGATATAAAAAAAATTACTATTTTCTTGTATTTTGAAAAAAAATCATATCTTTGTTAGTTTTTAAGATATAAAGCTACTTTCTTTACTATATTATTTGTTGTTCTTTTTCAAACAAAAAACATATTGAAAGTTTTCAGCGAAAGCTATAAGCCAAAGCTAAAAAAAAATGCCGCCATTTTGGATTCATGACGTCATAGGGGCCCTGCTACTCAAATTTCAGTTAAACACTCGGCGGCTTAAAATTAAGTGTTCCATAACCAATCGATTTTTCGATAGTCTAAAAATTCCTTCCTTTTGAGTTTTTTTTATAACATATATCTGTGTTAGTTTTTAAGATATAAAGCTATTTTATTTAGTATCTCACGTGCTGTTTCATTGCAAACAAAAAACACTTCTGTAAAACTAATTTTGCAAAAGTTATAAGCCAAAGTTTGTGAAAAAACATGAAAACTGCCGCTTGAATTTATGACGTCACACCGGCCCTCCTACTCAAATTGGAGGCAAACACCTGGTGACTTAAAATTTTGTGATCTATTATCAATCGATCTGGCGGAGTTTCAAAAAATCTTCCACTATCCCACGGGATACCATAGGGCTCTCAACTATTATTTCTTTCTAGTTTAGGGGGGCCATTTCTTTCTAGTTTAGGAGGGCCAAATATCCTAAAATTTTGACTACCCATGTCAAACTATATTTTTTTATAAATAAATGTTGCCATTACGTTTCGTGTAGGCTTTTCGAAAATGTTTTACATAACCTGTTTAAATCGATTATTAGTGATCCTATTCGCAGTACCTCACCTAATAACAGACGAAAAAATGCCGCAGTTAAAAATTAAGGTAAATAAGTTGTCAAAATTTGGAACACACATTGGCCTCCAAATACTGATTCTTCAGCTCTCATACAAAATTATACAGGGTGTCCCAACTAAAAGGTGACAGAGGTGTTTTTTGGAATTTTTCGTGCGAATTTGAAGAAACGCTCGGACACGTCGATTTTGTTTGCGAGGAGGACACTTTTTGTAGCACGCACCATCTTCAAGGGGTATACTTTACCTCTATATTTTGAATGGGGAAAGTGGGTCCAGTGATATCTTATTTTGAAGTTCCCTTGAATATCTTTCCAATCTTGTAAAAATTTTGAAAATCCATCCATTTGTTTTTGAGATATTTGCTTTCAAATTTAACATGGAATGATAAAATAAAAATTATATCTGAAAAATATATAATTCGTTAAATTTTTATTTTATCAGTCCATGTTAAATTTGAAAGTTTGAAGGCAATTATCTCAAAAACTAATGGAAATATTTTTGAAATTTGTACACGGTTGTAAAGATATTCAAGATGCCTTCAAAACAAGGTATAGCTAGACCCATTTTCCCTATTCAAACTATAGGGGTAATATACACCCCTCGAAGAGGGTGTGTGCTACAAAAATTTTAAGATAGCCAAAAAGTGTCCCCTTCGCAAACCAAATCGACGTGTCCGAGCGTTTCTCCAAATTCGCACGAAAAATACTCAAAACACCTCTGTTACCTTTTAGTTGGGACACCCTGTATATGGTCTCTAGAAGGTATATAGAGGCAAAATGAGTATCCCTTTTATCTCCTAAACTACTACTACTACAAGTCTGCTGTATTACATTTTTTTTAAAGCTGTTAGCAACGTCCTTTATTTCGGAGTCAAAAGTTTTGTTGTTGACCATTTCCAGAACAAAAAAGTACTGCAAACTCAATTTATTAAAATTTATTCTAGCAAATCATTGTATTAGTAAAAATACGGATACACCGACCTAATAGAAAACACCTAAACAGCAAGCTCTTTTAATTTAATTAATATCTCAATTAAGGCTGTGTTTAATTTAGGATAATTTTGTTTTGTTTTTTTAAAATATAATATACCTATATTTTTTAACGATGTCCTAAAATGTGTCCTTATTTTTTTTTGCTTGTGTCCTAAGAATCCCAAAAAAATAATAAAATATTTGGCTAATTTGTATGTTTCTTTAAGAACATGATTTTTGAATTTATAAAAACATTTTTAGGTAACAAATTTGGATGTCCTAATTGTATAAAATCATACAAAAACAAAAGAACCTTAACCACACATTTGAAGTACGAATGTGGGAAAGAGCCAATGTTTATATGCCAATATTGTACAAAAAAATTTAAGTTAAAAGGCAATTTAATTGCACATTTAAGAAAACTTCATTGTGGTTAGATGTGATAATCTAGAATTTTATTTGGATTTTACAGGGAAGAAAATATAAAAATACAATTAATATTGCAGTAAGATCATAAGTTTTTACCTGCCTGCCTTATTTTATTATTTTCGACGAGAATTTTTTTTTGAGGTAACGGTGTAAATGTGTTGTTTGGGTGTATTTTGGCCTATACTAGCAATATCGTCGAGATGTTTTTCTGTGTGTGTGGGTGTGTGTGTGTCTGTCTGTCCGTAACACGATAACCCCTAAGCGGCTGGACCGATTTTTACAAAATTTTGAGGTAAAATAGTGCTCGGCACTGCAACGAGCTGATTAGATTTTGGTAAAAATGCATAAATGATAGTGTTTTGAAATTAAAATTTTTTAAAAATGCTAACTTTTTAACGAAGCATCGTATCAATATGTCGTTTTCAGAGTATAGTAGGCCACGCTTTTCTCAATAATTTGTGTTATAACCAAAAGCCTTTCGTTTCTGAGATATTTACAAAAAATTCTGGCCAAAGCTAATATATCGCTAATTTTGGTCTTTTTCATTACGAAATGTCACTTGTAGTATTTCTTTAGGCTGCGAGACTATTTCTAAATCTACGATTTAGCAAGCTTTTGGCCCCGTTTCAAATATTAGACCATGCCCACAATTTTTTACGCGGTGTGTAAGTGTCAGTCAGTGTTGCCATATTTAATAATAATAATAATAATAATAATAATAAAGGTCTTTTATTGATCATAAATAATATATAAAATAACTGACCAATTGGGCGAGGTTCAGTTCATCTGCCCAGCAACGACCAGATGCCCTGTTCTTCCACCTAACCCCTAAAACTAACCTAACTTAAGTAAGAGAAGCAACAATCTTAAATTTTAAATTATAAAATAGCAATAATCTTAATAAATTTTAAATATAAAATACATTAATCTATCAAAAAATTTAGTGACTTTAAATTTCCAAATAAAAAACAAATAAATATGTTGCGAGGCAAAGCGAGACTCATGAATTTTGTTCTAAGGATAGAACTTTAAAAACGGCACTTCGGAAAGACTTCTTTGAGTTCATTGCGACAACGTCTTCGGGTAACCTATTCCATTCCTTCACAATCTGATATGAAAAAGACCGCTCAAAAAATGTACTATTATGTTTAGGAAAAGTTAGTCTACCTCTAAATCTCAAATTTAAGTTATTCACATCGGTTCGATAGCGAATTTTATTATGTAGGTATGGTGGCGTTTTTTGTTTTATTATTCCAAATATAAGAATTAGTAAGTGAAGACGACGTCTATGAAACATATTAAGCCATTTACTTATCCTTAACGTGTGACTGATTCTCTTTCGTTTTCTGATGCCATGGATTAATCTTAAGCATGCGTTTTGTATCCTCTGTAATCTGTTAGCATCAATCTGTCTTAGACATGGGCCATATACTGTGTCACAATAGTTGAGTTGTGACAGCACGTAGCTCTCGCAGAGCAATGTTTTTAGCTTCTTGGATAAAATATGTCTTTGTTGGTATATCATTTTTAGGTTAAAGTATCCTTTTTGAAGACATCTACCTACATGTTCCGAGAATCGCAGATCCTGGTCCATAATCAAGCCGAGATTTTTGACTTTTTTGCTAAAGGGTATTGGTTGTGAGTCTAGTATAATTTTATTTTTTGCAGCAGCTTCAAACGCAACCCTACGGGACTTAGGCCCGAATGATATAAGCAGAGTTTTCGCCGCATTAAGTTGAAGGCAGTGTTTTTTAGATATCTCAGATATATTTGCCAAATCATAATTCAATGCAGCAATTGCCTGTTCTGCTTCAACAGATTCAAAGGAAAGGTATCCCTGAGTATCATCGCAGTAAAAGTGGTGTTGGCAGGACTGAAAAGCCTTAAGGAACTGTGAAACATAGAGTGAATAAAGCAAAGGACCGAGTATCGAGCCCTGGGCAACGCCAGTCATAACTTTCAGAGGATTTGAACTTTCATTTGCATAACATACTATCTGCTGACGATTATCCAACATAGACGCGACCAGCTGATTTGCATATCTAGAGAAGCCCAGATATTTTAGAATTGCCAGCAAAAGCCCGTGATTTATTGTATCAAATGCCCTGCTGTAATCCAACAAGAAGAGAACTGTTAATTTATTTGAATCTGTAGCTGTAACGATGTCGTCCACGATTTTCGTTAGCGCTGTGGAACAGCTGTGATTTTTCCTGAAGCCAGATTGATGCATTGGTATAAGTGAGTGTTTTCTTACATGGGTTTGAATTTGATTTTGCATAGCTGTCTCAAGGACTTTTGACAGGGTAGGAAGAATGCTAACTGGTCTTAATTGATTCAAATTTTCAGGGCTAGGTACTTTCGGTATTGGAATGATCCTTGCTTTCTTCCACTCTGACGGAAATACGGATTTTGTTAAACAGAAATTTATACAGTGAGTGATATATGGTAGCAAAACAGGAAGACACAATTCAAGGGTTGATTTATTAATACCATCTATCCCCACAGCATTTGTTTTGATTTTAGTTACTATTTGAATGATTTCTATCTCCGATACTGGATAAAAAGAGAAACTGGTGTCAATTAATTTATTTGAATCATAGAAGTGCAAAAGCTCGTCATCAGCAGGCAGTTTTGGTATACTATCAATAAAATGTTTGTTTATTATTTCCACATTACTGATTTCTTCTGGAATGATGGATGTTTTTTGCTTAGTTGAAAAATGAAAATGTTTTAAAGATGACCACATTTCTTTAACACCCTTGACCTCTTGTGTTTTGAGATAAGCCTTTTTCTCTTTATTTACAGCTGATGTAATAATATTTCGCATTTGTTTGTAATTATTCCAATAATTTTCGTTTTTTGTTTGTCTGTACTTAGAAAAAAGCTTATCGCGGTCCTTTATCATAATTTTTAGAGTTGGTGTTAACCATGGAGCATAAGGTTTATTGATTCTATAAGTTTTATACGGAGCATGCAGATCCAAGAGTGATATTATATTTTTATTTAAAAAACTAATTTTACCGTCAATATCTTCGATGTGAAATATATTTCTCCATGGTATGGATCTAAGGTCTGCATCAAATTGATCTCTTCGCAAATTCTTAAAATCTCGCGCAGTCTTAAATATTTGTTGTTTTTTATTGAAATTAAAGTTTAGTGTGCATTGTATCAGTTCATGATCACTAATATTGACATTCAAGACCCCTGAAAATTTAATAGATGCTTGGTTTAATGTCAATATATAGTCAATTAGCCGTTTGGATGTCTGAGTGATACGGGTTGGTTCCTTTATTAGCTGGGTGAGTCCCAGAGATTCAAAAACATTGTAAGCCATTTTGGTGTCGCTATCTTCAAATGTAAGCCAATCAATATTAAAATCCCCCATACAGAATATCTCCTCACTCTCAGGTAATAGTGTTGAGACCATTGACTCAAAGTATCCAAAAAAAGTTTTATATGAAAAATTAGGTGGTTTGTATACTACTCCAATTATACTTTCAAAATGATGGAATTTAATTTTTAACCATAGTTGTTCTATTTCACTGGCGGCTTCTAATCTTACGTATTTAATTCCAGTCCTAAGGTAAATAGCCACTCCTCCTCGATCTCTATCTAGTCTATCTTGTCTTATTAGATTGTAACCATCTATATGAACCATTTTATTCAAAATATGAGGTTTGAGAGAACTTTCCGTTATCGCAATGACATCAAAATCGTTCCGGAGGATAGTATTTTTGAATTCGTTAAAGTGCGCTAAGAGCGAAGATATATTTAAATGTACCAGGGTCAAATTTTTTGGTATTTTCATAATAATTCTTGATATTTATCAACAAAAAAAAAACAAAAAAATGAAATAAATATAGTGATATAAAATAATTTATTTTAAAATCGTTCTGGAATTATTTGTGGTCACCAAAACTGCAGGTAAAAAAATATAAAAACAAATATGTAAAATAAAACAGATAAAGTAAAAAAAACGTAAGCAAACAGAAAACCTACACATTAAACAAACTAAATCAAATCCAACTATATTGCAACAGATAAATAACTAAAAGTTCTAAAGTTTTTGGGATGTTTTTCCAGAGCCAGATGTAGAGCTAGTTTTTCCGGTCTGCCTCGTAGCTCTTAGTTTCACGGGTGTTGGTTTATTCTTTACTGATTTCTTCTCTTTGCTGTTTTCTTCGGGAATGATCACCTTAGAAGTTTTTTCCTTGTTTTTTGGGGTAGCAAAAACTTCCCCACTGCCAATAGCAAGGTCTAATTGACTGGATTTTTGAATATCAGGCGTCGCAGGTGCGCTGTTATTTTTAAAGAGATGCTTTTTGTTGACAAAAAAGTCGGTAAATGATTCCTCGTCAGCTTCTTTAAGGTCAGCAACACTAAAGCACTCACCGTTGACAAATAATTGGTTTTTTGAGATTTTTGTAGTAAACTGCTTTTCCTTTGCTATTTTGTAAAATTTGTACAGGATTTTTTGAATATGTTGCTGTTCTTGAGTCAAATCGTTAGTGATGCTAATACCCGTTCCTTTCAGCTTTCCACTATTTCTGAGGACTTGTTGCTTTACAGAGTATCTAACGAATCTTACTATTACATGTCTTGGTTTTTCGCCGGTTTGGTTACCTATCCGATATAAATTGTCAATATCTTCTGTGTTAACTCTCACTTGCAGTTTTTGACTAATTAGTTCCAATTTATTTTTTTCCAACTCCTCTTCTTCTTCTTCTTTTAATCCAAATACTATGGCCTGGTTCTTTTTTCCTGTTTCCTCCAAATATTTGATTTTTCTTTTTAAAGTTGAATTTTCACACTCTAATAGACTTACTTTATCTTCGAGATCTTGTATCTTCCCGTCGAATCTTCCAAATCTTCTTTGATAGCTTGAATATCTGTCTTAATCAAATTGTTTTGTTGCTTCACTTCTTGCAAAAGACTAAATATCTGGTCGTTGGTTACAGACATTTTGCTCTCTCAACATATATTCCGGCCGATTTAAAATATAAAAGGCCTCGGCTATCTGGTACTGTTTTATCGACCTTGCCTTATTGATAAGAAGCGAATTTTATATGTAAACAATGTTCAAAATTACCGGTTTCTTGATAAAAATAGATTTAAACTTACAATTTTTTGTTGCTGTCGGTTGACCAGCGCTTCATAAGATGTTTGCACTAGCTTTTCTAATGATTTACACTTTTATTTTTACTATTTACTGGGTTATAAGCGAGAGCTACTTAAACGTGTTGTTAATCTCAGGCGGCCTACTATAGGTTTTCCTTTAATATGAAGGGTTTTCAACAAAAATTTTGACTATTGAAAGATTGAAGGTTTTTATTTTTATATATTTTGCAAATATTCCAATAATTTTACTAATCTTATCTTATTTCGGGAAATTAAACAATTTATTTTTAATTTTGGTTTTTATAATTTATGATTTAAGTTATACATTTTTTTTGTTTGGTTTTTTTCTCCATTTTAATTAAAAATAAATGGATTTGACACCTTCCTAGCTAGCCTATTAGCACACTTCAATGATAAAGTCTTGAAAACAGTTTTTTTGTAAATATCTAAGAAACTAAAGCTCCTACGAAGTTTTTGGTTCGGTTATAGAATTATTGAGCAAAATATACTCTACTATAGAAAACAATGTATTGATACAATGCTTTGTTAAACATTAATATTAATAGATTTTGCCCAAAATCTAATCAGCTCGTAAGAGTGTCGAACACTATTTTACCTAAAAATTTTATTAAAATTGGTTCAGCGGTTTAGGAGCTATCGTGTTACGCCATTACTACGGGGGCTAGGAAGGTAAACATTGTTCATGGTATAAAGTTTTTTTTTGTTTGATGTCGACCACGCACCGTTACTGTTTTGAAGGATATGACGGGTTTTTGTCAGTAGAGTTGCACTGGCTGTAAATGTCAGTTTGACTCATTCCATGCCTTTTGGTTTTCTCTGCGACCAAGTAATAACCAAGGGGTGGCTCGATCGCCGTGTTCGTACACCAGAAGGAAATACCTACGGTATAATACCTACGGTATAATACCTACGGTATTTCCTGGTATTTCCCAGTATTTCCTCAAATTTCAAAGGTATTTTCTAGTATTTCCCAAGCACTTCCCGGTATTTCCTAGTATATTTCCCAGTACTTCCGAAGTATTCTTTGGTATCTCCCCTAACCTGTACACCACAAGAAAATACCGAGCCACCCCTCGGGAATAACTTACTTGATTCATTTTTGTTAGCGAAGTTAAACATTATGTTTATTAAAAATAAGGTAGTAGTGGCTCGTGACTTTCGCAATTGGTGACTTAGGATTTCCCTATCTCATTTTTCATACACACATAAAAAATAAAAACTTAATATGCTAATAATAATTTATAAAGAACTTACCTAAATTCAGTAAAATCAGCGAAATGAAATGAATGTAGGTAGTAGGTTCACGATGATGCAATTGCAATTTAATTAAAATTTTACTGCTTGTAGTGAGGCAAATTCGTCTATCCTTTCAATTTTTGTACCACGATTCTTTAAAATGTCGATTATACACTTTGTCTTTAACCTTAACCGCTTTCACGCGTCCACCACCTTGAAAATTTGCATCGTACACAGGGAACATTGTGCAAAATAATTAAAATAAAAACAGAATCAGAATCGTATGTTAACAATACGCCGGTAACCTATTTCAATAATGCAACGTTTAGAACGTTAGCTGAGTGAATTGACTGGGAGAACATTAGACAGTCTTATAAGCCGATGGAAAGCTTTCACAAAAATGTTACACGAATTTTTAAACAGTTTCCCTTTTCGCACTATAAGAACAAAAAACAAGAAAATATGGGCAACCAAACGGTTAAAAATTTCGGGGAAAAATCTTCGGGCTTTACACACAATTAAAAAATTTATGAATTCGGAATGGTTTAATCAATACTTTTCCCTTAATCGGAAAATCTATAAGAGCCTAATAAGAAAAAGACAATATTATAATCATAGAATAAATAACGAAAATAATTCAATTAGAGAGTATTGGAATATAATAAATGAATTGCGAAGTAAAAAACAATTTAAAAGACGTAAATACAAGACCTACAGAGTTAAATACCTTCTATTTTACGGTGGCAGAAAAATTAACAACCGACTTGAAGTCGAAAAAAAGCCCATTAAGTTTTCTGCCTACCTTCAATTGCACAGAGTTTTTAAAGTTAACTCCAACAAGCATCGCTGAAGTTACAAAGATCATTTGTGATATAAAAAAAAACAGAACTCTTGTGGTGTTGATGGCGTCTCGGCGAAAATAATAAAAAATCTGCCGGAATCTGCAATCGCATCGCTAGTTGATTGTATTAATAATTCATTTATAACTAGAACTTTTCCAGATTGGTTAAAGTTAGCGATAATTATACCAATTTTTAAAGGGGGTGAATTAAATGATCGCCCAATATCTCTTCTCACCCCTTCTTCAAAAATCATGGAAAAAAATAGTTAAAATTAGTCTAATAAAATACTTAAAAGAAAATACAATCTTAACACCTGCTCAATTTGGGTTTCAAAAGAAGAAAACCACAAATGATGCAGTTTTCACTTTTTTAGAAAACTTTTCATAAGCCTTAATGATGGTTTTGTGATTTTTCTAAGGCAATCACGAAATACTGAAGAATACTTCTTTTTGTTAACGACCTAGAGTTTTTAGCGATATCTGGAGTATTTGTTATTTTCGCTGACGACCTACAGTGTAATGATAAAGATGAACTTGTTTTTATTCAATTATATAAAAATGATTTAAAGGGTATTAAAGATTGGTGTGACTCTAATAGGCTTGTATTTAATATATCCAAGACTAATATTTTAAGCTTTAAATGCGAGCTTCAAGGTGTGACACTTGATCAAAGAGTCTTAGAAAAAAAAAGGATGTAGTCAGATTTCTTGGTATACACATTGATGCCAAACTTAGGTTTAATTGTCACATTGATCAATTTAACAAAAAATTGGCAAAGGGTTCCTATATAGTAAAAAGCGTTTTCTTAGAAATAGCAAAAACTGCATACTATGCCCTACTGGACTCCCACCTATGGTATAGCATTTTGAGGTTTCTTCTCTTAAAGTGCAGTTCAATCCACCTTTGTATTGCAAAAATGAGCCGAGGTATATTTGTCAAATTAACACCAGAGAGAGTTGTAGATAACTTTTTGTATGCGAGGAAGATCTGACTGTTTATTGATTCTGGAGACTCCTTTATTAATATTTAAAAAAATTGAAGGCTATAGCAGAGAATCAAGATACAATCTAAGACAGACCAGTGATTTACCTTTGCCAATACCGAAATCATCGTTAACCAAAAACTCATTAAAATATTTAATGGTTTGCCTGATGACATAAAGTCTATCAGTGAATACAAGACATTTCGTAACATTGAAAGATAACCCTTGAGGAATAGAGTTTGTAAACGATTAACTATTTGAGATAAACCCATTAACAAGGATCTTTGAGTTTTTATATAACATTTCAAACAATGTTTACTTTGGTTAGATAATCCAATTTTTATAACCTGCCACCAGAATAAACGATTTACTCTGTCAAAAGTCTGATTTTATTCTAGTGACAAAATTGCACCTGGAATGGTATTGATATTTTTATAGTTCATAGTTTTATATTACAAATAGGGTTTATTTATTTAGGGTTTTATGGTCGCAGTTGAACAATGTTATTGGTTGAAAGTTACTTATGACTTTAGGAGAAAACTCTAAATTTGAAATATACTTAAAACGTTACAAATTTGAACGAAAAAATAAAGCATGATGTTTAAATTTATAATAGTACATTATATACCTGGGGACTAAAGTGGCAATTTTTATCTCAGGTAGCCCGAGTTAAGGGCGAGTCATTCTCACCAAATCCAAGGAAAACTTTGTCAATTTTGAAACCAACCTTAGCAGTGGCTCACCCAGGAATATGTCTTGGGGGGCCCGAAGCCTCTTGGGGGGGGGGCGAGACCTCATCATCTCGTATTTTATACTGTTTTATCTTTTTATTCATGAAATATGTGAAAAATATCTAAAAAAATCTTGGGCTTGTACTTGTAGATGCAACCCCTAAACAAGTCAAAACGTATTTTTAATTTTAAATTTGGTTGATTCCTTTCATTGCACTATCTACGAATGAAAGTGACTTGAACGGAGGTTAATGTTTAATTTAGAAGTAGGTTACCTAAATAAACATGTAACGGAAGTCAGAAGCATTATTAGTTGTCACATAGGTTCAAACTTGAATAAATATATAAATATGAATGCAAATATGCCCTTGCTACAGCTTAAAGCAGACAACGTTAGTTTGTGGGAGACACTGGCGCAAGGCACTACACAAAATATGTGGTTGGTTGCTGTGTAAGAGCTATCCAACATGTTATTTAAAACCATGCATTTTTCAACGGAGGTGACTAGTTAACAGGGAACAAGACATATTTTTTTTTTTTTTTTTTGGCTTTTTTTACAATTTTACCCCCTTAACATGTGGAATTTAGTAGTTTGTTGTTCTAAAAAGTATTTGACATTTAAAATTATTGATTTATTTCTAAAAAGGCATGAAAAAAAGCAAAATTCTTAAACAAAGGAAAAAGCAAAAGGAGCTGGAATTTACTAATATCGTTAGGCAAATTTTGAAGAGTGCGATAATTTTTTAAAAACTTTTTTGCATTGAGTCAATATATTGTTATGCATTTCTTTGACCTTTCTAAAAAAACTATTTTTATCAATTTGAGCCAGTACAGTTAACAGGTTTCTGACAATTTGGTAAGAATGGCTCATATATACTATTTTTGACACTTTCAAATCTTTTTTGCTAAAATTGTTTAATGATAAAATTTGATTGTTACCAATACATTTTAATTTATTCCTCTAATTTTAGTTTAGTCCCCGGGTGTTATTTTAGTTCCCGGGCCCCCAGTACAATTTTAGTCCCTGAAGTGAGGCACTAAAATATATTTATAGTCCCTAAAATACAAAAAAAACATTTTTAGGTAACAAGTTTGGATGCCCTAATTGTATAAAATCATACAAAAACAAAAAAACGCTAAACAGACATTTAAAGTATGAATGTGGCAAGGACCCAATGTTTGAATGCCAATATTGTCCAAAAAAATTTAAATTAAAAGGCAATTTATTTACACATTTAAGAAATCTTCATTATGGTTAGGATTAAGACTTGTAAATTAGGTAAACTTTTTACAGAAGTATACGTAGTACCTATTACATAAAAAATAACCAGGTTGACATATCGTTGCTGTACCTGCAAAACGTCGAATGTGAAAAATCTCGATTTTATTATATTTTGCTAAAATATTCAGAAATTAGTCCTAAAGTAGGTATTATCCAAAGGGTTTCAAGTCGTTCACACAATCGGAAGAGGTCGCTTGAATTGCAATATAACCAATGTGAAACACGCCTATTGTTTTTTGTGGATTCTGTAAAATTATTTCTTTTTGACATTCGACTTTTTGCATGTACAGCGACGATATACTTAAAAAGTTGCAAAATATTTTTACCTTCCTAGCCCGCGTAGCAATGGTGTTATTTTCGACAAAACAATTTTTTTTGAGATAACGCTGAAAATGTGTTCTTTGGGTGTATTTTGACCTATCTTAGCAACATCATCGTGATGTCGGTATGTGTGTGTGTATATCATTTCTGTCCGTAACACGATAGTTCCTAAACCGTTGAACCGATTTTGAAAAATATTTAAGGAAAAATAGTAGTCGACACCAATACGAGCTGATAAGATTTTAATTTTTTAACGGAGCATCGGATCAATATGCGGTTTTCGGAATATTTTATTTTATAATCAAAGACTGCATACGAGCTTTAGTTTCTGAGATATTTACAAAATAGGCTAGCTACAAAGGTATCCGATCCGCCATGGATCCATTTATTTCTACAAATTAAACTGAAAGTTTTTCTAAAAATAGTTGGTATTTATCAACATAAATGCCTCAGAAATGAACAATAACTATTTTTTGTAAAGGTAACGTTCCCACTTTCGTGGAAAGTAATAATAAAAGGATTATAAAAATAGCTTTGTTATTTTTTAAATAGTGAATCTAGAATTTAGATACTTTATCCTTTAACCTAATTATAATTGTTGATTGATTAAATGATTATATCAAAAGACAGCAAATAAAAAACAAAAAGAACAAACTATTACTGTTGATTTCATTTATTCAAATAAAATTTCTCATTTTGGAACAACATATATATATTAAATAATCTTTTCGTTAAAAAGAAAAACACAAATTGGAATGGAAAAGAAGACAATCATTTTACTTGGAAGATAAAGTTAAAATATTTTAAACTGATAACTCTGTTAAAAAAATTAGAATATTAAAATACTTATTATAATCTAACCTTATTAATATATTAGGGTAGGTAGTAATTTTAATAAAATAGCTGTTTAGGGGCCAAAAAAAAGCTCCTAAAAATTAAAATTTTGCACTGTTTTTTTAACATATATTTCGTTAAGTTTGTGGGGTGGCCGAAAAAAAACCGGACAATTTTTTTTTCATTATAACTTTTTCTAGATTCTTGCCACGCACAACAAGGTACGAATTAGCAAAATCGGTTTAGTGGTTCTAAAAAAATATTTTTGTGTCAACCATTGTTTTGCATATTATACGATTGCCATGCCAATCATGTCTGCATTTATTTCCTTATAAATTCATTACTACTGAACCGATTTTAATGAAATAAAAAACATCCTGGTGAGAATTGATTGCTTTTTCAAGATCAAGATCAAAGTTTATCGCCCTCTTAAAATTTAAGTTGGCGGACAGAATCATACTTGATTCTTCAAAATGGCATGTTTATTCTTAGTTTCCGCAAATATTTTAGTTTTTTTTAATTTATAGAAAAGTACCACTTTTCCCAGACACAACAAGGTGCAAATGAGTAAAATCGGTGTGGTGGTTTTCAAATAATCTATTTTTGTTTACAGATTATACGATTGCATTGCCAATCCTTTCTGCATTCATTTCCTTATAAATTCGTTTTACTAAACCAATTTTGGTGAAATAAAATAAATCATGTTGATAATTGATTGCTCTTTAAAGATTATAAGAAACAAATAATAAGAAATTTGCCGCCATCTTAGAATTTAAGATGTCCGACAGAATCATATTCTTCAAAATGGCGTGCTTGTTATTCTTATTTTCCGAAAATGTTTTAGTTTTTTTTTCAATTTATAGAAAAGCATTACTTTTCTCCCGCATGAAGAAATAAAAATTAATTGAGTGCTTTTCTATAAATTAAAAAAAAAAACTAAAATATTTTTTGAAAATAAGAATAAACGTGCCTCTTTGAAGGGTCAAGTATGATTATATCCGACATCCTAACTTCTAAGATGTCGGCAAATTTCGATTATAAACTTTAAAGAACAATCAATTCTCATCATAATTTTTTTTATTTCACAAGATCGGTTCAGTAATAATGAGTTTATAAATAAATTAATGCAGACAAGATTGGCAATGCAATCGTATAATCTGTAAAACAATGGCTAAAACAAAAATACATTTTTTGAGAACCACCAAACCGATTTTACTAATTTATACCTTGTTCTGCGGGGGAAAAGTAGTACTTTTCTATAAACTAAAAAGAAAACTAAAATATTTTCAGAAAATAAGACTTAACACGCCATTTTGAAGAATCAAATATGATTGTGTCCACCATCTTAAATTTTAGGATGTAAATAAATTTTATTCATGGTCTTTAAAAAGCAATCAATTCTCACCTGGATATTTTTTATTTAATCAAAATCGGTTCAGTAGTAATGAATTTATAAAGAAATAAATGCAGATATGATTGGCAAGGCAATCATATAATATTCAAAACAATGGTTAAAACAAAAATATTTTTTTTTAGAACAACCGAACCGATTTTGCTGTTTCATACCTTGTTGTGCGTGACAAGAATGCTGCGTTTTTAGCGATTTAAAAAATTACTAAACCATGTTTGCAACACAAGAATAAACGAGCATCTTTGAAGGGTACTTTTTATTTTATTTCGTCCGCCATCTTGGATTTTGAAATGGCGAACAAAAAATTTTATTTGTTCAAAACTCTGGTTAATTCTCTGTTTGTCTCATTAAAATACACGGTATAGTTCAAAAGTTATAATGCAAAAAAAATTGTCCGGTTTTTTTTGGCCCACCCGATATATATATATATATATATATATATATATATATATATATATATATATTTATTCTGATCTTCCTATGTGTAATGATTTTAGTTTTACTGTAGGTCATACTCAAGCATATATTTTTAGCTGCTGTATCCAGTTCTTCCAGCATTTTTATCAGTTCTTCTTTCTTATCTTTTATTAAGACGATATCATCAGCATATCTTAGTTGCTGCAAGTATTGTCCGCTTACTATAATGCCAATTTCTTCCCAATCTAAGTTTTTAAAAACAGGAAACCTATAGGACCTGGTTAAATAGTTTAGGGGATATTGGGACACCTTTTCTTATAAGGATTGGCTTGGTTTCTTCATGGTTTTTGATTGATGTTTTTGCTTCGCTATATATATTGGATATTATGTCTGTGTATCTGTGATCTAATCTTTCTATTTTCGTGAAAAGCTTATAAATTACATTAAGTAGTGTTCTGCTGCCTTTCTTGTATAGAATAATGATTATAGATTCTTTTCAGCTGTTTGGGAATATATTTTTTAGTATTTTATGCAGGCGAATTTGGAGGGTATTAACTACAGCTTTATCACCGTACTTGAGCATATCTGCCTTTACTCCGTCTTTTTCAGGTGATTTGTTATTTTTCATTTTCTTTAATGCCGTCTTTATTTCCGCTTTGCTTATTTCTGGTTGTAGCTCTGAGTTTATATTCTTTATTTTTGTTTCAAGTTCCTTTATGCTTTCTTGCGATGGTTCCCTTTTTGTTTGGTATAATTTTGTATAGAATAGTTGTGTGATATTATTATTGATATTATATTGATATTGATATTATATATATTATTTATGATATCCTCTTTAATTAGTAACGTCAGTTCCTATGTCGTCCATATCCTTTATTTTAATTATTTCATATCTACCTTGAGTCGGCCTTAGATATTCCATATTTCTGTTATTTTCTATAACTCTCTCGACTTTTTTTCTTAGAGAATTACGTTTTAAAAATGGGTTGGACACTGCCAACTGGGTTTATGATTTATTCTAATTAAAGCCGGTCGCACTCTTAGCTCATTTTAGTCGCCAGTGGTGGCAGCTACACGGTATTTCTATAGGACACCTCAAGCGCAGTGTGTGTGCCGACCTCATTTAAAATCTGAAGGAATTCCTCCCACAACGTGTGGCTGCCACTATGATTGTACGTTAGTAGCGGTCACCACCCTTAAAGGATCTAATGTGTTCCATAATTTAAATACTATCTAGTAAATAGAAACCAGTAGACTTAGTCATCTTGATATACCACATAATGCCATGGTTGTAGCCTTAGACCACTGATGGGTCATAAACCTTTTGACATAATTAACAGGGTAGAGAAGCCACAATGTGCCCGCACTAGCTGCTAGCTCCAAATAGGCACTTCATGTGTATACCCTGTCCTATGTGGTGATTTCCTGAATGGCCAGGTCACCGAATCCATTCAGAGAATCACCAGATTAACCAATCCCCTTTACCCTAGATGTTATCTATTGTGATCCCAAAGGTTACCAGTTTTAATTTTCTTTTTGTTAACATACTGGCCAAAGCTCGCCGTTACCAGGCTACCCATTTAAATACCCATGGGTCGAGGCCCCTTTAGTCGTTTCTTACGACACTCCTAGGGGTTACCTTGGTGCTATTCTTACGAACCGACACCATGCGGACAGTACCTGCCACTAGTGGCGACTAAAAGTAACCGTGTGCGCCACCGACCTAAAAAGCTAAAGCGTCACAGAAAATGTTTAAATAAAATTTAAAATTTTATTAAACAATAAAATTTAGAAAGAAAGAAAATTTAAATGCATTTTTAATAATTTTAATTTATTATTTACTTTTTTTATATAAACATTTATTTTCATTTTATTGTTTTTTAAAATACAAGTTTTTCATATCGTATTTTTCGTGTATTAAAAAAAAACAAATTTCTCAACCTAGTACCAAATTTTCTTTACAAAAGTTTTTGTTATGGCTGTAATTCTATTAACCAATTAAAAGCAAAAACAAAACAACCTATAGTTGGCATTGTATCAAAGTGGCACCGCGTCATAGCTATGATAAACCAAATTTTGCGGCAAAATCTAAGTAAAGAAGCCGTAAAAAATTAGTGGTTCACTTTGTACATGTAGTGTGCCGCTCTTGGTTTAATGTTCGAAGGATAAAACACTAACACCTTTTAAAGGAGAGATCAAATAGGTACTTACCTAATAAATAAAGATCCGAAACATAAAAGAGGATTAGTTGCAAAAACGGTAATTTGTTTTCTAAAAAGCTCCGTCGTAATTTGTTTGAGATAAACAGTCAAAACAACAACGAACAGAAAACGTCAAAGCCCGGCTAAATCAATATGTTCGTAACAAGCAGATAAGAGTATATAATATTATGTTCCTTTCTAATGAAATTGTTTAGAAGAAGACATCAATAAAAAGCAAGTAAAATAGTAAGCTAATGACTAATTAGTGCAGTGCCTCGTTTTAGGAATCAATATCAATAAAAAAATTAAAAGTGCGTGCCACTGTATGTACCCCTTTACTCCCTTCCCGCTCATCAAGGTTTTGATGACGCGGTGTCACTTTAATACAGTATCAACTATAAGTGATTTTCACAGTCGGGTTTTAGGTAACAAATTTAGATGCCCTAATTGTATCAAATCATATACAAACCAAACACATTTATGCAGACACTTAAAATACGAATGTGGAAAAGAACCAATGTTTTCTTGTCAATATTGCCCAAGGAGATTTAAACGCAAAGGAAACTTAAAATGTCACATAAGAAACATACATCAAGTTTGTGTGAATGGATTTTCAATCAAATTTTAAGGTAATACTTTGTTTGGTGATCCGTGGTAAAACGGTTATTTTTTGAATAATTTATGTTTAAATTCATGGTAACTTTTATAAAGTTTTTTTTTTTAGTTTAATGTTTAATTTTTGTAGCCGTAGTGACACCATCTTAAATTAAATATATAAAGGGTTCCTTAAATATGATATATGTAGGAGTAGGATATTT
The DNA here is from genome assembly GCA_963576565.1 of Aspidapion aeneum. NCBI lineage: Eukaryota > Metazoa > Arthropoda > Insecta > Coleoptera > Brentidae > Aspidapion > Aspidapion aeneum. Next base: position 57,892,614 of record OY755045.1, read on the forward strand.
GCTAAAGATACATGCTAATATAGACTTTGTGCGGTTTAAAGAAAAACAGATAAATTGAGCAATGCTGCCAGTTCTATTTACAGTAAAAGTAATGCCCTTAGTCTAGTAAATAGTAAGGTGTCGTTAAAAGCAAGTTGAAGATCACTGAGATCTGAGTAGATCGTAGGTATTCTTATAAAATTTAAGCAATACACTTTAACACGTACAATGGTAATTTGTTTATTAATAAATTTTCAATAAAAGTGTGTTCTCAAAAAACGTTACTATCTGAGTAAGTTCACTTTAAAATAATATGTCCTCTGGTTCATAGTTATTTCAACCCGGACCAGTTATCAAAAACAAAAAAGTCTGTTAGACAGAAAGATTTTTCAAAGAGGTTGGATTTGCGGAATAGAAAATTTTATTGCTGATTCTAATAGACCAAGAGACCTACTCTAAGAATCCGTTTGATGCTACTCTAACACCCTTAAGCATTTTGAAATATTCAAGATGGCGCCCAAGTAGGGATAAAAAAATTAAAGAAAGAATGATTTTTAAAGACATAAATACAAGACTAAGCGCATTCAATAGCTCTTGGGATCCCAATAAACGTACTAAAAGCCCTGACCCCTTTCTCTCCTAGAACATTGTCAAAATGGCGCCGCCATCTTGACAACATTGCAGTGGCGTCCGTAAAAGAAATGCGTTTTCGTAATTTTTAAGACAACAAATACAACTTGGTATCGTTAAAAATTAGATTTCCTACGTTACGCTATTAAGTGATACATCATTCCACAGAAAAGTTTATTCTATAAAATAAAGCACAATACATAGATTTTTCTGGAATTTGGGAAAACCCCAAAAAAACATAATATTTTCTTAAATATACATTTTTTTAAACATAAAAGGTTTTAATTTACGGACGTCATTGGAGCGTTATCCAAAACCTAAACTGGACAGGGTGACACACATTTTAAATGAGAAATTAATTTTCTACAGAAAAGTTTTTTATACTTTTCTTCCTAAAAGTCTTTTTTTCTGAAATAATAGGTTTAATTTAAAAATGTTGGTGTATTTATTTTCATTGAAAGGGTACATATCTCTGAAGGGGTAGCACTCAGGGAGCTTAAAAATATCTCATTTGATAGGTCTTTTCATGGGCTTAATTTTTTGACATATTTTCTTAAAAAGTTTTTTTTTGTAAGTTTTTTTGAGTAAAAGGATTCTTAAACTAGAGATTACTTAAATCAGCAATAACATTTTCTGTAGACCTCAAATCCAGGTTAAGCTCTATATTATTGATAATTATCTTCCTGACATAGTCAATTGGTTACATTGGAAACGTTAATATAAAGAATAAAATCGTCATCTCACCTTAATTTTTTATGCCAGTTTATAAAAATCGGAAAGAAGTTGTAATCAATAAAATATTTTCAAGTCAAGCTAAATATAACTTTTGAGTTTAATTGTAGTAGATATCCCAAAAAGTGGAAGCAATAAGAAACGAGTTTTAAAAAATCCAAATTTGTCATTATTTATTATTTTTTTACGAATTATATTGGTGTTTTGCTATTAATTTGTTTTTTGTTGCACGGACAAGAATTTATATAAAACTGGATCTAGTTTTTGCAGCCAGCATTAATTGCGTTATGAATGAAGTTGTTTAAGTTTTCACCTAAATTGTTAGAAAATTAATAAAATACCTTCGACAAGATTACAGAGGAAATTGACACTTTCTAAGGTAGCTAAGGCTTCAGAGAAAATGAAAAATATTTCAGTTTCAAACAAAGATCATAAAATTTTATATATAAAAACGTGAAAAAACTTAATATTTTAGCATACGTAGAAGCTTTAAAAGAACGTATTTTTTTTTAAAACATAAAAAAAATCAAACCTGCTTATAAAACTAAAATAATCTTTAATTTGATGATGACGCTAAATATAATTTTAAATTAATAAAAATAAATATTTAGCTTATTTAAACTATTATTGTATTAGTAAAGTTATTATTATGAAAATAAATATTCCAAAGAAATTCTGTCTATGTATGGACCGTCAAATTGCTTTTTTGTGTGAATCTCTTAGGGCAAAATGATCAAATAAATATTGGTTTCCTTGTATATTTGTACTTCATATACATTGACAAGTCGTTATTGTATTTGTATGAATTTTAAAAATCTTGTCTTGTTTTAAGGTATGGCAGTTAAACCCAAAAGTTTAGTTTGGCTTTATTTAAAAAAATTACTTAATTACACATTCTTTAGTTTGTTACCGATTTTTATGAATTGAGAAAAAAAAATGGAATCCTATTTAAGTCTTGGGTTTATAAATATTTTTGTGGATATTAGTAAAAAAACACCTGGGTTTTTATAAATATAACTATTCAAATTAAGGTGCCTCTTGTATAATCAGGTTTGAAAAGTGTCACTTTTCCGCATGCGATTGCAGTTGACCGACCGAAGCGCAGCGAAGTTTGGCCAGCAATTAAGTTCAAAAATGAAACTACAAGGGTTAGGGTGTGAGGGACAAAAAATTTTTTCGAGCGTGCGGAAAACATGGAATTACTTCACTGATTCATTTCACTCTAACTTGACATGAAACCGTTGTATGACAATGTATTTTGGTTGCGTAGGAAACAAACCGCATCTGACACAAAATACGTCTATAATATTATTGCTTTAAAATAAGTGTGCAGGAAACAGTTATTTACCTAACAAGTGCGGAGAGTGGTACTTTTCTGCACGTCAGTTAAACGAATGACGCTTAGCGGAGTTTGGTTAAGCCGTCACGGACGGAAAAGTCATTTTACGCATGTGTTAGATACAACATTTTTCGTTCGTATTTATTAAAAACAAAAAAAAAATAATTTTACTGTGTTGAACAAAAAATTAAGTAAACGTCAATGAACATCGTTAGATTTTTTGTTTATAAATATTGAAATTTTTTTCCAAAAGAAAATTGAGTGCGGAATGTCTTTTCGAATGCTAGTAGAAAATAAAATGCCGTCCTGTGCCAAAGTGTTCGAAGTAGGTTCTAACTTGTCCTGTGGTGTGGCACTTTCAAAATTAAAATGCGTGCGGAATCGTAACACTTAAGGAATAACTAAGGAATGTTCACGTGACCATATTTTTTGATTTCCAATCGCTTTTTATAAGCTAACGCTAGCGTAGTGAAGCCGAAATCTCACGGTTTGTGATTTAGCAAACTTGATTTATGATATGCCAAACAACACATTGGGGGAATATAAAGTGTGCGCTTTCACTCATAGTAGGGAAGGTAAAGGTCGTGAAGATTTTTAGGAACTTATTTCCTTAGTCAGCAAGCAACGATAAAACTGTTCCTTGATCAATTCTAAGTAAAATTTGTTATATAATTAGAGGGGGGTTTTCCGATGGATTTATGCGTAAAATGCAAAAAAAGTTATAAATTCGAGGAACTTTTTTCTTAGTATTCCATATATGTTCGTAAAAGCTATACATAAACTAAGTATAAATAAATCGATCCATGACGGATCTGATACCTTCCTAGCTAGCCTTAATAGCACACTTCAAGTAAAGCCATGGTATATTATCTGAAAAACTCAAGCTCTTACGAAGGTTTTGGTTACAACACAAATTATTGACCAAAATGTATTCAACTATATTCCGAAAACTGCATATTGAACGATGCTCTGTTAAAAATTTTGCATTTTTTAGATTTTTTAATTTTCAAAAAAACTGTCATTAGCATTAAGGGATTTTGACCAAAATATCAGCTCGTTGGAGTGTTAAACACTATTTTAGCTGAAAATATTATGAAAATCGGTTCAGCGGTTCAGGAGCTATCGTGTTACATACAGAAATAATATATACACAGACACACACAGACAAACATCATGACGATATTGCTAAGATAGGTCAAAATACATCCAAATAACACATTTTCGGCGTTATCTCAAAAAAATTTTTTCGTCGGCTACGCGGGCTTGGAAGGTAAAAATAGGTTGACTAATCTCTAAGTATAGGAAATATCTCTGGCGAAATTGTCAAAAAATGAAATAATCAATTTGTGACAATTTTGCCAGAGATATTTCCTATATTTAGAGATAAGTCATACTATTTTTTATACTTAGCTTAAGTATAGCTTTCACCAATAAACATATGCATTACTAAAAATAAAAGTTCCTTGAATTCATATCTTCTTTTGCATTTTGCGACTAAACCCATCGGAAAATAGTAAGGGTTTATATAGAAATTTTTTCTTAGAATTGCTCACTGAACAATTCTATTAATGTTTGCTGACTAAGAAAATAGGTTTCCGCAGTCTTATTTAGGCGTCATTTAAAAAAGTGACATATTAAAACAGTGATTATCAAAGGATCGATATATCAAAAGGGCGACAGTTTAAAAAAAACGACATAACAAAAGAGCGACAATTCAAGACATCAACATTTAATATAGCAATTTTAAAAAAACAATATTAGGAAAATATTTTTTTGAAAAAAATGTTTTTGGTTTGGTTTGGTTCGATTCCCTTCGGTTTAGTTTCACACCCCCTAGGATCCCGGGAAAGAAATCAGAGAAGGTTTTTTGAAAGAATATATTAGACAGGGGTTCCTGAAATACCGGGAGTGGTCGTTAGATTTTGCTTAATGCTGCTTAATGCTGCTTAATATTGATTTTTTGAAAAATCGCTGTTTTAAACGTCGCTGTTTTAAATTGTCGCTGCGTTCGAATGGTGTTTTTGGTGGTTCTTTTAGTTTCATGCGGGCGGCATTTGCACTCGTGTGAACGACACTGATCAGATTAAATAGCGAGTTTGCCAAAGAAAAAGACAAACCAAATAGAAGATTATTTGATTTGTTCATTTTTACAGAAAAAAATTTTAGGCAGCAAATTTGGATGTCCAAGTTGTCGAAGATCATATAAATACAAAGCAGACTTATCAAAGCATATAAAGTACGAATGTGGAAAAGAACCAATGTTTAGTTGTCCATATTGTCAAAAGAGATTCACACAAAAAAGCAATTTGACTGTCCATACAAAAAGAATGCATTTGAAATAGTATTCATAAATAAAAATAAATTTTTGCCAATGGAAAAATAAGACTAACTAACAGTTTGACTGATAGCATTTTGTTTTAACTAGAAAAGTTAGATTTATACTTAGGGTTCACTCAACAGTTCTCCCGGCTTTGTTTCGTCTGTAACTCACAATTATGTTGTGTTTATAGCATTATTTTGTTTTATATAATTCATTTAGTTCACTAGCTCAAACGGCTTTACTCTTTTTATTCTTCGAACTAGCATAGTATTGTCTAGAAGCTGAATTGCTTTCACATTCACATGTCGATGGAGTCTATCTTCATGGCTTTTTGCGTTCTTAACATGTGTTTTCCAGTGCAATTTGTCATACCGAGATATTTTGCCTGATTTGAATATGGTACGGGAATGTTATTAATTGTTATTTGTATGTGATTAACATTTTTGGTTGTAAAATCAACAACATTTTTCTACTGTCCATAAACCAGTATCATGGCTAAATGACAACTGGCTTTGGGATGTCGTGAATAATAAATATAAATAAGGGCCTAGTACGCTACCCTGGGGCACGCTTACTTGAATTTCTCTTAAATTTGAGTATGAGTCTTCCTGTTTTACTCTGAAATGTCTATCAGATATGTATAATAGGGTGGAGCGAAAAATTAAATATTCGAAATGGGGTAGGGTGCAAAAGTTGTCTGTGGGTACTGAAAATAACGTGTTAAAAGCACAAATAAATTGAAAATATTTTAGAGGTTCCTCAAAGGCCGTGAAGTTTTACCGTAATAAGCATATTATACTAACTACGATAATAGTTGTTGTTTAAATCACTTTTTAATTTTGCTTATATATATATATATATATGAATTTGTAACTGTTAACAACATTAATTCGTCGGTCTTATGACATAAGGCCCTATCTCGATTTATATTATAAGATTGGCGTTTATGTTGTAAAAGTATACGTCAACATTTCAGATAGGGCCATATAAAGAAATAAATGAATTTTGAGATAGGACCCTTGGCTAAAACCAAGTATACACTAGATATAAACTAACGCAGACCTTCGCACGTTTTGGCCCTATCTCAAGTTAGGGCCTTATGTCATGAAAGCGACGAATTGTCCAGCGTTAAAATACGACTTCGTTCGCTAAGTTTGTTTTATTGTCCTTGTTACAAATGGTGCCACACGAATGTTGGAACTATATTTTAAGCGTCCCGTTCAGTGGCTAATTTACCTTTTTCATGTGAACGAATTACCTCTAAGGCACTTACTTCAAAATTTAGACGACAAATCAACTGGGTCTCGTGGATATTCAGGGACTATTGGGAAAGCTTTAGAAACCTGTGAAAATTTGGCTGTTCTCTCATTTCATCCGATACAAACTAAAAATTTACCAGGCTTATTTCCGATGATCTAAGTATGGATCAAAAGTATTTATGGAATATATGACAAGCAGTTACTTCTGGCGTTTGTACGGACAGCCTAGCAGATAGAACCCCGGACAAGTTATCCCATTCCCATTGGCTATGTAGTGCTTATACCAGTACAACTGCCAATAGAATATTAAGCCTTTATATTTCCTCAAATGAAATCTCAAGGAACCTTCAAGTACTAAGCGAATACCTCGTCATCTGTTAAATGTGATTAGATGGTCCAGAAATTTTGAAGAGGACATTTCAAAAATTATTAATCCAGTCATTCAAAGAAATGGGTGTTATGTCCATCCAGAAAATCTGTTGATTACCATGGTAACAGATGAATCCAAATCTATTAGAGAGTTAGGTGTAAAAATTCGCCAGCAAATGCAAAATAAAACCAATATAAGATTTTTTTCTGTGTCAAAAATTAACTTTAATGTGATAGACTTTGTGGAGCTTATTGAATGGCAGTCCTGCAAGCTGACGGAACCTCCATTACTAGCTAATATTTCCAACGAAGATGTTTTAGCTATGATTGAAGTCCCAGATAAAATGTACATAGTTAAATATCCATGTAGCACTCAAGCAGTTGAACGATGTGTTAAACTTGTTACCGAAGCTTCGATAGCGGTCTGTGGGGAGGACAATATATGCATATATTAAATCAAAATTAGACTCACGACAACAAATGCCGCATTTTAACACAAAACGTGAGTACTCTCTAGATGCTACATAATACAATACCATATAAATATATACACGATGAGTAATGTGAGGGGAAGGGATGTGGTGGAGGAAGGAGATGGTGAAGGGAGGTGGGTGGAACTCACGTAGCAGCCACCGCCTCGTGGTGAGTTCTGGGTTGTATTTTATGTTTAAAATCATAAAATACATGCGAAGAGCTGCTATTTTTATGTAAAAAGTTATATGCAAATTTTAAGTTTACGGGGGAACCTCTAAATTTAGAGCCAGGGGGTTGAAATTTTTTTTCTATAATATACTACCCAATAGACAACTTTTCGGCACTAGCCCATTTCAAAAATATAAAAATAAAAAAAATCGACCAATTTCGCTCCACCCTAATGTATAATAACAGAAATCGTTTTAGTTTAAAATTAAGGCCTTAGAATAATAGTTTGAGCACGGATCATTTGTTAGGTGATCCGTGGTTTGAGCGAAAGAAATAATAAATATTTATTTTTATTTATTTAAAATTATGTTGCTACAACAACGTTTGAAAATAAAGTTTTTCACACCCTAGACAACCTCTAAAAATAGCGTTTTGCACACAGCGTGTATGAATAGAATGTCCCAGTAAAATAATAATATTATTTCAAAATCTAAATAAAAACCTAGACTTTCTTGAAAAATAGAAATTGTTTTTTAAAATTTCTAAAATAGTAGGTTCTTAAGAATAATTAAATTTTTCTTTCTTTTGATTTTGATTTCCCGGGATTGGAGTTGGATAAGATAAAGATAACTGTCTTTAAAACTCTTCGAGCAGGGGTAAGGGGATATTTTTTTATTATTTTTTTACAATAAATAAACACGGGAATGCTTGTTGCCAAGCTTTGTGGTAATATAATATTAGTAATATTTAGTTTTAAAGTGATATTATTAAAGTACTGGCAACCTCACCACTCTATTGATTTTACCAACACTATTTATCTATATAACGGGCGTTGAGTTTGAGGTATTTGTTTGATAATTGATTTATGTGTCCATAATAAATATTAATAAATGTAGTGCTTATACCAGTACTACTATTTTCTGTAGTGGTTAAGTACGGTCCTAAAATATGCTCACTAGTTCTTAACCACCGTTTTACTTTATAACCCGCATCCAAAAGGCTGCGCACGACTGTGATATTTTTTACTAATTTATTTGTTTTTTATGAATTCGAAAGGGATTTTGTTGTGATAAACTAAGCTGCCGTAGTAAGTCCAACCAAATAAAACAATTTTTCTTTGATTTATAAAAACAAATTTTAGGCTGCAAATTTGGATGTCCTAATTGCACGAAATCTTACAAATACAGAAAAGACCTAATGAAACATATAAGATACGAATGCGGAAAAGAAGCTATGTTTATTTGCCTATACTGTCAAAAGAGATTCAGGCAAAGAAGCTATTTGACTGTCCATATAAAAAAAATACATTCGAAAGAGTTATTTAAATAATTATAGTAAGACCGCGACCGCTTAGCAAATTTTCTTTAGGTTTTTAGCTTTTAATTTCTGAAGTGTCCATACTTCTCCATCAGCCATCTTGGATTTGATGGCTGACATTTTAAAATACGTATAGGTATATTATCAATATCTCGGCGTCTTAATCACAGGACCGCAAAATTGGCCTCTAAGTATTTATTTTTGGGGCAGTGCCCCGCCAAGTTCGCGTAAACTGCTTTACCTACCACCTTTTCTTGAAACATTTCGGCCCATATATGACCTATCTATAACTCTACTTCTAACTACTACTACTAAACTTTGCATAGTCGTCAATCTTTGAATAAATAACTTATCTTACAAACAAAGACAAAGCAACGTCAAAGAGAGAAAAAAATACATACTAACAAAAAAAAGAAAATTAGTCTGTAAACTGAAATGTATAAAAACATTTTTCGAGCACATATGCTTTTACTGCTTTTAATGAACAGGGTTCTGTACCCCTTTTATATGCACTGGAAGCATTCTGTGGCTTATTATGGCTGGGTAAAAAGTACCTCTTTCGAAAAATGTTGATCTGTGGGGAGGTATTGCCAATTCTGTCTCTTGTCTTGTCCTTATCGTCATGTCTGTTGAGTGATTGCTGCTGTTGGTGGGGAACAACTCAGGATTTTTTTTACAAAGACAACTAAATGGAGGAAAAAATGTGCTGGGGCTGTCATAATACCCATTTTTTTGAAATATGGCCTACATGATGTACGTAATAAATATTTTGTTCGCGTTTTGAGATGATCCCCAAAGAAATATTGCATAGACTATTCTACTCTGTACTACTGAGAAGTAATATGATTTTAGACCTTCTAGGCTGACAACATCTCTTAGTCTTCGTATAAGCCCCCATGTACTTGGGAGTTTTGAATGTAATTGAGATAACATGTAACTCAAACTTCCATCCAAGTAAGCCCCCAGAAATTTGACAATTTGACAAACAAACAGGTAACAATCTCTCCAAGTATAATGGACTTGCATATAGTAGTAAAGTAGTTACGGAATTTTAAAAAACGTCGAATTGGCCACTCACTCACTCATGTATAGATCATCAAAATTCTACTGTACTTCCAGACATGCTATAAAGCTGAAATTTGGCAGACTTATAGAAATTATGACCAAGCCAAGAAAGCCCCAAAAATCTAATTTACTCCTCTTTCCTATACATGTAAAGTTATGTAAAAGTAACTTTGCCCACTTCCAGAAACGCTGGAGAGCTGAGTTTTGAAAGGCTGAAACTACCGACCAAATTTAAAAACCTCAAAATTTTAATTTACTTCCCTCCTATACATATTATGTAATATGTAATATATAATTATTGGCCGCATCCAGCATTGATAGAAAGCTGAGATTTGGCAAACTTCAAATTCGAAATTTATCCCTTTGCCCATCCTTCTCTTTTTCTCGTAAAAGCTGTAGGTATTTTTTTTCAAATCAGGCATTAACGTAGCTCTCTACAATAAATAGAAAGGTAGGTATAACAAATAAATTAAGGAGAGCATCAAAACTGAACGAAAAATTAGCCCCTATGCCCCTCTCATTTCTCGTGTGACTGCGTTCCCGTATCTTTAAAAGTAATACAGTGAATATCGGTTATAACAATATTGGATATTACGACATATCGGTTAGTGACGGCATATATTTTTTTTTACCTGTTTCAGACTTTATTAAATTATGGACACGAATTATTAAACATTAAGTTAATGGATGAATGACTATCAAAAATCTTCAGGTTACTGGTTTGCAGTAATAAATCCTAATCTACCCGATCGAGTTCTATTATATAACCCATTTTGTTACCTTTTTTCTCTATAACGACGCTCGGTTATCACGACCGAAATTAAGCGGCCCGTTCAATGTCGTTATAACCGATATTCGCTGTACTGGAAAATAAAATATGAACAATCAAAAGACAAAGCGTTAATTTCAAGTATTTATCATAACTACAGCAAAGAAAAACATAACAAATAGCCGTCTACCTTCTAGTTTCCATTGTTAGATTTAATAAGTAGAAAATGGTTATTAACAGAAAACTACTTTGCTATAATTGAGGAGCAGATTTTCTATATGCATTTTGTTTATTTTTTCACATTTTTAACCAAAGATGCCATCGCAAACTACATACAAAGAACAACAATATTATGCCAAAGAAGACATATATAGGTATAATGCTTGAATGATTTTTATCCATATTTTAGGTATATTATGAACTTTTTGGTTAATTTCTTGTCAAACGCATAGCAGTTTTTTTTTATTCTGTAAAGTCTGCTCCTCAATTGGTCTCAACCATAAGTGAAAGTCGAATGCAAAGTCGCCCTTCGTCGGTTACTTTGATTCGCTTGTCGGAAGCTTTCTTTATGTAGAGCGTAAAGGCCGGTTCAGACGCAGCCAGTAGATTAGTGGAGTAAAGTAATTTATTCTTTGTTTGAAACTCGTAGACAATGATATTTTCTATTGAAAATAGTGTTATAAATCGAAAAGTGCAAGTCCTTCGTTCAATTTTAAAACTTGTGATTCATGAAACCGAAGACATATGTTTAGAAATACTCTGCCAATATATGGGCCCCTAAGCTCACACTAGGTACTATAGTTATAGTGTACGTGTGAGCTAATATAACGAAAAACTGAAATATATTTTATTTAACTCCAGACTAAATTACCTTTTGTTTGATATCACACAAGCCATGTTTTGACTTAAACTCAAATTTTTGAAATCTACCCCCACTCTTAAAAAAAACAAAAAACTAAAATGTATTTTGTTAAACTCCGGACTCAATTACCTTTCGTTTGATATCACACACGCCATATTTTCACTTAAACTCTAATTTTTAAAATATACCCCCACCCTTTTTTTTAAATAAATTATGATGTATTTTGTTTAACTGCAGACTCAATTACCTTTCGTTTGATATCACACACGCCATATTTTCACATAAACTCTAATTTTTGAAATCTACCACCACCCTTTTATTTGGTTTCTGTTCGGTGGATTTAGTTCATTTTTAAATGGGACCATCTAGACCCAAGACCCAGCCTAGGTACCAAATTTCATTAAAAACAGACAGACAGACAGACAGACAGACAGACAGACAGACAGACAGACAGACAGACAGACAGACAGACAGACAGACGGCGCAACAAAAAAGTTTCATCATCTGAAACGCAAAGATATATAAAAATTTTTGAAATCGGAGAAACTTTTTTTTTCTCGAAAAAATTAGGATCACCATAGCTCACACTACTATAGTATAGTATATGTGTGAGCTAATAATGCAAACGCCTAAACGAGTATGGGTAAAAATCTGGATTCCTAGAAGAAATGACCTTGGAGCATCTAACTGTCTTTTAAAAGAACTGGCTTTAGAGGACCCAAAAGAATATTTTCTGGCCCTCAGAATGTCGAAGGAATCATTTGATATTTTACTAAATAAAATAGAAATCTTTCCTTCAACCGTTCTTCAACTAAATCAAAACGACTACACTAAATTCGTGTCGGCCTGTCCAGACGTGGGGGCTGCTACTCGACCAGAAAAATAGAATAGAGTTCTATTTCCAAAACTCGACCGTGTACTCGACTTCCAATGGGCTCGACTAAAACGAATGTGTTCAAATGGGTCAAGTCACTAAACTACTCGACCACTTGGCTAAACTACTGGCTGCGTCTGAACCGCACTTTTTAAAAGCGAGGCAACAAGAAGAAGTACAGAAAATATTATTCAAGTCCTTTAAGAAAAAAATGAATATATTCCGTAAAAAGATTTGAGATAAAAGTAAGGCCAAGTTCTCCTATACAAATTTTAAAATAAAAGGTTCTTACTAGTTAAGAAATGTTTTTTTAAACTTGGCTATTACGTCCGCACACAACTAGGGCATAAGCAAGTTTGGCTGCAATAGTAAAGTTTAAAAAAACATTTCTAAACTAGTAAGAACAACATTTTATTTTGAAATTTGTATAGGAGAACTTTGCTTTACATTTATCTCAAATCTTTTTACTGTATACCATTTTCACGTACATGGCATTTTTTTACATGATTCATTCTTCCTGTTACAGTACGGTTCATTATTATATTTAAGATCAGAAAATGCAATAGCGAGCGGTAACAAGGGGGATTTGGGGTTAAACCTGGAAATAGATTATGTTAAAAATATTTATTTTCCTACTTTTTAATGTGTATCAAATAAAAGAAATAAATTCATCCAAGCCCTCCAAAGGCGATTTGGTGTATACGACGTTGAAGCAACTAAATAATATTTACACATATTTGACTATTCATATTTATTTAATATATTGTTTATGAATTACAATTTAACAGTTTAAATTTTTTATTCATTACGCTTATCACGAAGGGCAGGAACAATGAGGGATTGGTGTATGTGGCTCAAGCCTTTAACAAACCTAAGCCTTCTAATCACTCCCCCGTTTTTGAAATACTAAAAATAGATTACACTAACAATATATACTTTTGTACTTTTTAAATATTAAATAAAATGACAGAAAAATGTTTAAGCTCTCCCTAAGCGATTTTTTGAAAATGCCACTAATATACCGATATACTTGGGATTCAAATTAAGGTGGCCTAGAAGTTATACAAAATCAAATGTCGGATGGATATGAACTTTCAAAAGTAGCGACTTTAAGTAGATCGCTCGAGCTGCCTCTGGTGGGTTAATATCTGGTTTTTTAGAAAACAAACAAAAATACCTCAACATGGTTTTTTCCGGGCTTTCGTTCTAGTAACACTATTGCTACTACTTAGAGAACAAGATTTTGATCCTGTGATTTAGAAGTAGAGACACAGAAAATGTGCCTATATTTCAAAATGGCCGCTATAAAATCTAAAATCGGCGGCTGAGATATTGGGTCACATCAAAACTAAAAAGTTAAGTGTGCCTTTACCCAGTAACACATGGACGCGAAATTCGACGTAAGCGGCCCTACTCTAATTATACTTTTACCAATAGATAGAATAGTTTATAATAAATATTTTATTAAATTTAAAAAAAAATTCCGGTATTATCTCATTTATGTTTCTAATAATAAATTCATCTCATTTATACGTGGGTATAAGAAACATTAACATAACCGAATGTATCTAATTGATTGGCATCAGTTAACTCTGGCAAGGCTTTGGAAGCTTTTGTTTAATACAACTTATTATCTCATAAATCTTCAGAACAAAGAAAATAACGGCATTTATTTCATATCGTTTTTCACTTGTCAGAAATACTTGCCATCCTTAAAATTTAGCCAGAATCTTTTTTCAGAATTTTTCTTGTTGCTGTCATTATGCACATGATAAACAAATAGGTTGGCTGGAAATGTCACAAAAGTGTAACTGCATATGGCAAGGACTATAGAGCACAATTCAAAAGATATGACCAAAAAGATGCTGTCACTGTTACAGTAAAAAATGTCTTATTTTCATAAATTATGTTTGCAAAGTGCCACTTAAAACTTGCAAAGTCACATCATTTTTTAAGTGCAACGCATTTCTTTTGCACTTTTTAAATAAAACAAAGTGGAAAGGGAAAAGTTGCAAAGTAGTTTAGTGTAATGGGCCCCAGATCTTAACATAGTTTTTACTGGAGGGCCCATTATCGCTTCAAAAATGATCTTTTTACCAAATGAATGTAAATTAGTGATTGTTATTAAAATAGTAATTTTTGGTGAATAAATTGTAGTGAAATACTTATTAAATGCATTTTTAATGTCTCGTCGCTAATATAATAATAAAATTTTTAATAATTTTTATATAAATTAATTTTTTGTAAACTCATTATTGCATTACTTACAAACAAATAATATTATTATTTTCAAGATTTACAGAAATAAATTTTAGGCTGCAAATTTGAATGTCCTAATTGTATGAGAACATATAAACACAAGAAAGATTTGACAAAACATTTAACTTACACATGTGGAAAGGAGCCAATGTTTTCTTGTCAATATTGTCCAAGGCGATTCAAGCAAAAATGTTATTTACCGATTCATGTGAAAAGAGTGCATTTAAGAAAATCTAGTTTTAGAATAGAACGATAATAATTTTTAAAGATTGAATATTTGTTTTTAGCATTTTAAAATAATATTAATTAATTTAAAATAAAAAAATGTTTAATAATTTGAATATTGCACACGTACAAACCTTTATTTTATTTCAAGTAGTGATTATTTTAAACTAGGGGGAGGTTTGATTTTTGTATTTTGTCCTATCGGTTTTTTAGAAAAAAATAAATGGTTTTTAATATGTATTACTAAGAAGTCGCGCTGATCGCCAACGGCTATATTATACGCACAATCACAAGCATTTAAAAATGTGCTTAAACATATCTGATCATTATATTCGAAAATAATCGAAAACATTTTTGATAACCAATATGATTTAATCTGAGCGCTAGCCGCGTTCGACGCTGTGTTAGCCGCTGCGTTTGCAACGTTGGCGTTGTCACGCATGTTTTGTTGGGTTTACACCGTCAAAGGTAAAAATTATTTTACTCAACTTGTCAAAGTAGCAAAATCGAACATATTTTGTAATTATCACCCTATATGTTGATAAATTAGCGAGATGATTCAGTAAATTTTTAACTACAGTAGTTTCTGGCCCTCTATACCTGCAGCCGTAAAAACGCTTTGGCATTTGGTTTTAGTATAAAAACAAATTGTTACTTATATTTTGAAATAAAATTGTTTTTACTAAGTCTATACCGCGTTTGCGATCTAACATTGGCGCAGTCGGTAGGTTAGTAAAAACATCGTGGAAACATGGGTATCTTAATTCACGAGTGGTTCAAAACTACAAAGAACCTAAGCAACCAGCAGAAAAGCAACACATTAACGGATATGAAATACCTAGTGAAACCCCTGGTAGACGACTGCGAAAAAAAAGACAAACGACGACCGAGAATCTGTATTTACTAACGAAGATGATCAAAAAATCACTGAGGAATTTAATAGATTTGTCGAGCTTTACAAAACTTGATCTTTATTCGACTATTCAAAAATCGGAACATAAAATGATCAGTTACTAGAGAAATCAAATAGTAACATTTTACCGGAAGAGAATTTAATCTTCAAGAATTGCAAATTAATATTATTTCCAGTAAAGCAGTAAAAAAATGTAAATACCTAATAATTGCTTTACCATTTGACAATGATGAGCTTCACAACATTTTATTTTACTGTCGTGTTCAAAATTAATTCGAGCTAAATAAAACTCACTGTATTAAAAACAATTTAGATTTGCCAAATCTAGAAATGATTTTATTTATTTTTGCAGAAACAGACATTAAAATAATTTGTCATGACATATCCCATTTAAAATTATTATTAGACTACACACCTAAAAAAATCCCTTGATATTTTAACCAAAAGCTCTTCTGAATCTGAATAAATTGTAAAGCAATTTTGGTTTAACAAACTTAAATTTCGAATTAACAAAAAAGATCCCCTCTATTAAAATTTAAGGTACCTACCATGATTAAAATATTGGGTGTATAAACGTTTAGTTTTCATTTGAATTAGTAAAAATACCAAAAATACAAAAAAACTTTGTTTAAGAAAATGATGTATTTTTTAAGCCATACTGGTTACCGACCTATTTTCAGTCTCAATGTAGTAGTAGTAGTAGTGATAGTGTGTGGTCGGTTCTGGGCTTGGTATCTAGGCACATAACGGGTCCTATGCGCCTCTAAAGTCTAAATGTATCCAACTTCTCTTAAATTAAAAAATATTTACTCCATTATTTGTTTGATTTTTAACCGATTTTTTTTTAATTCAAAACGGAATTTGTTTTAATAAGCTAAGCTGCCGTAGTAAGACAAACCAAACAGAATAATCCTGATTTACAAAAAACAATTTTAGGCTGCAAATTTGGATGTCCTGATTGCACGAGATCATATAAATACAGAAAAGACCTAACGAAACATATGAGGTATGAATGTGGAAAAGAGCCAATGTTTAGCTGCTCATATTGTCAAAAGAAATTCAGACGAAAAAGCTATTTGTCTGTTCATACAAAAAAATTACATTTGGAACTGTTATCTTTATAATTTTGTATAGTTTTACTTATAGAAAGCACAGTAGTTAAAATAAATTAAATATTTATTTTATAAAATTTTAAATATGTTTTTATTTGTTTGACATAAATTAATTATTTGTATAAAAAGGACTTAAATCTACAAGATTGTTTACTTAAACCAATTAAACTACTTTGCTATATTCCAGTTATTTCCAATTGTTGCATCTGATTTAATATTGATAGTTCTGCGATGCCATTAGGTCTCACCATGATCCTACCGGAGAGGACCGTTATTACTTCAAAAATGATCTCTTTACTAAATAAATGTAATCTGATCATTGTTATTAGGATAGTAATTTTTGGTTAATAAATAGTAGAGAAATTGAAACAAAGTTTTGGACTTCCATTGTCTTTATTTATTTTAAACACGACGTTTCGGTTAGTAAGTATCTCTAACCGTTTTCAAGTGTAAACTATACAATCCAATCGACAGGCCACTACTTATACTACTTGGTTTGCAGTCAGGTGTGACGACCCGCCCCTTTTTTAATCCTAACACGCTTGTTTTCCTTAACGAGTGGTTTCGTATGTTTGGAATGTCGGTGCTTGGTTAGCTGAAATTTTTTTAATTTATATTATAAATGCAGCTTTAATAAACTTTCGTTTTCGTCAATGCGACTCCTTATGCAATACTTTAGCTTCAGACCATTGAATCCTGTGATCATTTGGCCAAGCATGATCCGTGAAACCGGATTTTTCAATATCCCCTAATTGGATACTTTTTAAATGTTCATTTTCTCTTTCCTAAAGAGGGCGTTTCGTTTTACCTACATGTAATTTACCACAGTCACACGGGATTTGGTAAATACATTCCTTATTATTTCAGGGACTTTCTGGTTCTGTTTTAGTAACAAAACTCCTTATCGTATTTCCCGATGAAAATGCTGTTTTTATATTATAGTGTTTGGCTATTCGTTTTATGTTTTTTGAAACCCCCTTGTACATATGGAATGTTAATAACACCTAAGCGTTTATTATTTTGAGAATTTGCTGCATTTAGTTTGTTTTAAAGTTTAGAGATCGTTGGGTTTATTAATTTCTCGGAATAACCATTCTGTTGTAAGTGCCTTTTAATGTTGTGGATTTCTGTAGTTAATTCTTCATTATTACGACAAATATTTACGGCTCTTAAATGCCAACTTCTTATAACTTTTTGTTTTGTAGCAACGAATGATTAGACTTAAAATTTATGTGTTTTTATGTTTTTGTCTATTCGTTTGACAAGAACCTCCTAAAAAGGTAAGGCCGAATCTTTTTAAATTTCCATTGTTCATTTGATTGTTGGTCGAATACCGTTTAAATGTATAGGTTATCGTAGCCCTTTTTGTAGCTCCTTAAAAATGTCAATAATAAAATCCACTAACTTCATCAAACAAGATTAATTTTTATTTAACATTTCTTAGGTTTTCTTGCGTATAGGGAATGGAATGAGAACCAATTTACCTTATGGCGACGTTTCGACCTTTATTTGGTCTTTTTAAAGCCCTAGGAACAAGTTTTGTTTACAATTTTGAAAAATAAAAATGTATAAAAATAAGGAGAGTAAAAGTAATTATTATATAAATGAACGTTTTTAGGTAACTATCTATCTAAGGTACCTCACTAAATAAAGGTCAAAACGTCGCCATAAGTTAAATTGGTTCTCATTCCATTTCCTATACCAGGGTTGCCACAGACCTCTAGTTTTTGGAGTGAGATTGTCTGTCAAAGACGAGCGAGATTTTGCTTTTTTATATAAGGACGATTTCATAAATAATGTTGCAAAAATTTTCCTTGGTTCTTTGTAATATCTTAAAGATGTCGAGTAGTTATGAACCACAAATGGGAATTAGGGCCGAAATGGTTTTCTTAATTGTTTTGTTTTAAAAAAATAGCATTGTATCAACCTTAAAATTTGAATAGCGACATTATTCACGAATCCTACATAATAAGGACCCAGTCGGAAAATTAAGAAAAATTGTATGAATTACCACAGAACGTCATTGGACATCAGCTGATCATCAGCCGGTTTTACATCTATTCCTTAAATACAGAACTGCAGACTACAGAACGTAATCAAAGAGCGACTCTGGCAACGCGTATGAAAACAAGCGAGATTTCACAAAGAGGAGCGAAAGAAAACCTAAGAAATTTTTATTTGAGTTTAAATTGTTTAAACTCATTCTTTCATTATTTACAAAAACAACTGAACTAAAAAAAAATTAAACAAATTTATTGGTTTTCATAAATACGTTTTAGCCTGCAAATTTGGATGTCCTAATTGTATGAGATCATATAAATATAAAAAAGATTTGACAAAACATTTAACTTACGAATGTGGAAAAGAACCAATGTTTCCTTGTCAATATTGTCAAAGGCGATTCAAGCAAAAAGGCAATTTAACGATTCATGTAAAAAGGATGCATCGCATGATCATTCTTTAAGATATAAATATAAGTATTTATTGTAAATTCATTAAAATAATAAAATGTTTAATAATTTGAATATTGAACATATATAAACCTTTAATTTCTTTAAAGTAGTTCAACGTTAACTTGTGTTCATACTGGTTTAGGTACATTTAAATACGAGTTTTTTTATGCGTATAACTAATTATGTTGAAATAAATTAGGCAAATGCTTGTCTTTGAAAAAGTAATAGGGCGATGCAACAGCGTCAAAGGTATCTTTCACCAATAAATATAAATAAACATAACAAAATTTAATTTAACCGCAGAACGTTTCCTGCTGAGAGAGAGTTATCTCTTATATTAGTTCAGTTGTCTTTTTCAGAAAAATATTCAGCATGAGGAAAAAATAAAACGTTTTGTATTATATTACAAACTTGTAACCCAATAATTGTTTAAAATTTTGGAAGGCTTCTAAAACCTCCAAGCAAGAAATGATAACTGGAATATTATTAAATTTTTGGTGCATATTAAAGAAGAGAAGTGTTTTCTACATAACTTGAATTCTTCTAAATGGCATGCCCGTTAGAAAAGTAAACTAAACTAAACGAATTAAAATTAAAATTAGTTTGTTTAGTTTTCAGTTACATTGTCATTATTTTCTTCGTTTTGAATGTTACAATTTTTATTTACTGTTAGCATAATTGGTTTGGATTTATACTTAGTTTTTCTAGAACTGAAGCAACTGTTTTGTAACAAAGTAAAATAATTAAAAAAAAACTGTTTTATTTATAACTTTTATAATACAAATTCACAAGTAAAATATTAGTTTTTGGTTTGGTAAACTGATGATCACACCAGCAAGGGTTTCTGCTGAAGCGAGTCTTTGAACAGGCAGAAAATTATAGGCTATATAGTGGATATTTTTTAAAAACCTAGCTTGTGGAAATAAATAAAAATTGATGGGTTAATATAGAATACAAAAAAACCATGTATAAATTAAATAGGTTTACAATTTTGTCCATGGATCTGACGGTATCGTTTTTAAGATTTTTCGACAAACAGTTCTTCAACCGAATGGACGGTTGTTTGAACGGGAGGTTGGTAAATAGATAATTGTTTAAATGGACAATATTTGGACAGTTGTTTTATTTTTGTGCTGTGTAAATCAGGTCGAGTTATTTCACAACATCTCTAGTTAGTTTGTCCCTTCAATTTTGCTAACTTATGGTTTATACCAGTAGCGTATGCAGTGATGGATCCTGGGGGGCTTGAGCGGAAGTCAATACATTTTTTTCTTTACTTTTGGGTTTGGGAAAATTTATGATGTAGGGGTCCATATTCAGTGGCTCTGGGGGCAGCACCCTGCTTACACCACTGCTTATAAACTCTAAAATATTGCAGCGCTGGGCGTTGACTGGCAGTCACCTATTCTTTTTAACAATTTCTAGAATATAAAAGGGAATAAGTAAGAGATCTTTTTGGAAATGCATGAAAATACGAGTATTTTCGAAAACTAGCAACGGTTCTACCACGTTTTACCTTGCTTGCCAAAACGCACTATATTTTTGTTTGAAAATGATTCTTTGGACTATATTTAGTCGATGTAGATACGAGACATGAGGAAAAATTGTTTAGTTTTTTTTTAACGATCTTTGAAAACACCCTTACATTGGAGCTTTTTAGCCCTTTTCTCGACTTGTTTATGCTTATAACGATATTGGATATTACGACATATCGGTTATAGCGATGACATATTAAGGTCCCGACCGAGTTCTATAATATAACCCATTCTAAACAACCAGTGAAATTAAAGAAAGAAAAATAAGAAAAAAAATTTTCTGTCTATTTTTTTCTTATTTGTCTTTCTTTAATTTCAGTTGTTGTTTGCAGTTTTTGGTCCTTGCATTATTTGCGATTTGATATCTGATAATAACCCATTTTGTTGCCGTTTTTCTCTATAACCGATATTCACTGTATTTGTAAACTAGTTCAAAATTGAATATTTTTAAATTTTAAATAAACCAAATATAGTCGCTTTTGCAATCTTTTACGTAAATTTGGAATTATTTGAGCAAATGTCAAAGATTTATTACTTTGAAACAATAGTGCACTGCTCTAACCTTGGTGACTGATCTTTTGGCTATTTGGCCGATTCGTGCTAAATACTTATTGACATTTAGGTATGGTCAGGTTTGGATTAATTTTAAAAACTCTAAAAAAACATGCGTTGATCCGCCTATTTTTTCTTGAACTCATTATAAAAAAACCTAAGTTTATCATTTTTTAAAAAACGCGCTTTTCCAACTATCCAGGTAAAACGTAGTAGCAACTTTAAATTTTGTTTATTTAAGGGATTGCTCATTCGAAAAACTGTTCACTCGAGCAACTATCTTTTCGACTCACTATATTTTGAACAAAACTTTTATAGTTAATTAAATGACGTTGTCAAATGTCATTCTACAATTCAAAATCTGATATCAACTTTGTAATATTAAATTAAACACTCTGTATATTATTTCATTTTTAAATCCGCCTTTTTTTTCTGATTTTAAGAACGTAAAATATGTCTATACTGCGATAAACATTTTCTGCGATATAACGCATTATTTTCCTATTAGGCTCACATTTATTTGGTATTACCCATCAACGCATTTTTGTTTTGCCATGGGAGTATAACCAATTTAAATGTGCTAAATCTTAAAAAATATTTATCGTTATATAGATGAGCATGAAGTTAGCGAAGCACCCATCGCAGATCGAATCGGGACTAGGTAGATAATTTGCCGTTAATTAGTCGTGAATTAGTTGTGGAAAAATTAATTTTGTCGCTCTTATTTTTGACCGTTTTTGAGGGTGCTTCGCTAACTTCATATGAAGTTAGCGAAGCACCTTCGTAAAAATGGCTTTTATCAAAATCGAATATGGTGTATAATTTGCCGCTAATTAGTCGTGAATTAGTTGTGGAAAAATTAATTTTGTCGCTCTTATTTTTGACCCCTTTTTTGGGTGCTTCGCTTACTTCATATTTTGGCACCCATCGCAAATCGAATCGCTACTAGGTGGATAATTTGCCGTTAATTAGTCGTGAATTAGTTGTGGAAAAATTAATTTTGTCGCTCTTATTTTTGACCGTTTTTGAGGGTGCTTCGCTAACTTCATATGAAGTTAGCGAAGCACCCTCGTAAAAATGGCTTTTATCAAAATCGAATATGGTGGATAATTTGCCGCTAATTAGTCGTGAATTAGTTGTGGAAAAATTAATTTTGTCGCTCTTATTTTTTACCCTTTTTTTGGGTGCTTCGCTAACTTCATATGAAGTTAGCGAAGCACCCTCGTAAAAATGGCTTTTATCAAAATCGAATATGGTGGATAATTTGCCGCTAATTAGTCGGGAATTAGTTGTGGAAAAATTAATTTTGTCGCTTTTTTTTTTGACCGTTTTTTGAGTGCTTCGCCATTCATATAAAGTTAGAGAGGCACCCAAAAAACACTCAAAACTAAACGCGACAAACTTAATTTTTCCACAACTAATTACCGAATAATTAGCGGCAAATTATCCACCATATTCGATTTCGATACGTCATGTCTAAAGCCATTTTTACGAAGGTGCTTCGCTAACTTTATATGAAGTTAGCGAAGCACCCTCAAAAACGGTCAAAAATAAGAACGACAAAATTAATTTTTCCACAACTAATTCACGACTAATTAGCGGCAAATTATCCACCATATTCGATTTTGATAAAAGCCATTTTTACGAGGGTGCTTCGCTAACTTCATATGAAGTTAGCGAAGCACCCTCAAAAACGGTCAAAAATAAAAGCGACAAAATTAATTTTACCACAACTAATTCACGACTAATTAGCGGCAAATTATCCACCATATTCGATTTTGATAAAAGCTATTTTTACGACGGTGCTTCGCTAACTTCATATGAAGTTAGCGAAGCACCCAAAAAAAGGGTCAAAAATAAGAGCGACAAAATTAATTTTTCCACAACTAATTCACGACTAATTAGCGGCAAATTATCCACCATATTCGATTTTGATAAAAGCCATTTTTACAAGGGTGCTTCGCTAACTTCATATGAAGTTAGCGAAGCACCCTCAAAAACGGTCAAAAATAAGAGCGACAAAATTAATTTTTCCACAACTAATTCACGACTAATTAGCGGCAAATTATCCACCATATTCGATTTTGATAAAAGCCATTTTTACAAGGGTGCTTCGCTAACTTCATATGAAGTTAGCGAAGCACCCTCAAAAACGGTCAAAAATAAGAGCGACAAAATTAATTTTTCCACAACTAATTCACGACTAATTAATGGCAAATTATCCACCTAGTAGGGATTCGATTTGCGATGGGTGCCAAAATATGAAGTTAACGAAGCACCCAAAAAAAGGGTCAAAAATAAGAGCGACAAAATTAATTTTTCCACAACTAATTCACGACTAATTAGCGGCAAATTATCCACCATATTCGATTTTGATAAAAGACATTTTTACGAGGGTGCTTCGCTAACTTCATATGAAGTTAGCGAAGCACCCTCAAAAACGGTCAAAAATAAGAGCGACAAAATTAATTTTTCCACAACTAATTCACGACTAATTAACGGCAAATTATCCACCTAGTCACGATTCGATCTGCGATGGGTGCTTCGCTAACTTCATGCTCATGTTATATAGGTATTTTATACATTTTTAAAATCAGCAAGGAAGGGTGGATTCAAACATAAATACAGGGTGTTCCATCTAATAAAAGAAAGTTGATGTCAAGTTTTAACATATTGAATGACATGACATAATAGGCTCAAGATAAACTAGAAAACTTTTACATTGAAACTTTTTTTCTATCTTCAATAATAAAGGCACTAACCGGGGGTTCAAAATATGGTGAATCACCCTGTACTTATTTTATACCTTAGCAGTTTGATTTAAAAATAAATTATTTGAATCAAAATATGATAACTATGGCGAATTCCTTAAAAACAGTACTTTCAGGCAACCCCACCAAAGTGAGGAGTACCAGATTTAGATGTCCCAACTGTTTCAAATCCTACACCAGTAAAGGACACTTAACCAGACATTTAAATGATGAATGTGGCGTCGATCCAAAGTTTTATTGCCACCTTTGTGATAAGAAGTTTACTCAAAAAAGCAATTTATATCGGCATTTTAGAAATATCCATCAATAAGATCAGCAGCAACATTCAATAACAACATTTTCGCTACATTTTTATTTTATTATGTAATAAAGTAGCAAATCGAACCCTTTGCCCTTTCAATATGGTAAAAAACTGTGCCTCAGTGCCTCTTCTGTATAAGGAGCGTATTTACGCCAGCACGGAGTATTCATCGCTGGTCGGACGCCTTTGGGACAGTTTTATTTTTTGAAACGAGTTTTCTGACTATAGTTTGTTCTGAAATGATTTGTTGCTGGACTATTTGTGATACAATGTTGGCTGATAAACAAAAGTTTCAGAAAAAATTGTAGAATACGAATTTTTATGGTGGAGAGCTGGTATGTTGTGCAGAAGCACTCTGCACCCACTGCAAGGAGGTAGCGTTTTTTGAAAAAATCAAAACTCGAGTTAGTTTTACCTTTTGTTTTTAAATCCACTATTTTTAGCATTTTCGTTCATAATTTAATCATATAACCCCCAATAAATCTAAAAACATGATTTTTTTTTTAATTTCTCGCAAAAACACCCTTGAGAAATGGATGCTGATAAAATTTAGCAGACGCATTTAAAAGCACAGAATCAGGACTGGTATTCTCATAAATTGGCTTAAAAACGTTACGTTTTGGAAACGCTAAGCAAAACGCACAGCACCCTTCTCGCATGACATTTGCGCTTACCGATCGAATTTGTTATTCACGTTGGTAAACGCGTTCTTGGGATGGAACTCGCTAAGCATCCTTCAAATTCTCGCTTTTTGTTCATCTTTTTTTGACATTTGTGGCATACATTAAAGATTTTTTCTTACCCCAGTTAGTTATTTTTGTTATTTATTGATAACATCGAAAATCTAGAGTTCGGTTAGAAATGGTTTTAGTGAGAAATGTTGGGCTAGCGGTGTCTTAAAATGATTGTAATGACCCCTGCACTCCTAGGGTATAATAATAAAGGTTATATAGACGTAAACCATAAATTTTCATAATTTAACAAATAAAATAAAGTTTCAAAAGAAGATTTAGTTACAAATCTTCAATAATTTTTAAAATTTAAATTTTTTAAAGTTTTGGCACGACCACCACCATTTTATTGTTCCAACTGAATACATTCGCTTATACTAGGGTGTTACCT
Source organism: Aspidapion aeneum (assembly GCA_963576565.1). Classification (NCBI taxonomy): domain Eukaryota; kingdom Metazoa; phylum Arthropoda; class Insecta; order Coleoptera; family Brentidae; genus Aspidapion; species Aspidapion aeneum. Next base: position 57,918,014 of record OY755045.1, read on the forward strand.
AAAGAAATCACGTGTTTACCTAAAGGAATCACGTGTTTAGATTTAATTGGGGAGTTGTTGCCCCCCCCCCCCCCTCAATGGGCGGTAGATGGTGAGATTATGTACGAAAATGCTGAAAAATAGTGGATTTAAAAACCAAAGTGAATCTAACCCGAGTTTTTATTTTTTGAGGAAACGTTACCCCGCACCCCCTTGCACATGCCAGATTTTCACCATTTTCACCACAATTCGTATTCTGCGATTTTTTCTGAAAATTTTGATGTATTGTATCACAAATAGGCAAGCTGATGCTAGCAAACGACCCATTTCAAACCTGACTACTAAATCGTTTATATTTTAAATTTATCCATATAGACTACTGAAGATTCAAGTACATCTGGAGGTTTTGTAAAAACAAAAATAAAATTAGGACCTAAACACTCATTTGTTTTGAAATCAAAATCCTTTTTTACTAGAGGCTCTGGATAAATTTTGACACTTTCTTTTAAGGAAACACATCAGTCAGATGTATCGACGGCCTCTATTTTTACCTTCCTAGCCCGCGCAGCAATGGCTAGAGAAGGTATTGTTTTCGACGAAAAAATTTTGACCTATCCTAGCAATATCGTCGTGATGTGTGTGTGTGTGTGTTTGTGTGTGTTTGTGTGTGTTTTTTTTCTGTCCGTAACATGATAGCTTCTAAACCGCTAAATCGATTTTCATAAAATTTTCAGGTAAAATAGCGTTCGACACTCTAACGAGCTGATTAGATTTTGGGAAAAATCCATTAATGCTAATCACAGTTTTTTGACAGTTAAACATTTTTAAGAATGCTAACTTTTTAACGGAGCATCGCATCAATATGCTGTTTTCGGGGTATAGTAGACTACATTTTGCTTAATAATTTGTGTAACAACCAAAAACCTCGTAAGAGCTTTAGTTTCGGAGATATTTACAAAAAACTGTTTTCGAGGCTGATATATCATGGCTTTACGTAAAGTGTGCTAATAGGCTAGCTAGGAAGGTATCAGATCCATCATGGATCCATTTATTTACAATGAAAGGGGAGGTTTAGTTGGTGGTTCATTATTATACAGGGTGGCGACTTTAAATGGAATACTTTAGCGAGTTAATATTAGGTTCTTTAGAAAAAAGCAAAACACATTAATTAAGTTTTTTTACCTCACAAAATTTTTGGTTGGACTTAACTTTACTTAAAATAATCAGTTATACCGAAATTATTTGAGTTTTCTTTTGTTTACCTAAAATTAAACTTTTTGAGGTGTGTCGGTTTCGTTCTGAGGGTGCGATAAGTAAACAAAATATATGCCATTATTTTTCTTTTTCCAAATAAGGTACCACAAGTAACAAATTTAAAAAATAATTTTTTGACATTTGGCTTGACGTAGGCCAAAAAAAACTATTTTGTGGTTTTTCTTTTTTCATAGGCTTTCGAACAAGGTACCACAGAACCTGAAAAAAAAGTTGTATGTGAGTAGACCCCTGTTCGGGGGTCCGACCAAAAATTTTTTGTTGTAGAACGAAAGCTTGTAAAAAAACATAGTAGACGTGTTTTTGCTTTTCTTCAAAATCCCAAATATTAACCCGCTAGAGGCAGTATTCCATTTAAAGTCGCCACCCTGTATACATGCACTATAGAGCCTACCAAGCTTTAACGTTTAATCCTTTATTTTTAGTGGTTATTCTCATTTATTTTGAAATAAGTAAATTATCCTTCTTCATATTTGCCCTATTGTTGCCTACCACAGTATTTTATACCTCATTTGTGGCTTGTTCTAATCTAAACCCAAATACGTTTAGGCATAAATACATGTTCAAAAAATCGAAAAGTCAAGCACTCATAGCCTGCTTTGGAAACAATGTCAAATTTAAATTCGCAGACGCGAATTTTTAAGTGCGCATGCGTGTGGTTTGTCACATAGACACACAGCTGCTGTGTGGATGGACACCATATTTGTTGTTTACTTACATTTTGCGGTGTGTAGCGTTTGTCGTGTAAAATTATATTTTTTTCTATGAAAAATGGGAAGTAATACAAGTGAAACATGTGCGGTTTGTGGAAAAATGTCCGGGAGAAGTTAATAAAGTTAAGAGTGGTTTATAGATTCCATTAAACACCCTTCATGATATCCACAATAAATCTGTACAATTAATTTTAGAAAAACTAAAATTTTAATGCACAATTTGATAAATTTTCACACAATCAACTACTTTTTGGAAAAAAAATAATAGTCATGACCCTAAATTCTTGAAAATTGTCAAATAATGTAGTGACGTAACGGTGTATGTTACAAAACCAGCAAAGCTGACGCATGCGCAGTAACCGAAATCCTGTCTACCCGAAAAAGGAACACTTCAAGCATCGCGTGTGAGAATGCATTGGTATGCCCCATATTGATGCTCTAACGTATTTGTCCAAATCATCAATAATTTTAGTTAAAAAATTTAGATGTCCAAATTGTGCCAAATCGTATGGTCGTAAGTGGCATTTGTCTAATTTACTTGCCTGTATTGTCCAAAAAAGTTTGCTCAAAAAGGCAGTTTAGACCGCCACTTAAAATCAACCCACTGCGAAAAATCCCATAATTTGATAACCCTCAGTTAAGCACACTGGTTGGTTCTCTGGGTCGTCCTCATACCATCGTTTACCAAAATCGGAAAACTCGCAACTGTGGCATTTATTTAGACAATAACTTTGATATTAAGAAGCCAAAAATTAAATTTAGACCGCCATTTTAAATGTACGGATTAATGGAGAAGTAACAAAGATAGGTCGGAAATTTTAACCAATTATCTTTAAAAAATATATAAGCAGTAGATTTATGAACCTCAGTGTCAGTTTAAACAACTGGAAAAAACTGTGCTGAAAGAAAGCCGAATTTGATGACACTGACTGTTTCCAATTTCCCAAAATATCTACATCTCAGAATGCATATTGATTGTATTGTAGCTATCATTATTTAAATATAAAAAATAAAGAATAATTCGTACTTACAAGCTTTTTTAAAAATTAGTAAAATTTTTCATTTACTCTCGACTGTTTAATAGAGAATCATTAAAATAAAGCCAGGCTATAATTGTGCCAGGCACAATTTTGACACCTTCATATTGTAATATCAGCTGTGATCTTTCAACACACAGCCTCTGTTTACTGTGTGAACCGGAATAAATAGTGCCTTCTTTTATTAATTGAAAATAAACGACGAAAGTTTTAAATTCGACTTTGGTATGTCAATTTTGAAGGATCAACTGTCAGTTTTCAATGTGAATGTGTCAAAATAGTGCCTGGCACAATTATACCCTGGCTGTATTTCAATATATTCAAAAGACTGAATGTTAATAAAAATAAACAGCTGTGAAATAAATACTTAGTTTTATAAAAATTGATAATAATTTGATGAATACTTAAACCAAGTCTTAATGAAATTACTTAGCTTCAGTCTACTCATAGCGATATTTTTAGGTAAAATATTCAGGTGTCCGAATTGTGCAAAATCGTATGCAAATAAGGGAAATTTAACAAGACATTTGAACAATGAATGTGGAGTTGATTCGAAATTTGGTTGTTTATATTGTCCAAAAAAATTTACCCAAAAAGGCAGTTTAGACCGCCACCTAAAATCAACCAACTATGAAGAATCCCATAATTTTATGAACTTTCGATAACCAAACCGGTTGGTTCCCTAGGTCTTCATACCGTCGTCGTTAATCAAAATTAATCAAAATTAAAAAACACGGTTGTCAACTGTGGCATTATGTATAAAAATTTTGACATGAGTTATACTAGTGCGGCCAGAATAAAATGAGGCGCAAAAGAGATGGCTTAACTCAATCTCCCTCGGTTTACAGCACTTTCGTCTTACTGAAATCTTCATCTGTAGCAAATTTACCATGAACAAAATTTTAATATTACAAGAAAAAACCGTACTTGTCTGGTAGGTTTAACGAAATCGACTCCAGCCTGTTCAAAATTCACACCTTTTTCTTACCGCTGGCTCAACTCGAATTCGGTCCGTTCACAATCCACACCCTTTTATTGGGCTTCTACTATTGTTATCGCTGGGCTCAAATAGGATGACTAGGCACGTTTTATACACATTCTAGACCAACAAAAACGAACAGTGGCGTATCATTTACTCTTTTTGAATTTTTTAATAAAACTGTGTGTTTCAATTTTAAAGATATAACAAATGGTTTTGGATTTTTGCAATTTTTAGAAAGTCAATTGGTTTTTTTTAGGTTTCTACATTTGTACCCACCTACCTAATGAAATATGTAGGTACCTATATAATATAATAAGTATAAAAGTTTTGAAAAAATATTTATTTTTAAGAAATATAATTTATGGAGATTTTCTGCAGAAAAAGGCTTAGGAGCAGTAAAATATAAATATAATACCTAATAGTGATGAATTAAAAAATTATAGCACGGCCACTGGACATATTAAGATAGCGCTAATTGAAGCCATCTCTTTTCCGCCTTATTTTATTCTGGCGGGACAATACTTATAGCAAATATTCGTGGTGCATAATTTCAAATTAAAAGTGTCAATAACTTTTTTTCACTCATTGGAGTGCTGAGGTAGAAATTGAAGACCGGCAGTTAATTTATACATGCATTTTATTTATTAAAAAAATACAAACAAAATACTCTGAGAGTAATTGATAAAAATGCATAAAAAAAAACTCAATCTGATGTAGAGAGACATTAAGAAATACTCTGCCAATATATGGGCCCCTAAGCTCACACTAGGTACTATAGTTATAGTGTACGTGTGAGCTAATATAACTAAAAACTGAAATATATTTTATTTAACTCCAGACTAAATTACCTTTTGTTTGATACCACACAAGCCATGTTTTGACTTAAACTCAAATTTTTGAGATCTACCCCCACCCTTAAAAAAAACAAAAAACTAAAATGTATTTTGTTAAACTCCGGACTCAATTACCTTTCGTTTGATATCACACACGCCATATTTTCACTTAAACTCTAATTTTTAAAATATACCCCCACCATTTTTTTTTAAATAAATTAATATGTATTTTGTTTAACTGCAGACTCAATTACCTTTCGTTTGATATCACACACGCCATATTTTCACATAAACTCTAATTTTTGAAATCTACCCCCACCCTTTTATTTGGTTTCTGTTCGGTGGATTTTGTTCATTTTTAAATGAGACCATCTCGACCCAAGACCCAGCCTAGGTACCAAATTTCATTAAAATCGGCCAAGCGGCTTTTGAGTTATGCGCGTTGGTCGTTACAGACATACAGACAGACAGACAGACATACAGACAGACAGACAGACAGACGGCGCAACAAAAAAGTTTCAAAATCATCTGAAACGCAAAGATATATAAAAATTTTTGAAATCGGAGCAACTTTTTTTTTCTCGAAAAAATTAGGATCACCATAGCTCACACTACTATAGTATAGTATATGTGTGAGCTAAAAATACTATAAAAAATCATTTTGTGAATGACTTTTTCTAGGTCACTAATAGCAAATTAACTACTGTAGCTCGTTTCCTATTGGTCGAATGTTGCCAGCTGCATCAATTTTTCTTGATCAATATTTTCTGAAGGAAATAGCCATAGGTAATATCCCGAGTGCAATTTGGCGATCATTTTTCAGAAACACGAGAGCGCGATGGGAAAGATTTAATAGATATAGAAGATTATCATAATTTGCTATGCAAGAGAGCATTTTTCGAACTATTTTCGCGAGATAATGTATGATTTTCCATAATTTTTATTGAAATATTAAAGAAATAACAAAACAGTTAACTCAAGCTGATAGTAATTAACATAATTATATCAAAAAACCCCACCTGACCTAGATTACAATAAAAAGGACACTCATCGTTAAGCAAGATTTATAAGAAGCGAAGCCTGATAAGAGGGACCTTTTGCATGTCCCATTTTTTTCCTATATTTTATTTGAGGCATGCGCAGTTACCTGGTTTGAACCTTATCCTGTACTAAAGGATAGTGTTCGACCTTACTTGTGTTTCAATAACGCAGGCTACTAGTTCCTTTATTTAGAGACAGTGTGACTGCGCATATAACGGTATGTGAAAATGTAATGTAAATTCAAAATATTTTTGATACCCGACAATTATTTCAAGAGCTGCCAATGCGGGGTAATCCGCAGATTTAATTTTATGCCAGTTATTAAAAATTATTTTTTATAAAAACTGGTAGGTATCTGTTGTTTGGCAACAGTGTTCACCAACTAACCAAAAGTCATCAATGTTCTGTGAGTAAATAAAATAAGAAGTACACAGTAAACGCAGACCTAATCCTATATTTTCCTGGCAGTTTTTTACTGGTACTGCTCTTTCAGTTTTTCTCTAGTTGTTTTCGGAACTTTTTTATTAATTTTGCCTGCAGAACACAAAACAGGCTTTTAACGGATAAATAAAGGATAAAAAATTGTCTCTGCAAAAGTTCAAAATTGGGCTTCTAAGTATCACGTGACATCTGTCATTTAATGTCGCATTTATAAAGGATAAAGTTACCTAAAATTTTCCTCGGTTTCGCACTGTCGATGACGGCTCGTTCTTATTTTAAAGATGCGATTTTAACACATTCTAAAGTTCTATTTAATAATAATACATTTCAATATCGTTTTTCGAACCTAAATATACAAATACCTAAATACCCAAATATTTATAGTTTAAGCACTTTAAGGCTGTGTAAGAACAACATCTTTAAAATAAAAACATGTCAAAAATAAGAACTAAAAAATTAAAAATCAATATCAAGCCAAAGAAAATATATCAACAAGAAGCGACAAAACCTGAATGACAGGAATGCAGTACTATTACACTCAAAGAAAAAATTGTGCAATTTTTGTTTTACACGAAAAAAAAATCAAAACTTTACTAGCAAAAATATTGTCAGGAATCCCTGTCATTTGTTTGAATGGTAACCTTATTAGTTTATTTGTATAATGGAACCACGCCCTGTATGCAGGGATATATATTTCACTTTGGCCTATAAATATATTTGTTATCCCTTTCAACTGGTCTAGCATGTTCTATGAGTTCTAGGATGTAACGAGTTTTAAAAGAGAATAAGGTTTGTACCGGTATTTATAATGTGCGTTTTCAGCTCGCCACCGGCACGAGCCGCGGCTGACTCCAAAACATTTTCCAACTAATCCATTCCTCTAGTGTCTAGTGGAAAGTTTTTTATGTTAACATAAAAGAATTGTATGTAGGTCTGTAATACACCAGAATGTGCCTCTTATTTTTGAAGTTTTCTGAAAAAAAAAATGGCGATTGCCCCCGCCTGAGACCACCTAATTTATTTCTATATTAGAATTTGTTTGCAAGTACTTTGCGTATATTTTTTTCTTTTTGGAAAATTTTTCGTTTTCAAAAGGCACGGAAAAAGAACAACAAGACCGGAAAATCTATTTTTACGGTCCTTTTTTTAAAAATGATCTAAAATATAAAGTGACATTTAAAATTAATCATGAATTAATTGAAATATAGTCAATATTTATAAATATAATAGCTTTTGAGTAAATCTACATGTAGAGTGGCATGTTTGTAGTGTTTCATCTCCTTTAAAAGAAATTATTATTTACATGTTGGTTGTGTTTGTGCTGTTTTATACCGGTTTTAAAAAAAATACGACACACGACCGGAAACTATCTTTACTAGTCTAGTAACGTAAATAGCTATTAATTGTATTTTCTCCCAATTGTGGTTGGGTTTGTTCCTGTTTCTAAAACAATAAAAACATATAACGGAGATTCACAAAGTTTTATAAAAATCTCTACTTTAGGAAAATTTGTTTTATTTTCAATCCCCTTTTTTTCCTTTTCCTCATAATTTTTAAATTTAAAATGGCCGGAAAGAATCTTAATACGACATGGATGGATGGATTTTTTCAATGATCTAAAAAATGATTGTAGCCATATCGAGTACGCTCTTTTAATTGGTGGTATTTTTAGATTCCGGCGACGACCGGAAGTGGCTTATTCAGGTCTAAAGTCCGTTTTTTGAATAAGGATGGGCATAATTTTGCAACGAATTCGAATTCTGTGCAAGAAAATACGTACCTTTTATTTGAAACATTTTTTTCTTAAACGTCATTATTTTTTTAATATATGCCCATCCCTATTTGAAAAATGGACTCCAGGCCTAAATAGGCCACTTCCGGCCGACTCCCAAAGTTGAAAACATCTACCAATAATCAAAAGAGCGTACTTAAGTAATTTTTTGGATCAATAAATAAACTTTTCCCCTAGGTTTTAAAAGGGGTGGACGGGTGGTCTGGTACACCCTGTAAAATATTACTTAGATTTTTATAAATATTATAATGATTATTGTTTATTTTTTAGTTATTATTTTCTCTATTTAATTCCGTAACCGATTTTTCTCGATAAAAATATATAACCGTTTTTGCAAACAATAAAATAAAAAGTTAAAAAGGGTCGATTTTCTATGACCACAGTTATATGATTATATAGGTGTAATGTCCCTCTTAATTTGATTTTAGCTCACACATATACTATACCATAGTAGTGTGAGCTATGGTGATCCTAATTTTTTCGAAAAAAAAATTTGCTCCGATTTCAAAATTTTTTATATATCTTTGCGTTTCAGATGATTTTGAAACTCTTTCGTTGCGCCGTCTGTCTGTCTGTCTGTCTGTCTGTCTGTCTGTCTGTATGTCTGTCTGTCTGTCTGTCTGTCTGTCTGTCTGTCTGTCTGTCTGTATGTCTGTAACGACCAACGCGCATAACTCAAAAACCACTCGGCCGATTTTAATGAAATTTGGTACCTAGGCTGGGTCTTGGGTCGAGATGGTCCCATTTAAAAATGAACAAAATCCACCGAACACAAACCAAATAAAAGGGTGGGGGTAGATTTCAAAAATTAGAGTTTATGTGAAAATATGGCGTGTGTGATATCAAACGAAAGGTAATTGAGTCTGGAGTTAAACAAAATACATTTTAATTTATTTAAAAAAAGGGTGGGGGTATATTTCAAAAATTCGAGTTTAAGTGAAAATATGGCGTGTGTGATATCAAACGAAAGGTAATTGAGTCCGGAGTTTAACAAAATACATTTTAGTTTTTTTAAGGGTGGGGGTAGATTTTAAAAATTTGAGTTTAAATCAAAACATGGCTTGTGTGGTATCAAACAAAAGGTAATTTAGTCTGGAGTTGAATAAAATATATTTCAGTTTTTAGTTATATTAGCTCACACGTAAACTATAACTATAGTACCTACTGTGAGCTTAGGGGCCCATATATTGGCAGAGTATTTTTCTTCGTGTAATAAAAATGCAACACAAATCACAGTTACACAAAATTTTTCTCAGTGTAATATAACTGCATTAGTGTCATTTGGTCCAAGCGTGACGTCACTCACATATTTGTTTCCCATATGAACAATGCTTTGAGTGACAGTATTTCGCTTCTTGTTGATATATCTTCTTTGATCAGGCTTCGCTTTCTATTGATCTTGCTCAATGATAAAAATGTCCTTATACAATAAGTATAAATATCCAAATTACCGGTTTTTACGCTTGTGCCAAATTTTCGCTGTAATTCGTTTGCTATTGGTTGGTAGCGGTATCAATTTTTATTGGTCAGTATTTTCTGAAGGAAATATTCGGTCGCGCTTAATCTACCCAAATTTCTGACTCAAAATAAAAGAAACAAAATAGAAGTTTATGTATTGCACTCAGTATTGATGTTATTAGATTTTTTAAATTAAAATCCTTTATTACTTTCCTAGCCCGCACTGCAATGGCTAGAGAAGGTATAAAAAATTTTTTGAGATAACGCCGAAAATGTGTTATTTGGGTGTATTTTGACCTATCCTATCAATATCGTCGTGACGTCTGTGTGTGTGTATGTGTGTCTGTGTGTGTGTATTTTTTTTTCTGTCCGTAACACGATAGCTCCTAAACCGCTAAACCGATTTTCATAAAATTTTTAGGTAAAATAGTGTTCGACACTCTAACGAGCTGATTAGTTTTTAGTGAAAATCCATTGATGCTAATGACAATTTTTTGAAAATTAAACAATTTAAAAAATGCTAACTTTTTAACGGAGCATCGCATCAATATGCGGTTTTTAGAATATAGTGGACTACATTTTGCTCAATAATTTGTGTTATAACCAAAAACTTCGTAGAGGCATTAGTTTTCGAGATATTTACAAAAAGTGTTTTCAAGGCTGATTATCATAGCTTCACTTGTGCTAATAGGCTAGCTAGGAAGGTATTAGATCCGTCATGGAGCCATTTATTTTTGATATATTTTTGTGAAACGCTGAACGTGACCAATAAAAACCATTTTCAGCGCGTCTTACTAAAATTTGCTTAGCTGTAATCTATCCATTGCAATATTTTTAGGTGACAAATTTAGATGTCCAAATTGCACAAAATCATATGTCCATAAAGGTCATTTGACTAGACATTTAAATGACGAATGTGGAGTTGACCCCAAATTTAACCACAAAAGCAGTTTACATCGCCATTTAGCAAAGTTACATTTAGAGTCAAATGCCATATAAGTAGACAAAGCTTTATAACAAGTAATGAATGTTAAAAAAATACTCTACCAATTTCTTCACCTTAGCTCACACCATTAAAACATAATGTAATTTTTACCTATTTTGGTCCGCGAAAATAACCCCCTATTCGCCACCTAGGGAGGCGTCCGGTTGGAAATTCCCCCCTTCCCCCAGTGTAACACCACTGAACAAAATAAAATAATATGTATTTTTTATCTTCACGTACAGTGCTTACCTTTAATATAGTATCATACAAATAATATTTTTAGCAAAACTATAATTCTTAAAATCATAGCAAAGGTTAGAAAACATTTCCAAACTAGCAAGAACCTTTAATTTTTCATTTGTATTGGAGAACTTGGCTTTACTTTTATCTCAATTTTTTGTACGGAATACCATTTTCGCGTACTTGGCTTTTTGTACATGAAATGTTTTTGTTATGATATACATGTCTTGAGTATATTTTGTTTTGCATTACTCAAAATTATCACAAAAATTTCATGGATATATAATAACCTTTCCGCAGTCTTTTAATTTCCTGAAAATTGCGTTTTTTAAACTTGTTTGATTAAACACTCGTCAATTATTGTGTTTTTTAGTGGATTTTATTATAAATATATTAAACTAAACTAAAGTATATAATATATACAGAAACCTTATAAGTAATTTATAAATTGCTTGGAAGGCGGTCAAAGTACTCGAATTACACAGAAAAAAAATAATCTAGGCAAATCCAAAGCAATTTTGATTCTCCTTTCAAGACAATTAAATGTTTTCTTTTGTTAAGAGATTTTGATGAAAAAAACTAGTTTTGCATTTCTCTTGATTTATTTTAAAAAATTATCTAATTGTTTTATGGGTCAAAATCATGGAGGTGGAGAATTTTAGTTGGAGATGATTTTCTTGGTTAAACCTACAGTTTTCTCATTATTTTCAGATTGTTATACTTAAAACTCACCTCCACATTTTACAATCATTTTAACTAAATACGTCCCTGATTTAATTTTGTCCTCTTTACAACCGAAAAATAACTGAATAAGTGAAGCTCAAATATGCACGATACATATCAAAACCAATTAAATGTATATTTTAAACTATAATTAGAATCAGTAAGGTTTATGAATGCCCACAACGTTAATTTTACTTATTAAGAAAGGTGTCTGACCAGACAGTCATCATTTGGGGCACAGATTAAGGGCACTCATCGTAAAGGCATGCTTTATAGGAAGCGAAGCCTGACATTGATTTTCTATTTTTTGGTTTTTTGACATGTTTTCCTCGGTTTCCCATTGGCGGCTCGGATTTATTTTAAAGACGTTGTTTTATATAGTCCGGTGGTACCTAAACTATATACATTTATGTATTTAGAAATAATAAGTTATGCTGCAAACTAGCTTTAAACTCTGGTATTATTATATAGATCTTTAGACTGTTAAAACCACATTTTTAAAATAGGAACTGGCCGCCATGCGCCAGTGCGAAACCAAGGAAAACATCTCAAAAATTATAATAAAAAAAATAGAAAATCCTTGGAGTAATAAAATATTTTATTACTCTAAGAGAAAATCGATTTCGGTCTGCGCTACCTCTAAAGCTTGCTTTACGATAAGTGACCTTAGAACAGATACATATTAAAATGTTTTTTTTAGGTTAAAACTATATATTTTTGTCATTGTTAGAATAAAAAACCAAGGCGGCTATACATAAACTCAAAAATATTTTGTTTTACATTATAACACAAAAATTAAAAATAATAATGTCGAAAACGTTACTTTTTACATTTTGGGAACGGCCATTTCAGGAACTTTGTTGGATGGACGTAATTAAGCCTTATTTTATCACAAGCGTTTATTTAACTTTACTTGTAAGTTTGTAATATAGGAATTTAAATTTTGACAAACTTTTACATATCGGATCAACTTCAAAAAAAAATATGTATAACAGTGTATTAATACTCGAGTCACGAGTTAATGTATAAAAAATTAAAATTTTTTAAAATATCAAATTTTGACAATTTTAAAAATATTTTAAATTTATTTTTTTTCAATTTTTGCAACTTTTAATTTTTTTACAATTTTTGAAATGTTTATATACATCATGAATAAAGGGTAATTTGATTTAAAAAGATGTCTTACTTTAATAAAAGTGCAAAATAATCACTTTTATTACTTTGGGCACAAAATAGTCATTTAGGGAACGCTAATAAATATACAGTTAAAAAGAAACATTGCATATTGCATTGCCGAAAATTTGAAAAATGTACCATTCTATGCTCTGCCCGGCTATACATTAATAAATAAGGAGTTGACTCAACATTTAAGCGTAAAATATATTTTGTAAAGGAAAGTTAAACTTTTAATAATTTGCAAAATGAAATTTCTACCTCGATGATTTTGACCCATATGCATTCCTATTTAAAGCACACTACATTAAACTTATGAGTAAACTTTAAACCATTACTATAAATACGTACCAATTTAGATTGAAACCTATAGATTTGTAGAGATACTTATTTTCGGTTAAAACATGTCTGTGATAAATGTTTGCGTAACAACGCACTCTATACAATGCAGTCCGAGGTACTGCGAACATAGGGACGGAGGTTTCGAATTGACAAGGCAGAAATAAAACAACTACGATAACAAAATAAGTACCTACCTGGGTAAAAAATAAAAGATAGCAGGCGCGTGCAGTGAGAAGCAGCACCGATTTACTGCGGTCGCGCTGGACGGTCGATAGTAAATTCGACTTATTCCTACCTATGTTAGCAGTAACTCGGACCGCATGATTTATGCATACAAGTTGATTAATGCTATTGCGATCATAGACTGTTGCTGTACTTGATGTGTGTAAGAGAGAAGTAAAAGAGAGAAAAATATATTTTGGCCGGTGTCTTGAAAGATTTTTCGCTGTTTTAGACCCGTATTCGGGCTTGTAGTGGGAAAATAGGGGAATACATCGTGATCTCTCGTCTTTACGAAGTTTTTCGTCATTCCGTAGTCGGCAGTGAAACAGGTGAGAAGTAGGTAATTGTTTTTCACGCAAATTCTAGCTCAAGCCATGCCACGTATTACATTTAGCGTTCAGGAAAAAGTACAGACGATTCAATGATATTTCGGAGGAAATAGCTATCAAGATATCCATGGCAAATTTATTTGTTGTCGCGTTTGAGAGAAGGGATATTCCATGCCGTAAAACGGTCCAAAAAATAGAGACCCATTTCCAACGAACAGGGTGTGTCAATTTTTGGCACAAATGCAGTGGTGGAGAGGCACCTCCTGTTTGTCAAATCGGAGAGGAGAGGGAACGGCGCGAAACTTATGTTTGTGCCGCAGCAGCCTTGTTCCAGTAAGGCAATTGCCAATGATGTGGGCGATGATATTTCACCCTTAACCGTCCGAAACATATTGAAACGACAGAGTACCGGAGTTTTAAGGTAAATAAAACACAAGAAATTTTTCCAGGTGATCAGTTTCGAAGAATGGAGTTTTGTTTTGAATCATGATTGAAAACGCAAATCAGAATGAAAATTTTATTTAAAATATTTGTTTTACCTCCTTCCGTTGTTCGTTACTGGTCAAGGAAAAATAAACATTTGCATACTGCAGAACGGACCCAGTATCCTCAAACACTTAATGTCTGGACTGGGATTTTGGGTGACAATATCAGTGGTCCTTTTGTCATCAATGGTAATTCACGTGGGACAAATTATTTAGCTCTGTTGCAGGACCATATCATTCCTGCGATTCGACATGTATCAAATGTTGATTTTAACCAAATTTGGTTTATGCAAGATGTTTGCCCAGCTTATGACACTTTGCCTGTGAGAGGGTTTTTAAATGAAACGTTTCCAAGGCGGCTTATTACAAACAGCGTCGGGGATCACCAGATTTGGCACCCAATGATTTTTCTTATGGGTCTATGCAAAAAGCCAAATTTATTTGCATGGCAATTTAAGAATCACCACTTTCGATATACTGGGCAAAAATTATCACCACTCTACAATCTGTGACACCTGAAGTAATGTCCGAACTGATTTTATAACTGGCTCAGATACTGTTTAATTTAATTCGTTAGTAGTTCTTAAATCAATATGAAATGTTTGCTTTTAAATAACAAGCTTGAAAAAAAGGATTATACGTTACGTCTAAATTTTGTGATATTTTAAGTACAACTATCCTGGATCGATTTTCTTTATGAAACATAAGAAGCGGTCTGCGCGCAAGGGGAACCAAACGTTGTCCTTTTTCCTCCCTCTACTTTACCGGGGCGCACAGAGAACAGGTATCCTCAAACAATAGGCGTAACCACGTGTAAACTTCCATCCCTTTTTGATACATACTAGATATCTTATTCATATGCTGTTGCCTGTTGTTCTTATCTTACATACACTAATAATTTCCCATGATCCCTATAGCATTTAATCAATCTGTATGTGTTATTCTTTTTTAAACAAACGTTATCTCGATTTTAAATATTTGTTGTTGTTAATGCGAATTCTATGTTCTCTTTATTATAATTCATTAATCTTTGACTATACTTAGTTAGATTTCGGTTTTGTTGTCATTCGTTATATCGATTAAAACCTTTATATGGATTATAGAGGAAAAATCTAAGAATGGTTTTTCTCTTAGTATATCAATATATTTCAGAAATCTAAAACACTTGATTGGAAAAACTGTTTTTTGTTTTGAAATACTAAGGCTTTTCAGAAATAAATATCGAGAAAAACTAAATATTTTCAATTTATTTAAGGTATTGTGTTGATTTGAGAATCAACAATAAATTGAACGGCAATTATAAACAATACTATATTATTAAAAACATTTACATTTAGGTAATAAATAAGTTAAACCTTTAACCAAAATGTAGACGATATTTTAGGACCAGCATCTATTAGTAAATACTGCTGAAAATGTTTCTGATAAGGATAAAACAGTTTAAATATTACATAAAAACGAGGGCGCCGGGGTCGTATTCAATTGACAGGAGAAACTAAAAAATATTTACGTTTATTCATTTTTCTGATAGCGTATTGCATTGGGAAAATGAGTGCAGAACTGTTAGTGCACTGACACTGGCCCAGTCCTGACAAAAATTTGCACATGGTACAATTTCAATAGAACGCGCGGAAGACGCAAAATTGTACTCGTATGCAAGCCAATAACCTCACATTTTTTGTTTCGCTATGAACCAAAGAGAATATTTGATAATTAAATTCGGTACCAACTGTTAAATTGTCTGTCCAAACACTGTATTTTGGAGGCATTCATTCGGGTTGAAATGATTACATCGAAGTTAGTGGCGTATTTAGAAAAGAGCTTAGAGGGATCCGTAACAGTTTTGGGGGGGGGCGAGTTTATCACTTGTTTCTATTTTCGCGAATTTAATCAAATGGCTAAAATCAGTGCAAAACCAAGTTAAAAGTACCTCAATGGAATATAAAAACCGAAAAAGTGCATGTCAATGGAATGGGAACACCGAATCAGTCGTGCGCCAGTGGTGCACTCATTTGGAATAGAATACGCTCTAAATTGAGTGCTGGCCGAGTATATTACCTAAAGGCAGGTATTCATTTGCAACAAAACACTCCGAACGAACCAAACGCTCCGCGCACTTTGCGCTGAATGCAACAAGCAAAGTTCGTGACGTTTGAAGTGTTTCATCTGTTCGCTCTGTTCCCAAATTGCAAATTCCCTAAAAAACTGATTAATTCCTTTGCCTTTCTACTTTACCGACAAGCTTTGGAAAACGTTTTGCGCGTTCTGGTCCGCGCGACCCCACCTACTGACTATATAAATTTGTTGTAGCACGCTCTGCGCCTTTGCTTCGTTCGGAGTATTGTGTTGTAAGTAAATACCTACCTTAAGACTCCCCGACTATTCTAAGAAGTAAAGTAAAGCAATTTTAGTAAGCAAGTCTTTAGAACAGTGTAGATAACTAGATAATATACACAGTAGCGCAACCAGGAATTTATCTTGCAGAAACATGGGGGGGGGGGGCGAGACCCTATATGTCGTATTTCTTGCTATTTTTTGTCGTTACTCACGGAATATGTGGAAAATAACTAAAAAATACTTAAATAAAATTTTCAGGTAATAAATTTAAATGTCCAAATTGTTCAAAATCTTATGCTAATAAAGGAAATTTGACCAGACATTTAAGAAACGAATGTGGAGTTGATCCTAAGTTTCTTTGCCTACACTGTCCAAGGAAATTTTCTCAAAAGGGCAATTTGCTTCATCATATGGCAGCACTTCATTCTTAAACTAACCAACACATTGTAAGTCTTTAAAATATTTTTTAAGAATAAGCATTCCTATTTTTGCATCCAAAAAATATTAAATTTCAAAAATAAAACTTTTTAACATTTTATTTAAAGAGCAATAAATTATCTTTTGTGCTCGCTTCGGTTTTTTTTCTTTTAAAAGAATAACAATATTTTATTGTCGCAATTGATTCAGTGTAAAGTCTTTTCGATCCCGTAGGTACTTAATCGGGTTTATTTATTATTGACTTTTTTGCGCTATTTTATTAAGAACAGAAACGTTCAATTTATTCTGTAAATGTTTTTTTTTTAACTTAAATCATCTACTTCTTATCTAAAAACTTAAAACTAATAAAATTTAATATTTTTCTCCGGGTTAGGTGGAAGAACAGACATCCGCTTCTGGGGCTTCCTAAAAGGGAATGAACTGAATCTCGCCCATTGTAGAATAGTTTTCTATTTATACCATTGATTTTGTTAAAAACCTTTTTTTTTCTACAATAAAGACCTTTATTATTATTATTATTATTAAAAATATATCTTTAACTCAATAAAAAAATACAATAATTTACCAACATTGTCAAAAAATATTATTTATAGCAATATTTTTAGGCTGCGAATTTGGATGTACGAACTGTGGAAAATCTGTTAGTTCTAAGTCAAACTTAACTGTCTATATAAATTATTAAGTTGTAACACAAATAAGAAGGGATAGATAAATAGATTTTAATGAATTGAGATGAAATAAAAGATTCGAATGAAGATTTATTTTTCGTTTGGTCTTGTAACTTGGTTCTTGCAACATTTTTTAAATATTTTTGCATTTGAAACAATATTCAATTAAGCATTTTAGGTAATAAATTAAAGAACATATAAACGAACACTTAACAGATGGCTTTTTGGGTACTTTTTTATGGAGTGTGGAAAAGCACTTGGGCACGTTAATTTTTTTACCCCTATATTTTGAACAGGTAAAGTGGGTCCCTAGACATTTATTAATAACAAATGTCGCTCAGGAAGCGACTTTTATCAATCAAATCAGATTGACTGCTACAGCGCAGCGGTGGTATACGAGTAAAACCTTGCATATTGCATTTTGGTAGGTATCTAAAAAGTAACTCATTATTCTGTATTTACCTGTCCAAGGCATTTTTCCCAATAACTTCTGGATAAACAGGAAAAAATACAAAAAAACGTGTTTAATAATTAGTCTATGCGAAACTAGCAGTGTGAACCAGAAGTTACAAAACAAATATAATTTAGGTATTTTATTTGCAATTTAGATTATACAATACGTAGTAGACATATACGTTTCAGGCCAAAAGAGTCTGAATGGTATTTTTGACCTTGCGAACTTTTTATATGTGAAATTTTTGTGTGCAGAGGCGAATTGAGCTGATGGTGTTTTTGTATGTAGAGGCCAATAGTCTGAGTGGTATTTTTAACCTTGATTTGACATTGTGAAAATGTGAAGGTCATTTCCTTTTGTGTGGTTATTCGAATATTGCGAGTGGTATTTTTGATTTTCATTTGACTTTGTAAAATTGTAAAGGTCATGTTGCTTTGTGTGCATAGTCGAATTGTGCGAGTGCTTTTTGACTAAAAAATTGTAAAGGTCGTTGTATATAGAGGCCAATAGTCTGAGAGATATTTTTGAGAGTTTCAAAAAATCTGTGGAAGATTTGGGAGATAAATATGGTTTTTCAGTTGATAAACTCCAAAATTATGATGGTGTGTGGTTTATGACCTTGCAAAGTTTTTGTGTTCAGAGGCAAATATTCTGAGGTATTTTTGTTGTGATGGTCATTTTGTTTTGTGTGCATAGTCGAATTGTACGAGAGCTTTTTTGGGCCTTGAAATGTTGTGAAGGTCGTTGTAGTTTATATATACAGGTTAAAAGTCTGGAAGGTATGTTTGACAGTTTCAAGAAATCTGTGAAAAATGTTGGGGAAATAAATATGCTTCTTCATTTATTGATAAACAGAATTCAAAAATTTTTTTTTGTTGATTTTTATAGCGTTTTTCCAACTTAATATTTCGCATATGTTTTGCAAGAGAGGAGGTTTAACCGGATGTTCTTAAAGGCTGTTCCTGCCAACACACCAAGCAATCAAACATTATCATTTAAATGCTCCTTTTAGCAAAAATAAATTTTATAAAGTGTTGTGGTTATAGTGAAACAAAGTGTTTAAAAGAGCATTATGGATACAAAAATTGATGTGCATGAGCAAATTAACTTTGAAATAAATAATGACCAAATAGTCGAATTAAAATCCATTGGTTCTCTAAAATTCGGCAATGTCTACGTAATCAAGGAAGTTCGTATGGTTAATACACGCTTTGGAAAATCAATTTTGGTGACGCTGTTTGACAAGACTAATACATTATAAAGTATTTTAGGCCAAACGAGTTTTAAAAACGATACAAAGTGATTTTGTGAAAACTATCAGCAGAGTATACTCTAACATAGTTGGGAGAAGGCGCCAGCGGCGACTCCTGCCGCAGGCTAGGTTAAGCGCTACATTATAAACACCGGTACACATGTTATTCTTTTTTAAAACTCGTTGCGTCCTGTAACTCTTAGAGCGTCTTATTCTTGGTACGTCAGTTGAAACAGAAAACGACATTATAAATAAAACCTTTTGTTTATAAATATGTTACTGATCTCTTTCAACTGGTGTACCATGCTCTAGGAAATCGAGGACACAAGTTTTAAGAGATAATAACTTGTATACTGGTGAGCCTGAGGCACTAGCCGCGCGGCTGCAAGACGCTACAAGTTTTGAAAACAGTAAAGCTTTAATTGAATTTGGTATGCGAAATGAATGAAAATGAAATTTACATCAAAGAAGTTTTATAAGATGGTATGTCAATAAAGATGAATGAGAAGAAGAGGGTGAGGAAGAAGAAGATAGCTGCTATAGTAAATTTGAAAACTATAAACATTATACTGTAGGCAGTACTAAAAAAAGACAAACAATGTCGTGGTTAGATTTTAAAGAGTACCTAAGTGGTGTTGAATACTTAAAAGTAACGTTTTTTGACTTACTGGTCGAATTTGAACATGACCAAGTTTATGGTGGTGGTTGGTCCAGAAATGAAGAAGAGTGCACAATTTGAGTAAAATATATTCATTAGCGATTAGGTATTGTAATAATTTTTTCTACACAACAATATTGAGATTTTAGTTATTAAATTATATCAATTGGTTTTTATTTAGCAAGTGTTGCAAGCTAATTGCTTTGAAGTAAAATAATTTGTGCTTTCATATTCACCAAGAGAATATTTTCTTGATATGGCACAAAAAATGTCTTCCCTCTTTATTTTAATGTGAAACAGAAATTGTTTTATTATAAATAGGAACTGAAAAAATCTAAGGCACCGTTTTCTCTAGAAGCAAAATATTACTTATATGAAGACAATTTGCTTTGTTACAAAACGGAGTACAGTGAAACCTTCTATAAGCGGTTTCGTAGAATTTGTCCGCTTATTGGAGGTGTCCGCTTATTGGACGTGCCCGCTTATGAGAGAGAACTGTGAAATTTTTATATATATTTATTAGGGCCTATCCTTAAATTACGTAACGCTTAAGGGCGGGAGGGGGGTTTGGCCTTGCGTGACACAATGTTATTTTAATGTGTTTTTTCTTGACATTGCGATACGGGGGAGGGGGGGTTGGATGTCAAAAATTCTGAATTTACAAACGTTACAGCGATCTTTCGTGCTGAGATGTTCCTTTTCTGAAACATTAACAACTTCCATTTTACTTAAGTTTTTTACTAGGCGCCATTTCAAAGAGATCTATTACTACCCAACTAAACTATAAAAATAAAACACAGCAGTCCCGCCGAATAAAATATGTTGTAAATACGACAGAAGTATTTAGTCTCTGCAATGTTGCCAACATTCTACATAATATTTGTGCCTATGTCGTTCAGCGCTCCGTCCCGTTGTCAGAGGTTCGCGTCCGGGTAAGGGAGGTTCCAAAATTTTTTAACAAAAAAAAATTGTCCGCGTCCAGTTATTAGAGTGTCCGGTTATAGGAGTGAATTATACATCTAAAGAAATAGGGAAAAGCTTGGTTCCAACAAATTGGTCCGCCTAAAAGGAGTGTCCGCTTAATAGAGGTGTCCGCAAGGAGAGGTTTCACGGTAAACTGAAACAAAACAATTAAAGAAGGCAAATAAAGTCTCGTTTCAAGATAAAACGCTGCGCTGAACTAAAAAGATATATTTTAATTCAAAACAAATTGTTTTAAGGTAAAACAATTTATTCAAGAAAAGAACGTGTTCATTGTAGACAAAATTTTTTACCGTGTAGATAATATCTTTCCTGCGATATAATAGATAAGCTTTCTGAGCAGCAGACATATGATGAATATGAATAATTAATTTTTTTAGTGTATTAATTTAATATATTTGGATTAACAAAATTTTAAATTTACTTTTAGGCATTTATTTTTTTTTGTAATATTATTGAACAATGGTGTAAAATAAGTAGTATATCTGTATGTATTTTTATAATGTAGATATAAACATACAGTTTTGTAAACACTTTTGTTTTATTTAACTAAGGAGAAAAACAGAATACATATTTATAATTTATAATAATATATTTAACTATGGTACTAATGATATAGATAACATGGAGTATATGATGAGAAAGTTAAAGAAACAACGTGGACAAGACACAGTACATTGGAAATGAATCAAGTGAGTTAGAACTTGACAATGGACAAACAATATCTCCATGCAATGAGTATATATACTTGAGTGTCACATTTGATAAGATAGGAACAGATTGTAAAGAACTGGAAAAAATATTAGGAAAATCAAAAAGATTCTTGGATTTCTTAACAGTATATAGCACAGACCAAAACTGTGGATTGTTTGGATAAAAATATTGTGA
The DNA here is from genome assembly GCA_963576565.1 of Aspidapion aeneum. Lineage (NCBI taxonomy): Eukaryota > Metazoa > Arthropoda > Insecta > Coleoptera > Brentidae > Aspidapion > Aspidapion aeneum. The sequence goes on from OY755045.1 coordinate 57,939,737, forward strand.
TCTAGCATCACTTACCCTAAGTAGTAAAATTTATTACAAACCTAATAAACTACTTATCGAATGTAACTCTTCGCCGTCGTCCGTAGCGCACTGATAGTACATTTGCTTCGCACTCGGGCGGTCCAGGTTCGAATCCTGGCTAGGTACATGGATCTTTGTGATTGTTTAAAACGCTTTAACTTTGCTATAACTTTGCGAAATTGGGCGATTTATCCTGAAGGAATGGAATGTCCCAGTATAAAAAAGTTGTAACTCTCAAATATATTTTTAGGGCACCAATATACGTGTCAGAACTGTGGAAAATCGTATGCTCATAAAAAGAGTTTGTATAGCCATATAAGGAACGAGTGTGGGGTTGCACCCAAGTTTGCTTGTCTGTATTGTCCAAAGAAATTTACGCAAAAGGGCAGTTTAAAACGTCACTATAGTTTGCATAGAACCTCAATTTTACCAAAAAAAGACTAACATCTTTTTTAGGATTTAATAAATTTTTTAAAAGTAATGACTACCGTTGGTTTTAATTATATTATTGATCACTATTTGCAGGGGCGCATTTAGGGGGGGGGGGGCTTAAGGCCTAAGATTGTTTTATATATTTTTCACATATTTCATGAATAAAAAAAAATAGCATGAAAGACGACAGTAGGGGGTCCTGGCTCTTGCTAAATAAAATAAAAATAAACTAAATAAAAATCTTTACCTTTTAAAATTTTTTAAAAATAAAAATTTTAAACTAACGCAATTTAAAAAATATTTTTTCCTAATAACTGGAAAACACGAAAAATGGCACTTGTATGCTAATTTAAACTTTTGTATTCCTTAGATAATAATAAAAAGTTATTATATAAAGAAACATTATTAAATTACGTAACGCGAGGCTAAACCCCCTCCACTCCTTAAGCTTTACGTAGTTTAAAAATGGTAACCAAGCAACGGTTGACACTTAATTTGGAACAGCCTCTATATTAATGTGCGAGAGAAAGGATGATATAACAAAAATAGACAGTTTTGAGTTACTAAATTGAATTATGTAGTAACAATAGATTCCTAAATAGGCGGCACAGAGTTTTGACCTTAAGTAATTATAAAAAAAACTGCTTTTGAACAAAAAATTTTAAAAATCGTCATCATTAAAAAACTTTACCGAAGTCGATATCCAATCCAACGCTTAAGCGCCAAATATTTCAAAACAAAGCACTAAGAAACATGGGAAATGCTATGGATAGGGACTTAAAAATAGAAACTGTTGGCAAAATAATCAAAACATTCGCAAAAAGTCTTCATAGGCATGTCAACATTGAAGCAATACAACTCCTAGATAAGAACCACCTTAGTTGAAAACTCAAACGATTGAATCCTTTTGCACTGGTGGGTTAGGCACGTTTTCCTACTTCGTTAAGGACACGTTTTCCTACTTCGTTAAAGACGAGGCGCTTCTTTAAGTAAGACACAAATTCCAGGATAATTGGCGCCTTTTCAGAATTATTGAGTACAATGTTGTTTATATAACTTTCAACGATATCTAGTTTTGGAAGAAAATTGATCTTGTTTAGTGTTTCTGCCATAGCGTTATTTTTATCGCCCAAACTGAAATATTATTTCGATGAAACTATTTTTCCATAGACGATTTTTCATTTTCTAGTTTTGCTATTCTGTGCCATGTTCGATGACCGAGTTGACTACACTGCTGATTTTGGTGTTGAATTCGTTCTTGATTTCTTGTGTTTGTTCTGTATAAACAGTTTTAATTAAGTCTAATAATTCATTCGTTGACAAATCTTTTACTGGTTTATTACCGCTCATATTTAAATCAGTTGGTTTAACAAACAATAAAAAAGTTGCAAGCGAAATTCTGCCTTATCCGATGAGGTAGATCATGCGAGCAATAATCTGATATTAATGAGACCCAAGTTTTATAGTTTTATGCTGATCCGAGACGGATAGATCGTGAGCGGGCGTCAACGCACATAAAATGTGACTTACATGCCCAACTCTACTGTATAGCCGATTTCTGACTAGAAGAAAAAGCTACTAGCGTAACTTGGAAATATTTTTAGGTCGCAAATTTCTATGTCCGAACTGCGAAAGATCGTATATTCATAAAGAGCATTTAAATAGCCACATAAAGAACGAGTGTGGCGTTGAACCCAAGTTTGCTTGTTTGCAATGCCCAAAGAAATTTACGCAAAAGGGTAGTTTAAAGCGTCACTTAAACAATTTGCATGGAACGTCAATTTTAGTATATAATGATAAAAGTATTTTTTAAAATACAAATATATTAGGGGATTTTTGAACGCTTAAAACTCTGACAGCCGTTTTTGGAACAAGTTTAGAACACGTAAAGTATTAAAACCTAACCTTTGCTTTTACCCTTAATTTACAAAATAAATGTTCTGAATGTTGAAAACAGCTAATATTTTATCATTTTAATACCAGCCACTCAAAAAATCTCTTAAAATAAAAAAAATGACCACAACCTCAACGGTGGGCCCGTAGCTTACGGCAGTGGTAGTGGTTATTACCACTGAGGAATGAAATTTCGCTAGGGCGTAGACGCAGTGCTTACCACTACCACAACGAATTTTAAACTAAGCGTTCCAAAAGGTCCCTATTATTAATGTAGTACGTGTTATTGGTTTGAATTATTGTTTATTTTGTAAATAAAAAAAACCTAAAAGTATATTATTCAAAAATAGCCTTAATTAGACCTAGACCGAGACCTACAATAATATTGCTCAATATTTTTTTTTCGCAATATTAGTGTATGACCATTTGCGCTGAAATGCACAATGCTTAGCCTGAACGGTCAATAATAGGGACCTTATGTACGCCCTCCTTTAGCTAACTTTATCCTTTATTAATGCGATATTAAATGACAGATGTCAAGTGATATTTTGAAGCCCAATTTTGACTTTTTGCAGACACAATTTTTTATCCTTTATCTTTCATTTATCTGTCAAAAGCCTGTTTTGTGTTCTGTAGGCAAAATTAATTAAAAAGTTCCGAAAACAACAACGGAATAACTGAAAGAGTGAAAAACTGCCAGGAAAATATAGGATTAGGTCTGTGTTTACTGTGTACTTCTTATTTTTTTGACGAACTTTACAAAACATTGATGACTTTTGGTTAGTTGGTGAACACTGTTGCCAAACAACACATACCTACTAGTGTTTATAAAAAATAATTTTGAATAACTGGTATGAAATTATATCTGCGGATTACCCTGGTAGCTCTTGAAATAATTGTCTGTATCAAAAGTATTTTAAATTTACATTACATTTTGACATAGCGTTATATGCGTGGCAACTAGTAGCCTGCATTATTGAAACAGAAGTAAGGTCAAGCACTATCCTTTAGTAAAGCGTAAGGTTCAAACTACTGCGCATGTTTCAAATAGAAGATAAGAGAAAAATGCGACATGCAAAAGGTCCCTAAAATCGCAATCCGTAATATTATGCAACATTATTGATCGTTTAGGCTAAGCATTGAAGTGCATTTGAATGCAAGGGGTAATTTAATACGCACCAAAGATATTGTGTAATATTATTGTAGGTCTAGGGGCTGCCTTAATAAAGGCTGTTTTTGAATAATAATATAAAGGTAAGGCAGCAATTTCATTAATTTTTTCGTAAAAACTTTTTGGGATGCTATAATATATTTGGTATTAGAGTGTTTTTTTTCTAAATGGGCAATTTCGTCATGGCGCCGCAGAAGTTTTGCAGCAGAAAAAGAAAACAAAACAATTATGTATACTTTTAAGACGCAGTTACGTATTTAATTTGTTTTCAGATTGATTGGTAAAATTTGATGCCGTGTTTGCCACAAAGTTAGTGTGCTAAGCAGTATCCGAGCCTGTTATAAAATTCAGTTTGGATATTATTTAGCATTTCGGGTGTCACTAATTGTAGGGTGTTGACTAATTTTCCCCTAAGTTCATCCAAATTGTTAGCTCTTTAATGGACATGAGAGTAAAGGCTCTTTGCATAACCCCATAAAAAAATATCTGGGTGCCATTTCAGGTGATCTTGGAAGGCATCTGTACCTTGCCTGCTAATAAGTCGGTCTGGGAAAGTTTCATTTAAAATCTATCTAACAGGCAAAGTATTATAAGCTAGATGTGTAGTGAGTCCTTGCTTCACACTGAATTCTTAGCGGCGAAATAAAACTACGTTTTTAGCAAAAATGCAGTCTGTATTTCTTACCCTTGACGCGTTTCGGTCTTAGCGACCATAATCATAAGGGCTCTATAATAAAAAATCAAACTGGTGAAACCTCAAAAATAATAAAATTCAATAAAAAAACTTACCAAACAAGGTGTCGATGAATCTTAACTTAAATTACATCCAATTTAATAAAACGAATAATAAATTAATTTAAATTTTGTCTGTTTTTCACTGAGTGATTCTCACCTTACAAAAACAAAATATCAGCTGATTTTCGAGCAGAGAAATATAAAAAGTTTTCTTGATTTTGTTTTTGGAGGCTCATCACAAATTGACATTTCAAAATCAAAACATAAAATCCATAAAAAGAACTAGTACTAAACGTACATACTGCATCAACATCCTGGAGAGGGAGGCGGTTATTTAAAAGAGAACTGATTTATGATTTTTGCAGATTCAATAAAATAACTTGGAGATTTATCATTTATACTCCGAATATCTCCTGTTATTTCTAATTTGGCTATCTCCAGATTCTCTAGAGTGTTGACACGTCTCCCTTTATTTTCGACATGCAGAACTTTGAAATCTTGATTAATGTTAAAATTGTGTTTGGCTGTTCTTAAATGAGTTCCGAAAGATGATTTGTTGTCCGAATCATATTTTTGTGATCTTAGATGTTCTTTGATTCGTTTTTTAAAAGTTCTTCCAGATTGTCCCACATATTCTGCGTTACAATCGGTGCATTTTAATTTATACACACCGCTTTTTTGAGATAAACAGATTTTATCTTTAGGTTAGAGAAAAAAGATTTTAAAGAGACACTGCTTATTTCATAGGAGATATTACCCAGAAAAGTTAAGGAAAAATATTTTTTGTCATTATGTTGGTATTCTGGGTAAGTTCTTTGACACAAAAAGCTGTAATAGGATTTTCTAAATTCAAATTTGTTAGAGTGTTTTGAAGCATTTTTACAGATTTTCTCCTTAAAATTTTGTTCACATGTTGTTTCGTGAAACCATTATTCTGAGCAATTTGGTAAATAATTTGCTTCTCTTTGTTGAAATTCTCTAAGGAAAGAGGAGTGTTCAAAAGTCTGTGTATTAAATGGTTTAAACCCGCATTTTTAAGTTCAGTTGAGTGTAAAGAATCTTCGGGAATTAGATGATCGGTCTGTGTAGGTTTTCTATATATTCAAAATTGGAGGTTATTATTAATTTTTGTTCGTGTTAGGTCCAAAAAGAGAGAGAATTTAGAAATTTTAAGAATTCATTAGCTTCTTTTATGGAACCCGTCCAATAAACAATTATATCATCCACGTACCTGTGCCAAAATTGAATATGTTTTAATAAATTGTGTTTTGAACCAAACACCAATCTTTCCTTAAAAAATTCCATAAAAATTTCAGCTAGAAAAGGGGACAAAGCAGAACCCATTGGAAGTCCATCTGTCTGTCTATAAATTTAATTATTAAACTGAAAAAAGTTACAGTCTAGTACCTTCTCAATCAATTCAGAGAAACAAATTACTTGTTCGGGGGAAAAATTATCTTTAATTTTATTTTTTAAAGTGACTGCTTGATTGCGTGGAATACTAGGAAAAAAACGTAGAAACTAAACCTAAAGATAAAATCCCTTTATCTCAAAAAAGCGGTGTGTATAAATTAAAATGCACCGATTGTAACGCATAATATGTCGGACAATCTGGTAGAAATTTTGGAAAACGAATCAAAGAACATCTAAGATTACAAAAATATGATTCGGACAACAAATCATCTTTCGTAACTCATTTAGGAATAGCCAAACACAATGTTAACATTGATCAAGATTTCAAAATTCTGCATGTCGAAAATAAAGGGAGACGTCTAAACACTCTAGAGAATCTGGAAATGACAGGAGATATTCGGAGTTTAAATGATAAATCTCCAAGTTATTTTATTGAAGTTGCAAAAGTCATTAATCAGTTCTCTTTTAAATAACCCCCTCCCTCTTCAGGATGTTGATGCAGTATAAATTATCCTTTCTGTGGCTTCTTCCCTTTTTTTTTGAAAATAGAAAGTAATAGTAAATTTAATTGTTGAATTTGTAATTTTAGATAATGACCTTTTAATTTTTATGTTATTGCTAGTCCTTTTACAAGTACGTGTTTTAATTTGTACGTTTAGTACTAGTTCTTTTTATGGATTTTATGTTTTAATTTTCAAATGTTAATTTGTGATGAACCTCCAAAAACAAAATCAAGAAAACTTTTTGCTTATAAGATGAGAATCCGTCAACAACTAACCATTTATATTTCTCTGCTCGAAAATCAGCTGACTTTTTGTTTTTGTAAGGCTAGACTCACTCAAAGAAAAACAGACAAAATTTAAATTAATTTATTGTTCGTTTTATTAAATTGGATGTAATTTAACTTAAGATGATGTAGCATTTGCAAGTAGGATTTCTTCGACACTTTGTTTAGTAAGTTTTTTATTGAATTTTATTATTTTTGAGGTTTCGCCAATTTGTTTTTTTATTATAGAGTCCTTATGATTATGGTCGCTAAGACCGAAACGCGTCAAGGGTAAGAAATACAGACAGATTTCGCCGTTAAGAATTCAGTGTGGAGCAAAAGACCCCAACTCACTACACATCTAGTTAAAAATGCTCCATTAGGAGAGTACCGCAATGCAATATTATGAGCTAGGCATCTCTTGCATGAACTAAATTTTACATTCTTTCATACCTAATAGATAGTTCCCATGAGCTTTATAGCATTTACCCTACCTGTATCCATTTGAGCAAAAACGCATTTTGTTTCATACAAAAAATATTTCGATTATCGTATTCCTGAAAGAAGCAAACTATTGTAAAATACTCTGCCAATATATGGGCCCCTAAGCTCACACTAGGTACTATAGTTATAGTGTACGTGTGAGCTAATATAACTAAAAACTGAAATATATTTTATTCAACTCCACAGTAAATTACCTTTTGTTTGATAGCACACAAGCCATGTTTTGACTTAAACTTAAATTTTTGAAATCCACCCCCACCCTTAGAAAAAACAAAAACTAAAATGTATTTTGTTAAACTTGGGACTCAATTACCTTTCGTTTGATATCACACACGCCATATTTTCACTTTAACTCTAATTTTTGAAATATACCCCCACCCTTTTTTTAAAATAAATTAAAATGTATTTTGTTTAACTCCAGACTCAATTACCTTTCGTTTGATATCACACACGCCATATTTTCACATAAACTCTAATTTTTGAAATCTACCCCTACCCTTTTATTTGGTTTGTGTCCGGTGGAATTTGTTCATTTTTAAATGGGACCATCTCGACTCAAGACCCAGCCTAGGTACCAAATTTCATTGAAATCGGCCAAGCGGTTTTTGAGTTATGCGCGTTGGTCGTTACAGACAGACAGACAGACAGACAGACGGCGCAACAAAAAAGTTTCAAAATCATCTGAAACGCAAAGATATGGAAATTTTTGAAATCGGAGCAACTTTTTTTTTCGAAAAAATTAGGATCACCATAGCTCACACTACTATAGTATAGTATATGTGTGAGCTAAAAATGCTAAAGTCCAACCAACTCAATATTATATTAAACTTGTACCGCACTTACATAATATATTAAACTTGTACTGCACAAACAAAGTTTCGAAATTTCTTAACTTTAATCACATACAAACAAATTAAGCTTACTTGGCAACAATTCATCTCTTTTTAAGAAGGTAATCCTTCTTTTGTCGTCGATGGGCTACATTACGCTGTATTCCTTTAAATTTAGTAAATCTAGAAAAGGCAATGCGACATTATTTTTGAGCCCGTGTGTATTTGCACCAAAGTGTTACTTGGTAGGTGATATAGAAATAACTTTCGTTTTCGCCAATGCGACTCCTTATGTAAAACTTTAGCTTCTGACCACTGAATCCTGTGATCATTTGACCATGCATGATCTGCTAAACCGGATTTTTCAATATCCCCTAATTGGGTACTTTTTAGATGTTCATTTACTCTAACCTGAAGAGGGCGTTTCGTTTCACCTACATATGATTTACCACACTCACACGGGATTTGGTAAATACATTCCTTATTATTTGAGGGATTGTCTGGTTTTGTTTTAGTTACAAAACTTCTTATCGTATTTCCCGAAGAAAATACTGTTTTTATATTATAGTGTTTAGCTATTCGTCTTATGTTTTCTGAAATCCCTTGAACATATGGAATGTTAATAACACCTAACGGATTACTATTTTGAGAATTTGGTACATTTAGTTTGTTTTTAATTTTAAATATCGTTGAGTTTATTAATTTCTCGGAATAACCATTCTGTTGTAAGTCCTTTTTAATGTTGTTAATTTCTGTGGTTAATTCTTCATTATTACTACAAATATTTACGGCTCTTAAATACAAACTTCTTATAACTCCTTGTTTTGTTGCAACAGAATGATTAGACTTAAAATTTAGGTACTGTCCCGTGTGTGTAGGTTTCCTATATACAGTGGTTTGAATGTTTCTGTCTAATCGTTTGACAAGAACATCCAAAAAAGGTAAGGCCGAATCTTTTTCAATTTCCATGGTGCACTTGATTGTTGGTCGAATACCGTTCAAATGGTGTAGAAAATTTTGTAGTTCGTCATCATTTTCCGGCCATATAATAAATGTGTCATCCATGTATCGTAGCCATAGTTTTGGTTTGACTCTTGCTGTGTTGATCGCATGGCCCTCGAACCACTCCATGTAGATGTTTGCTACCACTGGCGAAAGAGATGAACCCATTGGGAGTCCATCATTTTGCGCGTAAAACTTATCTTTCACTTGAAAGTAAGAGTTACGGAGACAGAGCTCCAAAAGATCCATCACCCCCTCCACCGATAGCGTTGTTCTCTCGTGAAGTGTATTATCAGTTTGTAATTTGTTTTTAATGATACTGAGTGACTCATTTATTGGCACGTTGGTGTAGAGACTTTCTACATCAAAACTTACAAATCTATCGCCGGGATCTAATTCGATACGTTTTAAAACCTCCACAAAATGTTCCGAGTTTTTGACAAAAGATTCGGACTTACCCTGTAGTGGTTGAATTATGTCCAACAAAAACCTCGACAAAGTGCTGGTCGGTGAGTCCCTGATGATCACAGGATTCAGTGGTCAGAAGCTAAAGTTTTACATAAGGAGTCGCATTGGCGAAAACGAAAGTTTATTGAAGCTGCGTATATAATGCAGAATAAAGAAGTTTTCAGTCAACCAAGCACGGACATACCAAACATATGGAAACCACTCCTTAAGGAAAACAGGCGTCTTAGAATAAAAAAAAAAAGGGGGCGGGCCGTCACACCTGACTGCACACCAAGTAGTATAAGTAGTAGCCTAGAGACTAGATTGTTTAGTTTACACTTGATAACGGTTAGAGATACTTACTAACCGAAACGTCGTGTTTTAAAATAAATAAAGACAATGGAAGTCCGAAATTTTATTTCTACACAATCATTGTCTACGAGTTTCAAACAAAAAATTGAATATGTTAACGAGCCCCCTAGGTGAGGGCAATAGTTTTTGTATTTCAAAATAAAAAAAAGCTTAATTAACTTATACTCTGCCCTATGTCAGCAAATTTGTACCACACAGTTGCGGTTGTAGGGTCAAAACATTTTTGCGCCTACCTAGGGGTTAACAGCTTCGACTTTTTTTTTATAGCAGACCTGTAGGTAATAATTGTATGAGCTACCAACTTGATAAGACATAGTTGTGTAGGTGTAATAGTTTCGAAGATATAAGGCATAATCTAAAAACACATTTTGTCTCCTAGCGCCCCTAGGGGCAAACTATTCATTACTATTTCATTACTGTAGATTAAACCGTTCAGAATTTAAAACATATTTTAGCACCCTAACTTCACTTTTTGACTGATACATTTTGGAATCTGGTGATAGGTCAGGCAGTGTTAATGGAATCGTTAGTAGTCGATTAAAACAGGTGTACTATGCTGCCATATCTTAAATAATACCAGAGTTTGCGATGGTGGAAACTTAATTTGGAAAAAGCTGGTTAGTGTAATTATACCTTTTACAAACACAACTTTTTCTGGGTATTACGCCACTAGTAAGGAAAAATTACTTTAAAAAATTATAAAAAACCACTGCGTTTCTCCTAGAAAAATAAAAATCACTAATTTGTCAGTGGCTTTCTATAAAAATAAATAGTTGCCTAGTAAAAACTAAACCACTTATCTTTTAATTGAATTTGAATATGCTACGTTTCGATTGTCAATCTACAATCGTTTTCAAGCTTTTTATTTATATTTTGTCTCAAAATCTTAAATGTTTCTTGTTCAAATATATTTTTTATTATTATATCGTTGACAAATTGTCAATATTCTGAAGTTTATCAAAAACAATTGACCAATCTAAACAAAATACAAGGTAACATGATACTATTTCAAAACATTATGTCAGTCAATGTTGTTTTCAAATTTAAAAATAAACAGAACAGGGTGACTCATTAAAACTAGAATCAATAAGGTCTCTTTTTTATAACCATTTAGAAATTTTTACAAAATTATGATCATTGTGGGATTATATTACTATTATATCAAAATCTATTTAAAAAACAATAATCAGAATTTCATTACAGTATTAATTAATTTTGAAAAAACCTTTTTGCAAATCTTGTCTGAGAATAGGAAGCCAAGCTTTACTTATATCTATAGAAATACTTGAAAGACAGTTATCTTCATTTAAATAAATACATGCTGATTCTTTTAATTTTCTTTTAATGTCATTAGATTCTTTTTGTAAAATTATTGTTTCTCCCCATTTAATTCTATGATTACTCTCAAAAGAATGCTGACAAACTCTGGATTTCTCATAATCACCCCTTCTCAAATTATATTTATGATCATTAACTCTTACTTCAAGTGGCCTAGAAGTTTCACCTATATAAATTTTACCACATTCACAAGGTATTTTATAAATTACATTTTTTGAATTCTGCTCTTCATTTATTGGTTTTGTTTTTGTTAGAATAGATCTAAGTTTATTTTCTGTCTTAAAAACTGTTTTTATATTATAATTATTTGCTATTCTCCTAATTTTGTCTGATATACCTGGTATAAAAGGAATCAATAATTTTTTAGTATCTAAATCAATTATATTAGCATTTCTTCTTCTAGGAAACTCTATTCTATGAAAAGAATTTTCAACAAAATTTATAGGATAGGAATTTTTTATTAAAACTTCTTTAATTAATTCTTTTTCTAATAAAAATCTGTTATTATCAGAACAAATTATCTTTGCTCTATCAAATAAACTTTTAACAACACCTCTTTTTATTATAGTAGAGTGATTTGATTTAAAATTTAAATATCTATTAGTATGTGTTGGTTTTCTATATACAGAAGTTTGAAAAGTATTTTGTTTTTCAACAAGTACATCTAGAAATGGAAGTTTGTTATCAGTTTCTTTTTCTAATGTAAATTTAATAGTACTTTCTTTGTTATTCATAAAATATAGAAATTCATTTAGTTTGTTTTCATCATAAGGCCAAATACTAAAAATATCATCAATATATCTAAACCAAACTATGGGTTTATACTGATATTCTTGCAAAATATTATGTTCAAAATCTTCCATAAAAATATTACTCATTAAAGGTTTTTTCAAAATTAATTAATACTGTAATGAAATTCTGATTATTGTTTTTTAAATAGATTTTGATATAATAGTAATATAATCCCACAATGATCATAATTTTGTAAAAATTTCTAAATGGTTATAAAAAAGAGACCTTATTGATTCTAGTTTTAATGAGTCACCCTGTTCTGTTTATTTTTAAATTTGAAAACAACATTGACTGACATAATGTTTTGAAATAGTATCATGTTACCTTGTATTTTGTTTAGATTGGTCAATTGTTTTTGATAAACTTCAGAATATTGACAATTTGTCAACGATATAATAATAAAAAATATATTTGAACAAGAAACATTTAAGATTTTGAGACAAAATATAAATAAAAAGCTTGAAAACGATTGTAGATTGACAATCGAAACGTAGCATATTCAAATTCAATTAAAAGATAAGTGGTTTAGTTTTTACTAGGCAACTATTTATTTTTATAGAAAGCCACTGACAAATTAGTGATTTTTATTTTTCTAGGAGAAACGCAGTGGTTTTTTATAATTTTTTAAAGTAATTTTTCCTTACTAGTGGCGTAATACCCAGAAAAAGTTGTGTTTGTAAAATGAATCCGCCACAAACATATAGATTTTATTTAATTATACCTTATTTCAATACATGTTATTTGTTTTAGGTCCATTCTACAAATCAACCACCAGCATAAGGAGACTAAACTAAAACAAAAATCAAATTTGATAACACACATACACAAACATAAAAATGCTGATAAAATAAATTGGCTTCAATGTGATCAATGCAGTTACAAATCAAAACGCAAATCAGATTTGACAAGACACGGAAAACAACACAAAAACCCTGATGAAATAAATTGGTTTCAATGTGTCCATTATTGTTATAAATCAAAACGAAAATCACATTTAAAAACACACTTAATTCAGCACGGAAGTGCTGATAATATTAAATGGTTTCAATGTGACAAATGCAGTTACAAATCAAAACGTAAATCATATTTAAAAACGCATTTAATTCGACACGAAAGTGCTAGCAGGGCTGGTGCTTTTTTTACTGTAGGAAAAATCCTAAACTGGCGCCCTCTCCTTAATCAAAAATAAAAATGATTTTTATTTTCGTTCGCCGTGTACCAAGATCTAAAATTGAAAATTATGGTATAACTTTTTATGGTATAGTTTAATCTATTAATAGCACATTATGAACAATAATATATCATTTAAAAATTACTTATTTACTTTTTTTTAAGTACAAATAATATAATGTTTCTAAAAACACCAAAAAATTCTCTATTAAATGGTTTCAATCTGACAAATGCAGTTATAGTTCGGCCTAAGCCGGAAATTTAGGGGCTTGTCTGCATTTTCGCGTACCGTGACGAAATTTGGCACAGAGGTAGCTGACACCTAGAAATGCCATTCTAGAAGTGATGCTCCGATGAAACCCAGTGCAGGGCCAAGATACAGGGGCCTACTTGAGATGGGAAAGGAAAAATTTATAAATTAAATATAAAACTAGTTTCGCGTACACTTGTTGTTTTCTTTTCTTTTAAGCTTATAGCTATGTAGCTTATAAATTGAAACAAAATATATTAAAATTAAACGTTGGAAATAAGGTTTTTTCTGGGAAGAGGGCAGCAAAAGGTAGGAGGCTAAATTGTTCAAATCTTATTCCGTCTAAAGTGGTAGTGTGGGGTATCGATTTCCAGGTAATTTAGTATCCTAAACCAAAATAAATATTAATTGAGTCAATACGTCAAACTGTTCACATGATATGTCAAAACTAACACCTTAATCTGGTTTTACCCGAGAAGAGCCCCCAACTATTCTTGGGTTTTACGCCAGAGATTATTAAAAATACCTGACCAAGCTTTAATAGAAATTGATAACTTAAGTAAAAGTGGAATCAAGTATCTAGAATTTTTAATTTTTAACATAATCTGTCATTTCTTGGACACCAAAGCATACACTTTTAATAAAATTACATACTTGCATCCTGTTTGAGATTGGTTTTCAGAAGTAATAATTAATATATGTACATATTTAAGAAATAATGATAATGCACATTATGTAAAAAATAATTTTTATAAAATTAAAGTTACTGTATTTTTCATTATTAAGTAATGATGTAGCGCTTATCACAAAAATAGAGTACGATAAATGGTTTATAAAGGAGAATATAGTGATTGCAATTAGATGTTTATTTGACATATCTAGAGTTATTTGAATTTTCAGCACTAAAATAAAAATTTATGAATAAACTTTATTGTTTAGTTACTTTTTGACACTCTGTACAAAAGTTTTTATTTAAGAAAATGAAAGCTGTACTGGTATTGTTGTAATGACTTTCAGTTTTCCATAATGATTTGTAACGTCGTCATAAAAATACTCTGCCAATCTATGGGCACCTAAGCTCACACTAGGTACTATAGTTATAGTGTACGTGTGAGCTAATATAACTAAAATCTGAAATATATTTTATTCAACTCCAGACTCAATTACCTTTCGTTTGATACCACACGAGCCATATTTTGACTTAAACTTTAATTTTTAAAATCTACCCCCACCCTTTTTTTAAAAACTAAAATGTATTTTGTTTAACTCCAGACTCATTTACCTTTCTTTTGATATCACACACGCCATATTTTCACATAAACTCTCATTTTTAATTTGACTTGCGTTCCGTGGATTTCGATCATTTTTAAATGGGACCACCACGGCCCAAGACCCAGCCTAGGTACCAAATTTCATTTAAATCGGACAAGCGGTTTTTGAGTTATGCGGGTTGGTCGTTTCAGACAGACAGACCGACAGACAGACAGACAGACGGCGAGACAAAAAAGTTTCAAAATCATCTGAAACGCAAAGATATAAAAATTTTGAAATCGGAGCAACTTTTTTTTTCTCGAAAACATTAGGATCACCATAGCTCACACTACTATAGTATAGTAGTAGTGTGAGCTAAAAACTACTTAAATTGATCATAAATATGTAATTTATTTTTAAAAATAGCCTATGTTTTTAAAAGTTCAACAAAATTTTCATTTTCTTTTCGTAAAATATAAATAAAAGCTAAGTATCTTTTATTTGGTTATATTTTTTGGAAATATCTTTACGTCTAAGAAATCCACATACCTTTCTATCTTTTTAGATTTTTTCAATTTACAATTATTAATTAAAACCCCCTGTACTCCGACGTATACGTCATACCAGTCCAGTAATACTTGTTTTAAAGAGACAGAATTTGTTAATGCTCACAGTAAATTTTAGCAAGTTATCTTGCAACATTTCTTTCTGGAAGAACTTTTCTTCTTGGAGCAAAATAAAACAATATAATTTTTTACCGCTTAAAATAAAATCGTATATGTCCTTATAATAGGTGCCAAGTTTTATTGCTCTAGCTTTAAATTTAAATTTTATACAGAATTTTAATGAGATAGATGTAATTAAAAATAAAACACTGTGTATCTTGGCTCTGAACTGGGTACGGGATGAGCACCACTTCATAAAATAATACCATAGTGTTGTATTATAATCGTGCCAAGTTTCATTACGTTACGCAAAAATGCAGACAAAAGTGGCTGAAGCTCCGGACTATTACAAAACAAAACGTAAATCACATATAAAAATACACTTACTTCAGTACGAGAGTGCTGATAATATTAAATGGTTTCAATGTGAGCAATGCAGTTTTAAATCAAAACGAAAATCACATTTAACAACACACTTAATTCAGCACGGCGCGGCGCCGCGGTGCTGATAATATTAAATGGCTTAAATGTAACCAATGCAGTTACAAATCAAAACGCAAATCACATTATGAAACGCATTTAATTCGACACGAAAGCGCTAACAGGGCCAGTAATCACATTTAAAAATACAGTTACTTCAGCACGAGAGTGCGTATAATATTAAATGGTTTCAATGTGACCAATGCAGTTTTAAATCAAAACGAAAATCACATTTAACAACACACTTAACTCAGCACGACGACAGTGCTGATAATATCAAATGGCTTAAATGTAACCAATGCAGTTACAAATCAAAACGCATATCACATTATAAAATGCATTTAATTCGACATATATATTATTTAAAAACACAAAAAAAATCAGGCCAGTTCGCACCGGCCAAGCGCGGACCTAGGCCAAAATCTAGGGGGGCGGGTGTAATGTTCGACGGAAAAACTATTTGTGTATTTGTTCTTTTTACTAGGGTAATTATCTAGTTAGCCCTTTGTTTATTAACTAAAAGTGCATATCTTTTTTTCTAGAGGGAGGGGCTTACCACAGCCAGATTATCAAGGATCGAGGCGGAATTTCTTCTTTGGATAGCGAGGTTTTAATCAATTTTGGAATTTATTTCCGTTTTAACTTTTTTAGTCTCGTCACGACAGGGTCCAGATGTCTCAACATAAAACATATACAGTGAAACCTCCTATAAGCGGACACTCACGGTTTCGTCGATTATTGGAGGTGTCCGGTTATGAGAGAGAACTGTGAAATTTTTTAAATATATTTATTAACAATTTCCGCTGCTTCAGTTTTCCCTATATTAAATTTTTCAGCGTTTTTTGTGCTGATAGATATTCCTTCTCCGAAACGTTAATAACTTCCAATTTTTCACGTTAATCAAACAGTTTTTTACTAGGCGCCATTTAAAAGAGATATAATACTACCCAACTGAACAATAAAAATAAAACACAGCAGTCCCACCGAATAAAATATGTTGTAAATACGACAGAAGTATTTAGTCTCCGCATTAAAACGGAAAGAGGTAATTCCGCTGCTGCAAAGTGCGTTGTGGCCAATACACTACAAGTTATTTATGCCCATGCCGTGCAGCGCTCCGTCCCGTTGTCAGAGGTTGGCGTCCGGTTATGGGAGGTTTGAGAATTGAGTGTCCGGTCATAGGAGTGAATTTTACATGTAAAGAAATAGGGAAAAACTTGGTTCCAACAAATTTGTCCGCCTAAAGGGAGTGTCCGCTTAATAGAGTTGTCCGCAAGAAGCGGCTTCACTGTATATTTATACTTTGCCCCTGGCTCCTACCCAACATGTTATTTTGACCCCATACACCGCAAAATCAGAAAATCACTCATTCAAGATATTTCATTGGATCAGTCACACATCGCAAAATACAAAAATGTTCAACTTGAAGGGCGGCTCTTACATATGGGTTTTACATTTTAGAGTTCTAATGCCTGAATATTCATGGCTGGCTTAAATTCAGCTTATTTTGGGAACACTTTCAAAAAATTTTGACAGTCAAGGACAACAAACAACAACAACTTTTAAAAGTGGTCCCAAAATAAACTGAATGGACCATAGCATGTAACTTGATAATAATTTTAGGTCGCAAGTTTAAATGTGTAAACTGTGAACGATCGTATATTCGTAAAAAGCATTTGAATAGCCATTTAAAACACGAGTGTGGTGTTGAACGAAAGTTTGCTTGTTCGTATTGTCCAAAGAAGTTTGCTCTAAAAGGAAATTTAAAAAAACATGTAATAAAAAGTGGACATGATTTTATCTGGACAGCAGAGGACACTAAAACGACTACGAAATACGAAGAATTCGAGCTTTCCAATTTCTAAAAGCGGTCCCAAAATCAACTGGATACCATAGCATGTAACTAGAAATACTTTTAGGCCGCATGTTTAAATGTCTAAACTGTGAATGATCGTATGTTCGTTAAAAGCATTTGGATAGCCATATCTAAGGCAAAGTTTGCTTGTCCATATTTTCCAAAGAAGTTTGCTCTAACAGTAAATAAAAAAAAAACACGTAGAGAAAGTGGGCATGTCTTTATTTGGACAGCAAAAGACACTAGAACGACTACTAAAACCTGAGAAATTGAGCCTTCAAACTTCTAAAAGCGGTCCTAGAATTAGCTAGATACCATAGCATGTAACTGGAAATACTTTTAGGCCGCAAGTTTAAATGTCCAAACTGCGAAAGATCGTATGTTCATTGAAAGTATTTGAATAGCCCTTTAAGGCACGAGTGTGGCGTTGAACAAAAGTCCGTATGGTCCAAAAAAGTTTGTTCCAAAAAGGAATTTAAAAAAAATCGTAGAAAAAGTGGACATGATTTTATTTGGACAGCAAAAGACACTAGAAGAACTACTAAAACCGAAGACCAACTTCTAAAAGCTGTCCCAAAATAAACTGGATACCATAACATGTAACTAGGAATAGTTTTAGGCCACAAAGAATAGAATATTCATCCAAAGAGTGTGTCGTTAAAAGAAAATTTACTTAAAAGGACATGTAAAAAGACGTTTAGAAGTAGACGTGATTTTATTTTGAGAGCAAAAAAGTTAGCTAGTCTGTATGGTCAGAAGAAGTTTGATTTAAAAAGAAATCTTAAAAAGAACTTAAAAAGTGAAAAAAATGGACACTAGAACCAGTATCAAAAAAGAAGGAATCGAGCCGTCCAACTTCTAAACATGGTCCCAAACTAAATGGAATTGACCATAGAATATGACGAAGAAATACATTTAAGCCGCAAATTTAGAAGTACAAGCTGGAAAATATCGCCTATTCACACAAGACCCTTATACAGCCATTTTAAGAACATGTGTGGCGTTAAACGCAAGTTGACTTTTCCGTATTGTTCAAAGAAGTTTGCTCCAAATGGAAATGAAAAAACCCATAATTTTAATTTGACAGCAGAGGACGCCAGAACGAGGATTCAAAAATAAGGAATCGAGCCGTTCAGCTTCTAAAAATGGTCCCAATATAAACTTAATGGGCCATAGTATGTAACTAGAAATACTTTTAGGCCGTAAATTTAGATTCCATACTGTGAAAAATCGTATGTTTGTAAAAGACATTTAAATATGCATTTAAACCACGAATGTGAAAGCAAGTTTGCTTGTCCGCATTGTCCAAAGAAGTTTGCTCTAAAACTTAATTAAAAAAAAAACACTTAAAAGTTGCATTAAACGTCATTTCTAGGTTAGTTGAAAAAGATTTATAATTATATTTGGCTCACCGAGATTTTTGAGGTAAGTACCCTAACACCGGGCGACCTAAGAGCAGTAAAGTAAAAATTTATAAAATGATAAATATTAATATAATTATTACACAATTAATACAATTTGTAATAATTTTCTGTTTGTTTTATAACTTAAAAATATTTTCAGCTCGCAGACACAGCTTTAAATGCTCAAACTGTGACAAATCGTATATCCACAGCTACAACTTAAAAAGACATATAACGAAAGAGTGTGGCGTTGAACACAAGTTTACTTGTCCGCATTCTCTAAAGAAATTTTCGCAAACTGGCAGTCTAAAACGCCACGTAAAACATTTGCATGGAATGCTCACTTTAAAAAACCTTTATTGGCTAAAGGCCGCTTGACATGGAGCAATACACTGGCAGTTGCATGCAAGATTAGTGGCCCTGAATGACATTTTTGTTTAATTGTGATTCCAACTCTCCTACGTGGAGCATTTTTCAATTTGAAATGAATCTTGTTTGTTTTCCAAA
The DNA here is from genome assembly GCA_963576565.1 of Aspidapion aeneum. Taxonomy (NCBI): domain Eukaryota; kingdom Metazoa; phylum Arthropoda; class Insecta; order Coleoptera; family Brentidae; genus Aspidapion; species Aspidapion aeneum. The sequence continues at coordinate 57,959,034 of OY755045.1, forward strand.
ATTTTGGTTTTAGAAACTTAAATAACCCTTGAAAATGGCTAGAAAAATGGAAACGCGTCGGGTTGATGGTTGTTAGAAATAAATTAAGCATAATTTAATACAAACTACGCTTTTTATTTCTTAACCTATCAGAAATTTGTGGAGTGAGGACGTTTTTCCTTAAGATTCATTTCAAATTCACATTTTTGTTTGTTTATACAATATATGTCATATCAGGCACCCTAATTTTGCATGCAATTGAAATTCTATTGCTCCATGTCAAGCGGCCTTAAATGATTTCGAGGGCTTAGAGCAACAATCACGTAACCCAAATAAAAATACACACTGGATACGTGATTGTTGCTCTAAGCCCTCGATTTTAAATGTAACTTTTAGATTAAGAATTACAATATAATGATTGTCTTGATAATACTTTTAGACCGCAAGTTTAAATGTGTGAACTGTTCACGCTCGTATATTCATAAAATACATTTAAATAGCCATCTAAAACACGAGTGCGGCGTTGAACGAAAGTTTGCTTGTCCGTATTGTCCAAAGAAGTTTGCTCTTAAAGGAAATTTAAAAAAACACGTAGCAAAAATTGGACATGATATTATTTGGACAAATGACACTAGAATATGGACCAAAAACGAAGAACTTAAGCAGTCCAACTTCTAAAAGCAGTCCCAAAATCAAATAGATTACTTTTAGGCCGCAACATCTAAGACACGAGTGTGGCTTTGTCCGAAAGTTTGCTTGTCCGTATTGTCTAAAGAAGTTTGCTCTAAAAGGAAATTTCAAAAAACACGTAGTAAAAAGTGGACATGATGAAAGGCACTAGTACGACTACCAAAACCAAGCCGTCGAACTTCTAAAAGCGGTCCCAAAATAAAACAGGATGCCATAGCATGTAACCAGAAATAATTTTAGGCCACAAGTTTAAACTAAACTATGAAAGATCGTATGAGGCTCTCCCAAAATACGTATGTGTGTCAAAAGAAGTTTTAATTTTAAAGGAAATTTAAAAAAATACATAAAAAGTCAAAACAATATTTTGACAGCAAACGATCCATAAAAAAGGAATCGAGCCGTCCATCTTCTAAAAATAATCCTAGAATAAATTGAATGGATTATAGCATGTGATAAAGAAATACTTTTAAGCCGCAAATTTAGAAGTCCAAGCTGTAAAATGTCACATGTTCACACAATAACCTTAAATAGCCATAAGAACAAATGTGCCGTTGAACGTATTGTCTAAAGAAGTTTACTCCAAATGGGAATTAAAAAAAATCTTAAAAAGAGGACATAATTTTAATTTGACAGCACATAACACCAGAACGAGGATCCAAAAAGAAGGAATCGAGCCGTCCAACTTCTAAAACTGGTTTACTAGAAATACTTTTAGGTCGCAATGGATCATGCACACCTTAAATGGGATTTTAAAAAATCCATGATTTTGAGATAGATCTCGATCTTCTGATCAAGAGTTCTTATGGGCCCAAAACTATCGTATGTCTGGTATCCGAGGTACAGTGCCGGGTATAGGGCTCCCCCAAAATGCGAATAAACTGAAAAGTTTAAGTTTTGTGATAAAAATAATTGACTATTATATTTGATGGCTATGCTAGATGTCACGTGACAACTTTAATATACAGTGGGAATAAAAAAGTATATTATTTCTATTTAATTCATACTTTTTTGATAGAGGATACTGGGATTGCGTTGATATTCTGAATGCTCTTGGTATACACGCAGAATAGCCTATGCATTTGAGACGTAGATCCCAACTGTCAACCGCTGCGGCAAACAATGTCAGGCTAATTACTAAAACACGTTGGATTATTGAATCCAGGAATGGTCACATTAAGTCAGTCTTAAAATATTTAAGAGACGCTATACCAAACAGACATATACCTCACATTGGGGATTTTTTTCAAATCGTTTGTGCGATGCTTAATAAGTACCGTCCAGCTATCAACATGGCTGATACGACCATTGATATTGCTAACGAAATGCGTCAGACAGCGCAAACTACGTACAGAATTTCATTGAAGCAAACTCCTTAATCAAAAGACGAGGATTATGGCAGTAACTGAAAAATGATCCAAATGTCTACGACATCTTACATTTGGCATATTTCAGATAAAAATGTCGCCGTCATATATACAGGATAATATTGGAGAACATGAAGGTCACAAATCGATATAGCATTAAACTTAAATAATTTAGCAAGAGTTAGGATTTTCTCACGGCACATAAATGCAGTGTCGCTAGTGTGGTGTGGTTGTTAAGTTAAGCTTAACACGCAGAAGTACTTAATTATTCAAGCAAATATATTTTAGAGTGTGTTGAGGACGTAATGCCACTTATTGCTTAAAATACTTAGTTTTTATCGTTATTATTTTCTCTTATTTATGTTTTTACCAATAATTTACTAATAATAAACTTTTTTAAAACTATTTATTTCGTTGCTATTGTGTAGGAACCAAATACACACTTAATTTCTAATAGCTTTATAAAGATATATTTAAATTAATTGTAATATTAATACTATGTGAGTACCCCCTGTATATAAAAATTGTCACGTGATATCTAGCATGGCCATCAAATATAAGTCAATTATTTTTATCACTTCTTTGTTTAAAAGTTTTACTTTTACAAAAGAATTTAAATTTATTCGTATTTTGGGGGAGCCTCATACCCGGCACTGAGATGGAAACCAGACATACGATCGTTTTGGGCCCATTAGAACTTTTGATCAGGAGATCGAGATCTACTAAAATTTCATACAAATCATGGATTTTTTATAATCCCATTTAAGGTGTACATGCTCCCTTAGATTCACAGTATACTAATTATTTATAGTAAGGTCTTGTCATAATACTGTTATACATACCCCCTGTATACATTAGTTCGGAATATAAAGTTCAAGAGGCGCTTATTACAGACCGTCACCCCTGGTATAAAAATATTATGTACAGACTCCTGTGCTGTCGCCATGGACATTAACCGCTACTCTCGGTATATGTTTTTGATTATGACTGACATTGGCAAAACAGATAAAAATATGACGTAAATGTAATTCGGCATTTTTCATATGTGGTTGCAGTTTTTCGTGATTTTTCGACTTTTTGCCTTCTTTTTAAAAGTGTTTTTTGCTAAATTGTGGCCTATCGGTAATTAAGAAATTTAAAAGAAAACAATTTTGTGTTCGTGGGTGCGAAGACTATATTAGCAAGCGCCATTCCCAAACGGAACCTAAAAAAAATACTTCGGCAAAAAAACTAACTTTGACGAAAGACGAAATTCACAAATATATAGTGTGTGATGGACACGTTGAACCTGGACGGAGTTTTAAATGTTTAGTTTTAAATGTTAATATTTGGAAAAACATAGATTATTTCACTATACTTATATACAGGGTCCTGCAGAATGATCTCCCACAATAAAAACGCCATTGTAAATGCTATTTATATTTCATTTTTTTCGGTACACAGTCGAAGCTGATTTCTAAAAGTTTCACTCGTGCAGTAACTCTAAAGCGATATTCCTGTAATTTCTTGGTGTATTGCTGCTTTCACTTCGTCAATGGTTCGGGAATAGTGTTCAGATATTCCCAAAGTATCTGGAATAAAACATGTCTACCAAGTGCGAAGTGAGTACGAAAAGTTCTTTGTGTCGTAATCACAGAATCGTTACCTCTTTTTGCTTAATGTCTCGATAACGAAGGCACGATCGCAAGGTAATAGCAAGCCGCGAGCTACCAACCAACTATGCTAAGCTTCCCCTCCCTTCAGTGATTCAGGCACAGTGGTAGTGCAAAATGTGAGAGATCATTATGCCGGATCCTGTTTAATTAAATGAATAACTGGCAATATTCACTTTACTTTATAAGGCTTACGTTACATTTTTTAATTATTCATGAAAAAACAATTAAAAAAGTTTCCGTTTATAGAAACCTATATTTGCAACATTATTATGTATAAAGCATTGTAAAAGTATACATTATTAATTTAAGTTAATGTAGAATGTGTAAATATTTTCTATGCACTAATAAAAAGGAAATTACTGTAGAATAATCGTCAAAAAGCCTTTTTTTAACTAGAAAATTAGCCTCTCAAGGAAATTTATGTACCTAAATGAATGGGAAACAAACTTTTAAACCTTATAGATTGAATAAAAATTTAACTTTCCTTTTTTTTTTGCTAGTAGCTTGCTTATTGATTGGTGTTTATAGAGTCTTTTTAAGCAAATGGAGCTTTGACACAAAATAACTCATTCTTATCAGCGCGCATCGTTTAAATTTAAATCTATGTAATTGACGAGTAGAATGAGTTTTTTAGTGTTAAAATTTAATTTGATAAAAACTGTTCAAAACACTATATTAAAAGATGTAGCTTAATTGGAGAACGATTTCATTGATGGCCTCGAGCATCCGGTATACAATAATTTGAAAAGCCATCCTGTAGCTTAGAGACAAACTGCACAAGCGTTATATTGTTTCAAATCCCCCTGTAAATGTTTAGTACGGTGCACGAAGTTGGAGAGGCGCTGATTCGTGCACGACACCCCGGTATACTGGGCCGACAGTAATACAACTCCCACCGTGTAAGTGTCTGGTCTATCTCTGTCATTCGTCTATGCTTAGATTGAACTGAAAGATCGTATGTTCATAAAAGACATTTAAATAACCATTTAAATTATGAATTTGGCGTTGAAAGCAAGTCTCCTTGTGCGTATTGTCCAAAGAAGTTTGTTCCAAAAGTAAATTTAAAAAAACACTTAAAAGTTGCATTAAACGTCATTTCTAGGTTAATTAAAAAAGTATATTTTGCTCACCCAGTTTTTTGTCATCACTACCCTACCACCGGGCGTTCTGAGGGCAGTAAAGTAAAAATAATTCCGAGAATATTATAGATTTACCGTTTAAGATAAGAGTATTTGTAAAATGATAAATAATAATTAATGCACTGTGCATTTGTCTAATTTTTTATTTGTTTTGATTAATGCCATAAAATATAAAAATATGTGGAAAATATCTAAATAAATCTTGGGCTTGAAGGGGGGGGAGGCCTCCTGGGTGGGTCCATGCAATAAAGTTTAATCAATCGAATTACTATAACATTTTCAGGTCGCAGGCACAAATTCAAATGCCCGCATTGTCTAAAGAAATTTTCGCAAACTGGCAGTTTGAGACTCCACGTAAAACATATGCATGGAATGCTCACTTTAAAAAAACGTTTATTATGCTAAATGATTTTAAATGTAACTTTTAGATTAAGAATTACAATATAATTAGGCAATCATTATATATTATACATACCAAGTAGACATTTTATACATTATGTTGAGGTGGTTACATGCACGTCGTAAAAAATTAATATAAATTTTGTATTTTTCGCTGGGATTATTTATAGACCAAGATTTATACGAAATTTCCCTTGGTAGGGGTAGAAAAATTTGGACGAGCTAATAAGTGGTACCGTTGGATGTTCTCGAGGAAAATACAAAATTGATAAAAAGTTCAAAATCTATCCATTGAGATTGGCGTACAGTGGCGTCAAATTGGGAAAAAATTCGCTTTTTCCGATATTACTTAGATAATTTTTACCTTCGCAGCCCACGTAGCAATGGCTTGAGAAGATATTAGTTTCGACGTATATCTTTTTTTTTTTGAGATAACGCCGAAAATGTGTTATTTGGGTGTATTTTGACCTATCTTAGCAATATCGTCGTGATGTCTCTCTGTGTGTGTGTTTGTATATTATTTCTAATAACAGTTTTTGACAATTAAAAATTACGGAGCATCGTATCAATAAGCGGTTTTCGAAATTTATATTACATTTTTCACAATAATTTGTGTTATAACCAAAAACTTCGTAAGAGTTTTAGCTTCTGATATATTTACACATTGTTTTTAAGGCTAATGTCATGGCTTCACTTGAAGTGTGCTAATAGGCTAGCTAGGAAGATATTAGATCCATCATGAATCCATTTATTTTCGTATATAAGCAAAATTTTTTGAAGTGTAAACTTCTTTAGGCGCGTTTAGCAGTTTTTGTGGGTAGTGAATTAAACTGAGCCGTCAGGCTCGGCTATGTAACCCTCATTCGGGTGAAATCGGCTCGAGTCGACTAACTGTGAGAAACATTCAGCGAGCGATATTATCATGCAGATGAAGGCCAGTACACAGAAGAGTTCGGTTTGTTCCGCTTTGCAGAATATGCTATGGGCCAGTATTATTAATTTCGCCTTGTTGAAGTTCACACTTCTGCCGTGTGGTCTTAAGCACACACAATAATTTTTTTCTTCAAAAAAAGTAAATTCTTACAAATTCCTAATGACAGTTCTAATATACCTTGTGTCAATTTTTACCCCGGATAAATCCTGGCCTACTATATTGATGGAGGGCTTTCGGCTTAAATAGCCATTTATACAGGTACAATGTGGTTTATTTCAAAGTCGCATTAATGATGAGATATCCTAAACTAGGTACTGTATAAAGCTATCCTAAAAAAATTAAAATACTTTTTTTTAAAAATGGTGTTAACAGGATCCTTTTGAAAAATAAAAATAAATTGGTGTGGAGTACTTAAACATTTAACCTAGAAGTATTTTTAGGTCGCAAGTTTAAATGTCCAAACTGTGAAAAAGCATATATTCATAAAAAGCATTTAAATAGCCATTTAAGGAACGAGTGTGGCGTTGAACCCCAGTTCGCTTGTCCATATTGTTTAAAGAAATTTACGCAAAAGGGCAGTTTAAAACATCACATTAAACGTTTGCATGGAATATTATAGCACACGAATAAATAAGAATTGAAAAGAAAACTTTTTTTTAATATTAATGTAGTAGACATTTTATAATTTTCTTCCTTGTTTCACCAACTAAAGCATTAATTTTTGTTTTATGTGCAAAGAAAAAATATACATATTTTGTATATTTTATGCTTTACGAGTGTGCTGTTGAACAAAAGTTTACTTCTCCGTATTGTTCAAAGTAGGTATCCATTTCGACACCATCACGTATAAAAACATTACAACAAATTACTTGTTCAAATTTTTGTAATTTGCTATTTTACTCTATCATTAAACAGTGGCGCACCCAGGAATATGTTTTGGGGGGCGAGGCCTTTTGGGGTGCTCAAGACCTCATGATGGCGTATTTTATGCTATGCTATGCCTTCTGGGTGCGCCCATGCATTAATAATAATAAAGAAACGCTATTCTAAAGAAAATTTTACACAGATTAAAGAATATGTAACTTATAAATTACTTTTAATAAAAAAAGATCTGAAAAACAAAGCAATGTTTACCCTTAATTATTACATACTTCCGTTGTATTCATGGCTGTACAAAATTGATTTTCTATTGTGATTTTAAAGAAAGAACTTTGACTTACTGTATCTTAAACTAAAATTTTAAAACCCACCCTTTGTTATTATGTTACATTAAATCTATTCTTGTATTCTTAATACTACTGCTTTTTTAATATAAAAATAAAAACATTCATCCAAAAAAGGTGCCAAGAACGCAAAAAGTTAATTCGTAAAAAGGACTGGTATTTTAAAGAACTTTCACATAAACTACTTATCACTTCTCTAGCCTAAGTTGTTCTCAAGATATCTGAACTTAGTTTAATACATGTTTGATCCAAATTGCCAGTTTTTAATTTTCAAAAATTCATTAAAAAGTAATAAATACTGATTTGGGATTCATTCCCTAGACACGTACAGTAAAGATATCAAAAATCATAACCTCCCTTTTTTCGATGATTTTATATCCATTGGGGAAAATTTTGAATTCTGATTCGGATTCAGCGTCCAAAAAATACGTAGGAATATAATATGATGATAACCGGATACCGCACGGTAAAAAATTGTGTATACAATGAAAACACGTTCTTTTTATTAATAAATTGTTTTACCTTAAGGGGGCTACAGACACGCGAACATTTGTAGAGATTAGTACGCGCGTACAAGTTTGCACATACTAATCTCTTCGTGTGTAGACAATATCCGCCTAAAATATCTCTCGAAAATTTGTTCGCGCGCACGATGTACGCGAGCAAATCTCTCGGTGTCTAGGCAAAACGCATTGATAATATCGTGTTTATGTTTAGAACGTTTAATTTTGTCTTCGTGTGTGTAGGCAATTGCACCAAACGTACATGTATGCAGAGATTAATTCGCGCGTACTAATCTCAAGAAATGCTCGCGTGTCTGTAGGCCCCTTTGCCTACACACACGAAGACAAAATTAAACATTCTAAACATAAACACGATATTATCAATGCGTTTTGCCTAGCCACCGAGAGATTTGCTCGCGTACACCGTGCGCGCGAACAAATCTTCGAGAGATATTTTAGGCGGATATTGTCTACACATGAAGAGATTAGTATGCGCAAACTTGTACGCGCGTACTAATCTCTAGAAATGTTCGCGTGTCTGTAGGCCCCGTTAAAACAATTTGTTTTGAATTCAAATATTTCTTTTTAGTTCAACGCAGCGTTTAATCTTGAAATGAAAGTCTCATTTCATTTCATCATTATTTTTCTTCTTTAATTGTTTTATTTAAGTATACTAATATTTTGCTTCCAGAGAAAATGATGCCTTAGATTAATTCAGTTTCAATTTATAATAAAAACAATTTCTGTTTCACATTAAAATAAGTGGGCAAGACATTGTGTCTGCTATATCACGAAAATATTCTCTTGGTGAATAGAAAAGCACAAATTATTTTACTTCAAAGCAATTTGCTTTGATCTAAGACAATTTTTTTAACCGTGCAAGTAGACCTCGTCAGATGTCTATCTACCCCTGCCCAAATTATTTTACTTCAAAGCAATTTGCTTTGATCTAAGACAATTTTTTTAACCGTGCGGGTAGACCTCGTCAGATGTCTATCTACCCTTGCCGTAGATTCCAGGTACTCTCCAACCCGGAGAGTTAGCACTTGTCTAGGGTCACTTTCCCAGGATTACGGGAGAATACTACATCGGTATGAAAGGCGGATATGATTGACCTCGGTACGGTGATCATAGCGTAGGTGGCAACCCTTTCTTTTAGGGATAGTATAAAAGACTACAGCTGTTGCCTTACAGTATGGCGTTGGCTCGTCAAAAGCTAGAGGAGAAAAACCTTGATTAAAAATCCTGGCCCTCCACATGCAACTAAATCGTACTAGTTGTCTGAATATTGCGTACTATACGAATTTATTTCAGCGCCATCTGCCCCTCAATGTTGCAAGTTTTCAACGGATTTAAATTTCGAGAGGCTCTGATAAAAGAATGGTTATCTTACCCCAGGGGCCATATCTTAACCCACAGTTTGTAAGTTTCTAAAATTAGGTTTTTGAGCGTCAAGCATTTTTCAAGAATATCGCTTTGGACATTTTCAATGCGTTTACTATTTACAAATGTAACTAATTTTCAGGATAAAGATTTGTATAAGGGGCTGAGTACACAGCAGCTTTTTAATAATAATTAAGCTTTATGAAGAACCGCTTTGCATGTAACTTACAAACATTTTTAGATCGAAAATTCAAATGTCCAAATTGTGAAAGATCATATATTCATAGAAAGCATTTAAATAGCCATTTAAAGAACGAATGCGGTGTTGAACCAAAATTTACTTGTCTGCTTTGTCTAAAAAGATTTACTCAAAGAAGCAGTTTAAATCTTCACTTAAAACATATCCATTAAAAACTTGTTTTAAGCATATTCAGAATTATAAAAGTCATTTTAATAAAATAAAAAATTATTATACATACTGAGTAAACATTTTTTTGAATATAAGGGTAAAATTTTACAAAAGGAAATCTGGAGGCACGGCAGTGCCCCGCCATGTTCGCGCAACTACTGTGCCATCTTTTCTTGAAACATATTAGCCCATATTTGACCTATCTAAAACACTACTTTGGAATGAGCTACAAAACTCAAACTATACACAGTAGATCTTCATAGAGTTAACAACCCCTCCAAGTTTCATGAACTTCCATGAAGTAGTAAAGTAGTTGCGAAATTTCAAAAAACGTCTAAATTGCCACTCACTCACTCCCTCACTCACTGATAGATAGATATAGATCATCAAAATTCTACTGTACTTCCAGACATGCTACTTACCCTTGAAAAAAATCAAAAAACCCCAAAATTCTAATTTACTCCCCTCCCCTATACATGTAAAGGTATGTAAAATATCATTGCCCACTTCCAGAAACGCTAGAGAGCTGAGCTTTAGAAGGCTGAGAGGAACTATGATAAAACTATAGAAAAAAATTTGAAAACACCAAAAGTTTTAATTTACTTCCCTCCTCTATAAATGTAAAATTGTGTAAAAGTAACATTACCCACTTCTAGAAACGCTACAGAGCTGAGCTTTGGAAGGCTGCTAGAAACTATGAAAAACCATGGGAAAAAATTAACAAACCTGGAAATTTTAAATAAGGCATTGCAATAGTTTTGAACAATATTCCGCATATTTTACCACTTTAAAACATTACAAAAAATTATCTAAATACTTTAAAAAAGGAGTGAAACTTTAACAAAAACATTTCATGTAAAAAAAGCCAAGTACGCGAAAATGGTATTCCGTAAAAAGAATTGAGATAAAAGTAAAGCAAAGTTCTCCAATACTAATTTCAAAATGAAAGATTCTTACTAGTTTGGAAATATTTTTTTTAAACTTGGCTGTTACGGCTGCAAATGACTATTAGGCACAGTGCTAAATTGTACATAAAGAAGTTTGGCTGTAATAGCAAAGTTCAAAAAACATTTTCCAACTAGTAAGAACCTTTCATTTTGAAATTTGTATTGGAGAACTTGGCTTTACTTTTATTTCAATTCTTTTTACGGAATACCATTTTCGCGTACCTGGCTTTTTTACTTGAAATGTTTTTATTAAGATTAAAATATTTTTATTTTATTTCGCCACGCCCAAAACAGAAGTTTAAGCTCGAATTTATAACTATCAATCAGTTACTTTTGCCATAGATGCTACTCTGTTTCTACAATAAATTTACAGACGCTCGAATATTGATTCAAATGATAATATTGGAATTTCCATTATATGCTCCCTATAAACCTATATCTATTGGGTAAATTGATTTGTTTTGATTCGAGTTTCCGGTATTTTTAATTATTTCAGATTTTTGTTTGTTTTTTGCAACAATTTAATAAAGTCCTATTTCCAACATGGTCCGTTTGTGAATTGGGAGTGTATGTGAAATAAAATGTCGGTAGTACAGAAAATTAGAAAATTGAAAAGTACTGACAACTTAATTTTCAACAAGCATGTCATTTACCAGTTTTCGACTCAAAGTTTAAGAGTATTTCACAGTTCTAGTAAAAAGTAAGATATTTATTTGTATTTTTAAGAATGTCTATTTATTTTTGACCTCCCAATATGATTGGCCATGGGCCGCAACTGGGATTAAGTATTAGACCAACAGAGACGATTGGATAATATTTAACCATTAGGATTTAACTAAGCAATATTTTTAGATCGGAAATTCGGATGTCCAAATTGTGAAAGAGCGTATGTTCATAAAAAGCATTTGAATCGCCATTTAAACGACGAGTGTGGCGTGGCACCAAAGTTTGCTTGTCCACATTGCCTGAGAAGATTTAGTCAAAAAAGCAGTTTAACTCATCACTTAAAAAATATGCATCGAACGTTAGCTGTATCAGAACCAAAGTTACGAAAGAAATCTTCAGTTTATTACTGCAGGACAGATATATGTAAAGCTGATTTGAAAAAAATCTGATACGACTGAAAAAACTCATATTTAATTTTAAGCAGTATATACTAATTATAATAGGTTGACATTTACATTTTACAGTAGTGTTATGACGTTCAAAAAGAAGACTGTTTTTTGCTTTGCTAAATAATACATTTAAAAAGTACCTAATTTCGGTCTTTTTTGCTGCAACTGGGCACTTGCGGTTTGATGGCTTGGCTGCATGGAATCTGTGAAAAAAATGTTGCATTTTTTGGTCTCTCGAAATGGTCATTCGCCGGATCTTCCCGAACTTGACTTACTTTTGGTCTGCCAGATCATCCTTGCTTCCTTTCAAGTAATTGTTCATTTATCCATCTTTTATTTTTAGAACCAACTGTTGTTCTGCTTACGTTTAAATGCTGGGCTACCGCTGAAAAGGCCAACCATTTTTTAACTTGCAAAAATTTTGGCATTTAGCTCTTTGGTCGTATATAAAGCCATTTTATGTATTTATTATTTCGTAACTGATGACAATGTTATTATTTTTATACCTGTCATTGACAGTTTTCATATTGTTGACACTGAGGTGTTGATAAAGTTGATGGGCGCTTAGAATACACTGCTCAAATTTTGGAAAAAGTGCTTTAAAGAGTCGTATCAGTTTTTTTTAAAAACAGCTGTACTTGTAATTATTTTTGTATTTTGAAGTCCACTAAACCGACTTATTTAAGTAACAAAAATTATATGTTTCCGTTAAGATTTATTTTTTGTCATTAGTCAAGTAGGTACCTACCTATTTTTGATATTTATCATGTTTCAATATATTTATAATTATATTAATCCTAATACAATATCTAAGGCTTGGTTTACTCAACGACTTCTTATAGTTGTTTTCTTTTAAACTCTTAACTACATAAAAGGGGTGTGAGGTGAAACTTGTTGTGTACTGTAAACTTTTTTTTCTTGCTTTAGCCTACCGTTATTTATGATACCTATTTATCTTTTCATTAAAACTTTTTAAAGAAAACTTTTTGCTAATCAAAAAACCCACTATACAATTACACAACTGTATAGTTTTAACGGCCGTTGCAATATCCTTTATTGAAACCGCACAGTAAAACGCGTATGTAAGTTATCTAACAGACTGCTTCCTTCAAGGGCGCGAACTTAATTCACGCATTGGACTGGCATGCATTGACCCCACACTATGTTTTGCATAATGAAAGAAGCAATTGTATCTGTCGGGTCGAACGCGAGGAGCCAGCGGTTATCAAAAAAGCGACGCTACTCTCGGGTCAAATCAAGACCGACAGTTAACGAATTCTTATTTATTTTTTTACTTGTACCACAAGGACAACTGCTTATATGGTTGTCATTTCTTATACGCCCTTCTATTATATACAAATAGGTATATAACATGAGAAGCAGCTTTTCTAGTACATAGGTACACGTAAAATATATTGCTTCTGATATGATCTTAACACTCCTACTGGACTGGCGCTAATTACGTAAAGTTTTAATATCAATTTATTTTTATTATATCTGATTTCTTAAGGGAAGCAATGCTTCCAGTGGTTACATGGATTATATCCATCGATTGTAATGAAATACAGTAAAGATCCAAGAGCTAATATAAACCCGCTTACAAAGTTCAACTATTAGCTGGCCATACACACAGAGGTTGATCGGCCGGTTTGGAACGGCGCGGTTCAAACTGGCGGATTTGTCTTTCAATTAGTGGACGTTCCACGCGCCAGTTGTAGCCGGTACAGATTTATCTGTGAGTTCAGACCGGTGGGCAAAACTTGTGGGTTCCGCGCTCACGATATTTTAACCGGCGCAGACTTGTCTGTCGGTTTACACTGTGCCAGGGATAACAGACCGTTTTCCTCCAAAGTTTTAACTGCGATAAGGTGGTCAATATGTCTTGCGAAAGTGTTGTTTTGTCAAGGGATTTTCTTGGCAAATTTATAGAAATTTTATATATTTATACTAACAAAAATTTAACGAACAAAGGTTATGATGAACTTGTTAAATTTTGTAAAACATAGGTATTATCCAGCTGCCGATCGAAAGTTCGTGTGCAATAAGATACAAAATCGTCTGGATCATTTTCTCTTAACTCTTTTAATAGAAGGTCATGGCTAAATAGTTTCCTCTTAAACAAATAACTTTTAACCCACTTAGATTGATAATCATTCCCATACAAACAGCCTGCTTTTTTTTAGCACGAAACATTTTAAATACACTATGCTTAAAATACCGTGCCGCCTAAAACTTTCGACTTGACGAAATTCCACAGTTTTGGTTTAACCGGCAGATAAATCTTGCCACAGACCGATATGAAGGATCGATTCGAAAGATTTTTTTTTGTGTTATGGACTGCAACAGTTTTAAACCGTTGCGGACAAAACGGTCAGACTTATCTGAGCCGTTCCAAACCGACGGATCAACCTCTGTGTGTATGGCCAGCTATTGCCTAACTTTGTTAAAAACTAATAATTTTTTTTTTTTTAATTTTTAGTGGATTTGATTTAACATTTGCTTTCGATTATTAGATTATCAGTAATAATTATATAAGGTTTTTTTTGTGTTAGATTAAATTTCTTATCAAAATTCGGTTTGCTGTCTAATAAAAAGATTTTTATTTTTTTTTGAAAGATTTTTATTTTGCTGATTTCAATTAAATATTTTTTTCTTTTAACGGTAAATAATTTAAATAGTTTTTGTGAGAGATAAACAAAACTTTTTTGCGATTTTTGTGTATTTGTTTTATTTACAACTACGTTTAAATTGTTGCACATTGTTCGGTATCTATGGTTAATAACCTGTAGGTTGGTTTTTATTTTTAAAAGTGTGTAACATTATTTGAAAAAAATAATTAAAAGTTAATTTTTGTCTCGGTCTATCTTTTTCTAATGTTCAGTTTACTGTGCAAGGAAAATATATTTTTTAAGTGACCTAACCAGGTCGAAACTCCGCCTAGAGGACTAATTGTTTTGGTTCAATCTTCCACGAAAAGGTTTTAAATTGTGTTTCCACTTTTTCACACACCGTTTTAAGTTAGCCACCACACATGATTGTTGATGTTTCATATGTAATATTTTCAGGGATTACCAAAATCAGATGTCCGAACTGCGCAAAGTCATATACCCATAAAACAAACCTTTGTAGACATTTAAAATGAATGTGGCGTAGAACCAAAATTTGCTTGTCATTATTGTCCGAAAAAATTTTCCCAAAAAGGAAATTTGAACTTACATTTAAGAAATAAGCACTTTTAGTGTGTTAACCTTCTCAGCATGCAAGGCAATTGCTTGGGAAGGTTTTTTTTTTTGCTTTTAATCAAAATGAGTAATTTATTCTTGACGTCCCTGCTAACCGCTGGCGCTGGACCGATTTTCACGAAATTTTAGGAAAGAAGAGAGAGAATCTTCTTATTTATTGAAATGAGTTTTTTGCTGGAAAAAGATTAACAAATTTACAAAAATTGTAACTTTTAATACTTTAAATATAACTTATTTAAATAACATTTTTTGAGAATTTTTACCCACTAGACTTTCACTGAGCATTTTGAATAGGTATATCGATAGTAAAAAATTATATAACTATATTAGTTGCGTGGCTTATAGTAAAAAATCGTGTCCTGTGTGAGTGTTGTGGAAGATTTTTGAAAACTACCCTAGGTCGATTGGTAATAGATCACACAATTTTAAGTCCTAAATCCAACTTTTGCTAAATTAGTTTGACACAAAAACCACTAAAACGTTTTTTGTTTGCAAGAGAACACTAATTATTATAGTGAAGAAATTAGCTTTATATGTCAAAAACTAACAAAGATATATAGATAGATTTTTTTAAATTATCAACTTTTTCTTGCAAGAAAAAATTGAAGAAGAAAGTTTTAGACTACCCCAAATCTATTGGTTATTGATCACCTAATTTTAAGTCGCCGGGTGTTTGTCTCAAATTTAAGTAAGAGCGCCTGTCATAAACCCAAGATTGCGATTTTTTCCATGTTTTTTCACAAACTTTTGCCACATCATCTTTACAGAAAAATTGTATAGTTTATGATTTATTGGCAATAGAACAGCAATTTAATTGTCATTTTAATAGATATTCGTTTCTTTAAATACTAAAAAAACTATAAAAATTGAAGGTTGGATAAGAAATTTTTAGACCAAGAAATTTTATGAATGTTTTTGGTTTTCGACTACCCTCGAACGATTGATAATGTATCACTCAATATTAAGTTGCCAGGTGTTTGCCTTGAATTTGAGTAAGAAGGCCTGGTGACGTCATAAATCCAAGATGGCGGATTTTTTCATCTTTTTTTTCACAAACATTGGAATATAACTTTCGCTAATATAGTTTTACTAGTTTTTTGCAGAGAACACAAATTATTGTGGTAAAGAAATTGCCTTTATTTCTTAAAAACTAACAATAATATTGATTTTTTTTGGGTGAAAAAAGTTACTATTTTTTTGTATTTTGAAAAAAAAATTATATCTTTGTCAGTTTTCAACATATAAAGCTAATCTCTCTACTATAAACATTACTGTTTTTTTGCAAACAAAAAATGTATTTGCAGTTTTTGTGTAAAACTAATTTGGCGAATGTTATAAGCCAAGGTTTGTTAAAAAAATTGAAAATTTTGGATTTATGACGTCATATAGACCCTCCTACTCAAATTTACCGAGGGTAATCTTAAACTATTTTCATATTTAAAAAATTTCAATTATGACGTCATATCGGCCATCGCTGTGATCTAATACCCATCGATCTAGCGTAAATTAAAAGATCTTCCACAACTACCCCACGGGATAACATAGCCCTCTCAACTACATGATTGTTTCGGTTTCGCAAAAAACCTTTTTTCTTTGAATCTAATTTTTATTATTTTTTCAAAACATTTTATTTTTATTTTTAAAACTCATATTTTGTGTTACAATTGAGTATAATTGGGTTGTAGTTTTTCTCAATAGGTTAAGTTAAATTTAAGGCTATATTTAAAACTATCTATTAACTATCAATTTGGCATAGTTTAATATTTAAATTCCAAACGCATTTAATAATAATATTTCTAATTTTAATTCAATCCTCATATTACTACCGCCCTCTGCATATTTTAATTTAAATCGCGTTTTTATTCTTTTTAATAAAATTAGAATTCTAAATTCTTTTTATCAGAAGTGATGCGATTTTCCTATAGAGGGCGAAGAAACACGCCGCAAAAACAAGACAGAACCTAAAAGTCTGTAGCCATTCACACACGCTCTCGATCGAAATATTTTGAACGATCAACGCTTTTATAACAAATGGTGAACTCTAAAAACTATTAAATTCCTCTAAAACTCCAAACATTGAAACTCGGGAGTGCTGGACCGCTATAGAAGACTTCTGGCGAATCTGGTGCACCAGTTGAAAGAGATCAAGACATCACCGGTAAGTCCCTCTCCTATAAGATCGCATCATGAATATTTTTCTATTATTTCGCTCTTAAATAATCATCATATTCCAATATTATTTTTATGTCTCAATTAAATTTCGCTTCAGAAAGGTACGATTTCGCGTGCGTTCGTATACCCTTCAAATGAAAGCGGAGGACTTGTTTAAATACAGTCCACTAGGCAATCCAATTTTTTGAGCTATCGGAGTGAGACATATTTTTGATCACTTCGATCGCCGGATTTTGATTTTTATTAATTTGAAATTAAAAATCATCCTTTCTAAAGTGAAACGCAGGTAATATTGGTATCATTGATCTGAGGTCACCTCGCTATAAATATAAACGCATATATTTTCAGGAATTCTTTCAGTGGTATACTGAAAAAATGACTACGTTTATATCGCTTCCATAAATATTTTTAAAAAATTATAAAAATATTTTTAAATTATTTTCGCTTTTAAAATAGCTTTGATTTACAGTTTAATTTTAATAAACGCTTTTGATATTCGCTTTTAATATACGCTTTTATTATAATACAAAATGGCAGCAGAGAAAATCAAGAAAATTAAAGTTTTTCGAGATATGGAGGAATCCAATGTTAATGAAATTTTAGCAGTAGCCCTAGAAGCTAAAACTGACGCCACAAAACGCAATACTTTTAAAATTCGCTTTGAAGAACTTGAAGATATTCGCGCGGAGTTTTCAAAAAAACACTCTACTTTGCTAAATGAAATTTTTGCTGATAAAAATGAAGTCGAATCAGCTAGGAAAAAACTTCACACGATTTTCAGAAAAGTGTCACGCAAATTCAAGAAATTTTTAATGATCTTTTTCAAACTTCTGCACAGGCTTCTAGTGGTAATCGCCGTCTTACCATGAATCCATATTCTCCGGGTGGTTCGCAACAAAATGACGATATGTCTTATCATTCACCGAGGATCGATTTAATTAAATTTAATGGAGAATTGAATCAATTTCCAGCTTTTTATGATTTGTTTAAAAGCTTGATTCACGACAATCCAACAATTCCAAATATGCAAAAATACTCTTTGCTTGTTACAAATTTGGAAGGTCCTCCAAAAGAATTGGTCACTCAATTACCCCTCTCAGACGCGAATTATCCTATTGCTTTTGAACAATTAGTAAAACGCTATAAACATGATCGCCTCTTAGCCCAAACATATTGGAATGCCATTGAAAACGCTCCAAAAGTTAATTCTGAAGACCCTTTAGCTCTCAGAAATCTACTTGATATTTTTACAAAAAATCTCGAGGCTCTTAAAACAGTTGGTTTAGAACCTGATTTTTGGGATTTTATTTTAGCGCAAAAACTGCTTAAATCGGTTGACCATAATATTCAAACCCGCTTTGAAGTTTTTCACGGAAAATCTACGGAAATTCCTTCCTATAGGAGTATCTACAATTTCTTTGATCAACATTGCAACGCTCTTTTTACTGTAAACGCTAGTTCCTCATTTAATATGCAAGTTTCTGTTTCTCTTAGAAATAAACCCGCAAAATCGCAAAATAATAATTTTAAAACGCAATCCACGCATCAATATAACACGCGACAATCTCCACGTGCCTTTTTTGGTACAAATAATTCGCCGCCAAATCAAACCCCTCAAAAATTAAAATGCCCTATTTGCTCAAGCGATCACGCTTTAAGTTTATGTCCAAATTACGTTTCTAAGTCTCCTAAAGAAAGATTTAATTTTCTGAAGGATAAAAAATGGTGCATAAATTGTACTTCTAATATGCATCGCACTTTCCAATGCAAAAGCACACATTCATGTCGATTTTGCCAGAAAAGACACCACAGTTTTTGTCACTTTAATACTCTCGATATAAACGCACCCACTGCCACTGAAACAATTTCAGGCGTCGCGACGTCCAGCAGCGAAGCGCGCATACAGCAACAACCAACAGTGGAGAATTCCCAAAATAACGGTGGTGCATGCTATTCGTCTTATATGAATAATTCCGCTGTACTTTTGTCAACCGCGATTTTTGAAATCAAAGATGTTAGGGGAAATTTTCAGACGGTTAGGGGAGTTTTGGATACTGGGTCGCAGCTCTCATTTTTATCCTTGAAATGTGCAAATAAATTAGGGTTACCCCGCGTATACGTGACTACTGAAGTCCAGGGGATTAGTGACACGCATTTACAGTCAAAATTGGGTTCTGTAAATTTAATTATCAGGCCTTGTAATGACATGCAAACTTTATCGGTTAATACTATAATTTTGCCGCAAATATGCTCTTCAGTTCCTAGCAGTGAGATTAAAATAAACGACTGCAAAATAGTTAAAAATTTGAATCTCGCGGACCCGAACTTTTATAGACCGGGAGCTGTTGACATTTTAATCGGAGCTGATTTGTTTCCTTATATAATTCAAGATGGACGAATTTTTGGAAATAATCAGGAACCGATTACGCTAAATACCATTTTTGGATATATTTTAATGGGAAAAGTTAATTCTCTCGCTACGCAGCAAATTTCACAATCATTTTTTTGCCAAATTTCAAATAAAATGCTAAATGATTCGCTTATAAAATTTTGGGAAATAGAAAATATCCCTGAAACGAAACGTATTCTTTCACCTCAAGATGATATGTGTGGAAAAATATTTCAAAATACGGTAATGATGAAGGACGCTGTATTGTAACTCTTCCTTTTCGCGATAATATTGAACCGATTTTTCCAAATAGTCGTGATTTTGCGCTAAAGAGGTTTCTCTCGCTAGAAAAAAGGTTAATAAAAATGCCGGAAACTTATATTCCGATTTTATGGAAGAATATTTAACACTTGATCACATGGAATTAATTGAAAACCGGGTTACAGAAAGTTACAGAAAAAAGTTATTACATTCCTCATAATCATATTGAACGCCCTGAGAGCTTATCAACTAAGCTTCGAGTCGTTTTTAATGCGAGTACAGTTATGCAATCAAATAACCAAAACATCTCCTTAAATGATACTCTTTATGCTGGTCCTAAATTGCAAAAGGACATTTGCAGCATTTTACTTAATTTTCGATTACACGAAGTAGCTCTTTGTTGCGACATTTCTAAAATGTTTCGTGGAATCTTAATTGCACCTCAGCACCAGGATTATCAAAGAATCCTGTGGCGTTCTAATAACTCTAAACCTATTCGCGATTATCGTCTAAAAACTGTGACATACGGTACTACCCCCGCTCCTTATTTAGCTCTTAGAGTTTTACAGCAATTGGCTGAAGATGAAAAACAAAATTTTCCTCGCGCTTCTCAAGTCTTAATGTCTGACAATTTTGTCGATGACTTTGTAACTGGCGCTAGCTCCGTACAAGAAGCTATTTCGCTTCAAAAAGAGCTATCTTGTTTGCTTAACTCTGGAGGCTTTAAGCTTCATAAATGGGCTAGTAATAACAAAAATGTTTTAGAACACTTCTCTGAACCCGATATAAACCCAACCGCGCTTTCTTTAGATACGGACGAGACCACTAAAATTTTAGGTCTTAGATGGCAGCCTTGTTCTGATTATTTTTCTTACTCGGTAGAACCCTTGAGTCGCGAATGTACCAAACGCAATATACTTTCTGAAATTTTTAAAATATATGACCCTTTAGGTTGGCTCGCGCCCGTAACCATCTTAATAAAATGTCTAATTCAAGAATTTTGGAAACTTAAATTAGACTGGGATTCCGAAGCACCTGTTGAAATTATTCGACTTTGGGAACGTTATAAATCGGAACTACCCTTACTCAAAGATTTTCGCTTGCCTAGATTTATAAATAGTTTTTCTGGTAATGCACGCATTGAAATAATCGCATTTTCGAACGCTAGTAATAAAGCTTATGCCGGAATAGTATATTTACGCGTTATTTACAAAAATGAAATATCAGTTTACCTTTTATGCTCTAAAACTAGAGTTGCTCCTCTCAAATTTACAAGTATTGCAAGACTTGAATTAGCCGCTTGTAATCTTTTAGCTGATTTAGTTCACTTTGTTTTAAACACTTTTGAGTCCCGCTTGAAAATACATCAAGTTTTTGCTTTTAGTGACTCACAAGTAGCACTTTCTTGGATAAGAGCGCTCCCTTCTAGGTGGAAAACGTTCAAAATCGTGTTACACAAATTCAAGATAAAGTACCACCCAAAAATTGGTCATACATCTCAACGTCACAAAACCCCGCAGATGTTGCTTCAAGAGGAGTTTATCCCAGTGAATTAATTAATCACAAATTATTTTTTAACGGCCCTGATTTTTTGAGAAAATCTTATGAATACTGGCCTAAAGACTGTGAATAAAATGACTCTCCTGAAACTCTTTTAGAGGAGAAATCATTGCCTAATTTAACTTTAATTGCAACGCAAAATACAGCTCCTAATTTTTTGGACACGCTTTTAATGGAAAACTCTAATTTTTCTAAACTTTGTGGAGTTTTGGCCCATATTTTACGCTTTTTAAATAATAAATTTTTCTTAAAACCGCCTAATTTAAAAATTAATGAAGATTTTCTGACATTTGTTGAAATAACAAACGCAATTCATTTACTCATAAAAAATTAACAGTCAATTTATTTCTCAGAAGAAATTCACGCTTTAAAAAACAACTTAAAACTAAATAAATTAAATTTATTTTTAGATCCTCACGATTTAATCAGAGTAGGGGGCAGATTGCATCACTCCTCTCTGCAATATGACTAGAAACATCAAATTTTATTACCACGCAAGAGTAAACTCACCCTCATGATTATCGAACATTTCCATATAAAATATCTTCATGCAGGAGTGAGGACGGTACATTTTTTGCTTAGTCAATTGTACTGGATCATTGCCGCAAAACGCGAAATTGCACATATTTTATCAAAATGTATAATCTGTTTTAAATGCAATTCTAAGTCGGTTCAGCCTATGATGGGTTCATTACCGTTTCCCCGCGTATCTCAGTTGAGAGCATTTTTGCACACCGGTGTTGACTACGGAGGTCCAATAAATATAGTCATGAGTCGACATCGTAGAAATCGTACTACGAAGGCTTACGTATGTCTGTTTGTTTGCCTAAGTACTAAGTGCATTCATATAGAAATAGCAAGCGATTTGACCGCTGATTGTTTTATTGCTGCGCTTCGCAGATTTGTTGCGCGCCGAAACTACGTATCCGATTTGTATAGTGATAATGCAACTAACTTTTTCTCAGCTAACCGCAAGCTTTTACAGCTCGATTCTACGCGTCCCATTAAATGGCATTTTATCCCGAGTAATAGTCCAAATTTTGGAGGACTTTGGGAGTCAGGAATCAAGTCAGTTAAAAAACACTTGATCCGCTTAATAGGACATCAAATATTAACTTTCAAAGAACTATACACTGTAACTTGTCAAATCGAAGCTATTTTAAACTCGCGTCCTCTCACTGAAATTTCTAGCGATACAAATGATATTTCCGCGCTGACCCCAGGTCACTTTTTATCTCTGGAACCGCTAAGTGCCGTTCCTGACGCAAACTTTATTGATATTAAAATAAATCGTCTCACGCGTTAGCAGCTCCTCCAACGAATCCACCAAGATTTTTGGAGACGCTGGCAACAAGAGTATCTCCATACTCTACAACAAAGGAGTAAGTGGTTGGAACCCACTTCAACTCCTGAAGTTGGACGCTTAGTTATAATTAAAAACGATTTATTACCGCCCCTTCAGTGGCAACTCGGCAGAGTGGTTGAAATTTTTCCCGGTAAGGATGGGATAAATCGAGTAGCGTCTGTCAAAACCAAGGATAGTTTGTTAAAGAGACCAATCTCTAAACTGTGTCCTTTACCTATTGGCCCCTTGGAAAATGCATAGCATTTTCGGCCGCCAGTATGTTTCGGTTTCGCAAAAGACCTTTTTCTTTTAATCTAATTTTTATTATTTTTTCAAAACATTTTATTTTTATTTTTAAAACTCATATTTTGGGTTACAATTGGGTATAATTGGTATAGTTTAATATTTAAATTCCAAACGCATTTAATAATAATATTTCTAATTTTAATTTAATCCTCATTATACTACCGCCCTCTGCATATTTTAATTTAAATCGTGTTTTTATTCTTTTTAATATTATTAGAATTCTAAATTCTTTTTATCAGAAGTGATGCGATTTTCCTATAGAGGGCGAAGAAACACGCCGCAAAAACAAGACAAGTCTGTCGCCATTCACACACGCTCTCGATCGGAATATTTTGAACGATCAACGCTTTTATAACAAATGGTGAACTCTAAAAACTATTAAATTCCTCTAAAACTCCAAACATTGAAACTCGGGAGTGCTGGACCGCTATAGAAGACTTCTGGCGAATCTGGTGCACCAGTTGAAAGAGATCAAGACGTCACCGGTAAGTCCCTCTCCTATAAGATCGCATCATGAATATTTTTCTATTATTTCGCTCTTAAATAATCATCATATTCCAATATTATTTTTATGTCTCAATTAAATTTCACTTCAGAAAGGTACGATTTCGCGTGCGTTCGTATACCCTTCAAATGAAAGCGGAGGACTTGTTTAAATACAGTCCACTAGGCAATCCAATTTTTTGAGCTATCGGAGTGAGACAATGATGAAAAGTGCATTTTTTATATTTTTTGTGTGAATTTTATAGGGGTCTACAGATAAGTTGTAAATTTATTTTACCTGTATATGGATTATTTTCATGTACATAAAGTATTTAATTTTTTTATTTGAATTTGATCTTTTTTTTAAGTTTTAATTTTTTAATTATGTTAAAGGAAATTTTTCAAATTATCCCTTAAAACTATATAATTTATATTTTATTTTGTACAAAAATTTTTTTATTTAAAATGAAAAAAAAATAAATATTCTTAAAATTATTATAAATTATTAAATGTATTTATACATTTTGTTAAAAACAAAAAAAAACATTTTTAGATCGCAAATTTGGGTGCCCTACATGTATCAAATCCTACAAAAATAAGGGAGACTTAAATAGACACTTAAAGTACGAGTGCAGAAAAGAGCCAATGTTTGCTTGCCAATACTGTTGGAAAAGATTTGCCCAAAGCTACAATCTGAAGATTCATATAAGTAATAGACACACAGTAGTTAACTTTTAATATTAACTCTTTAAGCGAAATTAAAATCTGTTTTTATAGAGTTACATTAAGGGTCCATCTCACCGACTTTTTTTTCGTTACTTAGCTTAAAGCGTTTCTTAATATAATCATAAAATGACGTAATAAGGAACACTTAAGGCTAAGTAACGAAAAAAAAAGTCAGTGCGATGGGCTATAAGTACCTTAACGCCAAAAAGTGTCCCCCTTGCAAACAAAATCGACGTGTCCGAGCGTTTCTCCAAATTCGCACTCTAAATACACAAAAAGGCCTCTGTTTCGATGTTTGTGAGACACCCTGTATAGGGTCCCAGATAAAAGCAACTACATGGGATTTGTGAAACGGTAAGAGATACGAGTTTGTTTAAAAGATAAAAAAGTTGCGCTATTCTAAGCCCAATCAGGTACTATATCAATATTACTAAAACATCAAGCAAAAACTAAAAATTGTGTTTTTTGAAAAATTGAAATATCGCCGCTATCTTGCAAACAAATTTAATTGAAATTCAGTAGTCTGGTATAAGCAACTACGGCCAACCGAATGACGTTAACAAATTTTTTCTAGGCCTTCTAGTTTTTTTGAAACCATAGCCAACTTTGTTATTTCTTATGACCGCCATATTGAATTTATACGTCAATAAATAGAGCATTAAAAGATCTTTTCAATCATGTATATTAAGCCTTTGAATGACGGAAAATGTGAATTTATTTAAAAAACTGTTTTTCACTTGAGCAACAAAGCAGTCTGCAGCCGAGGAATTACCTTTTTCCGTTTTGATGCGGAGACTAAATATTTCTGTCGTATTTACAAAATATTTTATTCGGCGGGACTGCTGTGTTTTATTTTTATTGTTCAGTTGGGTAGTAATAGATCTCTTAAAATGGCGCCTGGTAAAAAACTTCTTAGTTTACGTGAAAAAATAGAAGTTGTTAACGTTTCGGAGTAGGAACATCTATTAGCACTAAAGATCGCTGAAAAATTTAATATTGGAAAAACTCAAGCAGTGGAAATTGTTAATAAATATTAAAAATTTCGCAGTTCTCTCTCGTCAGGAGAAACCTCCAATAAGCGGACAAAATCGACGAAACCGTGAGTGTGCGCTTATAGGAGGTTTCACTGTATTTATTTATTGTGAATTATATAGGTTTTGGAAATTAGGGTGATGCTGGTTTTTAAAGTTACGATTTGAATTGATATCTATGAATTTCATATTTTTACAAGAAAATTGAAAATGTAAAATTAAAATAATAGGAAATCTGGAAAAGGAACGTATTATTAAATCGTTTATTAAAAAGGCCCTAATGTTTATCCTTTTAAATCCTACAAAAATAAAAGAGACTTCTAGCAATGATAACAGAACTTCTATAGAAATGAAACCCAACAAACTTAATAACAGCCGTTGGCAGCTCTGCCGTATATTTATGCAGTTCCAATGATGACACGACAGAGCCATTTATCCACTGCTGCTTAAGTTTGTTGGATTGCATATCTATAGAAGTTATGTGACCATTACTTCTAGATAGACATTTAATATACGAGTGCGGAAAAGTCGAAAAAGATTTTCCCAAAGAAACAATCTGAAGATTCATATAAATAACATAATACACAATTTCTTTATATTGAGTTCCTCTAGGCTATTTTTAGCTCACACATATACTATACTATAGTAGTGTGAGCTATGGTGATCCTAATTTTTTCGAGAAAAAAAAAGTTGCTCCGATTTCAAAAATTTTTATATATCTTTGCGTTTCAGATGATTTTGAAACTTTTTTGTTGCTCTGTCTGTCTGTCTGTCTGTATGTCTGTCTGTGTGTCTGTATGTCTGTCTGTAACGACCAACGCGCATAACTCAAAAACCGCTTGGCCGATTTTAATGAAATTTGGTACCTAGGCTGGGTCTTGGGTCGAGATGGTCCCATTTAAAAATGAACAAAATCCACCGAACACAAACCAAATAAAAGGGTGGGGGTATATTTCAAAAATTAGAGTTTATGTGAAAATATGGCGTGTGTGATATTAAATGAAAGGTAATTGAGTCTGCAGTTGAACGAAATACATTTTAATTTATTTAAAAAAAAAGGGTGGGGGTATATTTTAAAAATTAGAGTTTAAGTGAAAATATGGCGTGTGTGATATCAAACGAAAGGTAATTGAGTCCGGACTTTAACAAAATACATTTTAGTTTATGTTTTTTTTAAGGGTGGGGGTAGATTTCAAAAATTTGAGTTTAAGTCAAAACATGGCTTGTGTGGTATCAAACAAAAGGTAATTTAGTCTGGAGTTGAATAAATTATATTTTAGTTTTTAGTTATATTAGCTCACACGTACACTATAACTATAGTACCTAGTGTGAGCTTAGGGGCCCATATATTGGCAGAGTATTTCTAAATTAATGTTTTTGGAGTAGTTATATGTAGTAAGCATTTTGATATATTTTTTTTGTCTAAAGTTGCAAACTATATCAAATTTTAATTGAATAAATATCTCTATATACAGGGCTTTTTTTGGGAAAAAAAACACCAATAACAAGTAAACTGAGTATTTCACGAGCTTTCATCGTGATACAAAAAAAATTTGGTGGGACCCTGGAAAAGGAGCTACTCTATACAACTTTTTTTTCAGATGAGGTGACCTCACTTGCGGTACCTAGCTCAAAAGCTTATAAAAGGAAAAACAACGGAATATATTTTTTGTCAACTAAAATTTTTAACTATTAATACCTTGTGTAAAAGCTTATGAAAGACGTAAAACAACAAAATATATTTTTTTTACATACATAAGTCAATAAAAAGAGAAGATTATTGATGTGTTTTTTTTTTAAAGCCAATTAATTGAAAGAAATATTTTTTAACATTTTAATTGACGTATGTCAAAATAAAAATATGTTTTTGTTTTTCTTTTTGTATAAGCTTTCAAATGAGGTACCTTGAGTGAAAAAATAAAAGTTTCCGGGCGTTCGACCAAAAATGTTTTGCGCCGGAATAAAGCCAGTAAGAAAACTGAGTTGACGTAATTTAATTTTTTTTCCAAAAAACCTAATATTAACCTTTAAAGAAGCCACCCTGTTTCTTGAAGATATTGAAATATCGCACTGTATGTTTCTTTTTCCTCAGTATTTGACTGTCTTATTGGGGTGTAGCCATTTTTTGAGGCATATAATTTTAACTTTGTGTTGTATTTTTATTTTAGAAACTGTATGTTTAATGTTTAAAAAGTATCGTCATGAATTATTATTACCTAGACAGTATAACACTCGTAATACTTTTACTCTTAATCTTCCTATACCTCGCTCAACTTTGGTGAAAAACTCATTTATTTACAATGGAAAAAAGTTTTTTAATCATCTGCCAGTTGAGTTTCGAGAAATAAAAAATCTAGGGAAATTTAGAAGAAAAACAAAAGATTTTTTAGCGAGCAAAGCGTACTATACTTTGGAAGAATACTTTGCTGACTGAAACTATTTATTTTTATATTTAGGTTTATCTGACAAAATCTGACACAGATCGTGGGGTTTTGATTTTATTGAATGTACATTTTGACGTCGTTTTGTTTTAATCAAGTTTTAGCTTTTTATTGTTTTTACCAATTTTTATCTATAGTTTTAAGTTTGACTTACTTTTATTATTTAAATAATTTTAAATCAATAATTTTCATTGAATTTAAATTTTGGCGTCGTTATGTTTTAATCAAATTTTAGATTTTTCTTATTTTAACCGATTTTTATATAGTTTTAAGTTTGACTGTTTGACTTTTTTTTCATTTAAATAATTTTAAATCATTAATAATTATTTAGTGTTCAATAGACTATAATTGGATAAATGAGGCTTTTGTCAATGTCTACTTTGGTAAACTGACTAATAAAGCCAATTTTTGTATTTGAACTTAAATAAAATTATGGCGTTAGCAATTAAAAGTAGGTACATCAAATGTTAGTTAAATTTATTTTTAAACTTTATTTAGTTTTTTTATTATTGTTATTTTGATAGGGATTAATGTATCTCCATAGTTTTAAAGCTTTTAGTTGGATATTTGTACTTTAGATAAGCAAGGCTTTGTCAATGTATACTATTGTATTCTGACTAATAAAGCTATACCCTACGGGTAGACCCGGCATGGGCCAAAATTGCCATTATATCAAGCTTTTA
The DNA here is from genome assembly GCA_963576565.1 of Aspidapion aeneum. Taxonomy (NCBI): domain Eukaryota; kingdom Metazoa; phylum Arthropoda; class Insecta; order Coleoptera; family Brentidae; genus Aspidapion; species Aspidapion aeneum. Next base: position 57,987,413 of record OY755045.1, read on the forward strand.
TCGCAATTGACCAAATACAAGTAAGAATTTAATGAGCAAGATAGGGATGAAAATAGAATTTCGGTTTGGTGAGTCCGGACTCATGCAACATCGCAAAAATATTCTATTTGCTTGTCTTGGATAAAAAAGGGCAGTGGCGGCACAAAATAAAAATTTTGAATTCCACTAGAATTTTTTTATCAAAAATTTTCTGTTTGAATAATAAATAATTCATGAATACTTACTTGTGTATACTGTGTTTACAAAATTCTCTTCAGTAAAAAAAAGAGTAAAACTGATTTCTAAGCATGCTAAGTGCAGTGGATGTATTAAAATTATTGTTTTCATCTTAGAACTTTACAAATGTTGTACTTTCCAGGTAAAATATTTTCTTTCTTTGAACAAGGGTCTTCTTCAGCTCTTCTCTTCTTGGGTGGACTACAAGTTATGCTCGAGTCAGATGAAATTTTGGAACTTAAAATTTCAATTCAGAATGGGACAACTGGGCGCCGGGCCAACTCGGTGCCGCCAACAGGGCGTCACGCCGGGCCTAATGGGCGCCGGGCCAACTCAGCGCTGGACTTTTTTTTTTCGATAAAATGTGCAGAAAAAAAAACAAAATAAATATGTTATTTATACAAAAATTTTAACATCTATTAAGTCGAGTGTTGAAATTTGGTAGCTGTGTGTTCTGCGACTTGAAACACCGCCAAGTTCCATATTCGATACATATCGATGCATAAATAAGAAAGTCCGCCATTTTGGATCCGCCATTTTAATTTTTTTAAGTTTGTTTTTCATCTGCACATTTTGTCAAGAAAAGATATTTTAGTCCGGCGCCCAGTTGGCTCGGCGTCCAGTTGGCCCGGCGCCCAGTTGGCCTGCCGCCCAGTTGGTGGCACCGAGTTGGCGGCGCCCAGTTGTCCTAGACTGCAACACATTTCAGGGGTCTGGTACGTTTTACCAACTCTTAAAACTACGAAGTTTTTTGAAAAATGATAATTTTAGACCAATTCTTAAAACCCCATTAAAACCCATACAAGTTGCTACAAAAGAAGCATTTTCTCATTTCAAACTAAAACAAAACTGTCCCTGACGTCTATCAGCTGTTAACAAAAACTTGAAATAACTAAGGTCACTGATCGACATCGGGTCAGTTTTTTTGGTCCTTTTATGAAAATGCACAATTTTTAAAAAAGCATGAAATTCACAACAAAATCAAGAAAATTATGATTCCTACATTTTTACAATTAAAAATTAGTTTAATTGAACATTATATCAATTTTTATTCCTTAAAACACTAAAAATTAATAGTTATTTACTTTTTTTAAATTTATCGAAGGTCTAACCGAACAAAACCAAACTGAACCGATCCGTATCGAAATGAACCAAATCAAACCGAATCTAACGGTTCGGTTTGGTTCGGTTCGATTTGGTTAAACTAAACCGTACCTAACTGAATGTAGCTAAACCTAACCGAAACAAACTGAACCTAGCGGAACCTAACCAAACATAATCAAACTGAACCAAACCTAGCCGAAGAAAACTGAATCTAACCGAACCGATTCGAAACGAACCGAACCAAACCAGACCGAATCTGGCTGAACCTAACCAAAACAAATTAAACCTAGCAGAACCTAACCAAACATAATCAAACTGAACCAAACCTACCCGAACCAAACCGAACCGAACCGAGTCGAACCAACCAAACCAAACCAAACCGAACCGTTAGATTCGGTTTGGATCGGTTCAATTTGGTTAAACTAAACCGAACCTAACCGAATATAGCTAAACCTAACCTAAACAATCCTAGCGGAACCTAACCGAACATAATCAAACTGAACCAACCTAACCCACCTAACCCAACCTAACCCAACCTAACCCAACCTAACCCAACCTAACCCAACCTAACCCAACCTAACCAACCTAACCCAACCTAACCCAACCTAACCCAACCTAACCCAACCTAACCCAACCTAACCCAACCTAACCCAACCTAACCCAACCTAACCCAACCTAACCCAACCTAACCCAACCTAACCCAACCTAACCCAACCTAACCCAACCTAACCCAACCTAACCCAACCTAACCCAACCTAACCCAACCTAACCCAACCTAACCCAACCTAACCCAACCTAACCCAACCTAACCCAACCTAACCCAACCTAACCCAACCTAACCCAACCTAACCCAACCTAACCCAACCTAACCCAACCTAACCCAACCTAACCCAACCTAACCCAACCTAACCCAACCTAACCCAACCTAACCCAACCTAACCCAACCTAACCCAACCTAACCCAACCTAACCCAACCTAACCCAACCTAACCCAACCTAACCCAACCTAACCCAACCTAACCCAACCTAACCCAACCTAACCCAACCTAACCCAACCTAACCCAACCTAACCCAACCTAACCCAACCTAACCCAACCTAACCCAACCTAACCCAACCTAACCCAACCTAACCCAACCTAACCCAACCTAACCCAACCTAACCCAACCTAACCCAACCTAACCCAACCTAACCCAACCTAACCCAACCTAACCCAACCTAACCCAACCTAACCCAACCTAACCCAACCTAACCCAACCTAACCCAACCTAACCCAACCTAACCCAACCTAACCCAACCTAACCCAACCTAACCCAACCTAACCCAACCTAACCCAACCTAACCCAACCTAACCCAACCTAACCCAACCTAACCCAACCTAACCCAACCTAACCCAACCTAACCCAACCTAACCCAACCTAACCCAACCTAACCCAATCTAACCCAACCTAACCCAACCTAACCCAACCTAACCCAACCTAACCCAACCTAACCCAACCTAACCCAACCTAACCCAACCTAACCCAACCTAACCCAACCTAACCCAACCTAACCCAACCTAACCCAACCTAACCCAACCTAACCCAACCCAACTTAACCCAACCTAACCCAACCTAACGCAACCTAACCCAACCTAATTCAACCTAACCCAACCTAACCCAACCTAACCCAACCTAACCCAACCTCACCCAACCTAACCCAACCTAACCCAACCTAACCCAACCTAACCCAACCTAACCCAACCTAACCCAACCTAACCCAACCTAACCCAACCTAACCCAACCTAACCCAACCTAACCCAACCTAACCCAACCTAACCCAACCTAACCCAACCTAACCCAACCTAACCCAACCTAACCCAACCTAACCCAACCTAACCCAACCTAACCCAACCTAACCCAACCTAACCCAACCTAACCCAACCTAACCCAACCTAACCCAACCTAACCCAACCTAACCCACCCTAACCCAACCTAACCCAACCGAACCCAACCGAACCCAACCTAACCCAACCCAACCCAACCCAACCCAACCTAACCTAACCTAACCCAATCTAACCCAACCTAACCCAACCTAACCCAACCTAACCCAACCTAACCCAACCTAACCCAACCTAACCCAACCTAACCCAACCTAACCCAACCTAACCCAACCTAACCCAACCTAACCGAACCTAACCCAACCTAACCCAACCTAACCCAACCTAACCCAACCTAACCCAACCTAACCCAACCTAACCCAACCTAACCTAACCCAACCTAACCTAACCCAACCTAACTCAACCCAACCTAACCCAACCTAACCCAACCTAACCCAACCTAACCCAATCTAACCCAACCTAACGCAACCTAACGCAACCTAACTCAACCTAACTCAACCTAACCCAACCTAACCCAACCTAGCCCAACCTAACCCAACCTAACCCAACCTAACCCAACCTAACCCAACCTAACCCAACCTAACCCAACCTAACCCAACCTAACCCAACCTAACCCAACCTAACCCAACCTAACCCAACCTAACCCAACCTAACCCAACCTAACCCAACCTAACCCAACCTAACCCAACCTAACCCAACCTAACCCAACCTAACCCAACCTATCCCAACCTAACCCAACCTAACCCAACCTAACCCAACCTAACCCAACCTAACCCAACCTAACCCAACCTAACCCAACCTAACCCAACCTAACCCAACCTAACCCAACCTAACCCAACCTAACCCAACCTAACCCAACCTACCCAACCTAACCCAACCTAACCCAACCTAACCCAACCTAACCCAACCTAACCCAACCTAACCCAACCTAACCCAACCTAACCCAACCTAACCCAACCTAACCCAACCTAACCCAACCTAACCCAACCTAACCCAACCTAACCCAACCTAACCCAACCTAACCCAACCTAACCCAACCTAACCCAACCTAACCCAACCTAACCCAACCTAACCCAACCTAACCCAACCTAACCCAACCTAACCCAACCTAACCCAACCTAACCAAACCTAACCCAACCTAACCCAACCTAACCCAACCTAACCCAACCTAACCCAACCTAACCCAACCTAACCTAACCCAACTTAACCCAACCTAACCCAACCTAACCCAACCTAACCCAACCTAACCCAACCTAACCCAACCTAACCCAACCTAACCCAACCTAACCCAACCTAAGCCAACCTAACCCAACCTAACCCAACCTAACCCCACCTAACCCAACCTAACCCAACCTAACCCCACCTAACCCAACCTAACCAAACCTAACCTACCTAGTTGTTAATAAATATAGTACAAGTTGTTAGGTTTATGTCCAGGGGGTAACCATTGTCCATAATCGTCGGAAATCGAGTTAGGATTAGTGTATGCGACCATAAACATTGAGTGGCGCGTGTTTGGTCTTCAAATTTTTTTAGGGAAATTTTTCAAAAAAAAAATTTCTGCACTCTGGGCACCCTAATAAACCGTAATCCATCGCAATCAAAGAAAATCGGTAATCGAAGTGTCACATATTTTTTGTTGGTTTCTATTCTTCGTTTATATTATGTAGGACAAAATTATTAATTAAACTAAGTGACCTTATTAAGTAAGACAGCATGATAGTCAAATGACATTAGAAGGACATAAACATATGATACCGGCCTGTAGACCGGTCGCGGTGGTCATATAATAATAAATATATACTTTCGCGATGAAAGACCAAAATTTAACTTAAAATTACTGTAAAGTCCGCAAAAAACATTAAATTTATCGAAATTTATAAAAACATAGATCAGTGTGTGTAACAATTCATCAAGATGTATGAAACTCGACCGTGACATGTCAAAAGTTTGGTTCGAAAAAACAAAAACAACTGGATAAAAATCGGCATGTAAGCATTTAAAAAAAATCATTTTTAAGAAAATCAAATACTTTTTGTTAATTTTCATGCAATGCAAAAAAAGTGCGGGGAAGTGACACTTTCTAAATCAAAATGTGTGAGGGTAAAATCGCACGGTCGCAGAAAAAACTATCTATCGTGACGCTACTAAACTTTCTCGTGTTTTAGCAAAAACTATCCGTCAAGACGACTTACCCATGAAATGTTGTTTTTTTATGGATTTTTTTTTTGCTTTTGCACAAAAAACAATTTTGAACCATGTTTGAACTCAAATAGTTACTTCTAAACTTGTTTTTAAACGTTTTAAGATTTCTTTTTGTAATATTCCCGCACAAAATTCAAAAAAATTCATTTCCGTACTTAGACAACATTGTCTATCAGTTTTCCCTGTATAAACCGACTAACAGGTAGAATCACTTAAAATACAGCAGGTGGAGTAAAGGTAGCCAGCTGCTTTTCTGTCGCACTTATGCCGTCAGTGTGAAAGAGATAAAAGTACCCATATATTATCTAGGGTATTATTAGCATGCAAAATCACCCTATCTTTGTCCGTTTCACCTGTTCAATAATGTCGATCTCTGTTTTTATTGTAAAAGAAATACCCGCCCATAGGAACCAAATTGGATAGGGTCAATAAAAAATGCCTTGTCTTTCCGTCTCTAACGCCCTGAAGGGCGTTATACAACTCAATGGTTGTAGCTTTGTTTCGTTTAAAGTTTTGAAAATTAAAGAAAATATAATTTTTAGATCGCATTGGGTGCCCTGCATGTATCAAATCCTACAAAAATAAAAGGGACTTAGGCAGACATTTAAAGTACGAGTGCGGAAAAGAACCAATGTTTGTTTGCCAACACTGTGGAAAAAGGTTTACCCAAAAGCATAATCTAAAGACTCATATAAATAATCAACACTACCAACTAATTTAATTTTTTTAAATGTTCCTTTATTTTTAATATACTTTCTTAAGTACAATTTTTAAAGCAGCTTTACTTTTTTTAATTTAAAATTTTAGTAGTTCTGGGGAAAACCTATAGGAAAGTAACCCTTGTTTTACTATCTTCAAGTTTATCACTTCCAAACCCTATTTTTTGTTAGCAAGCCTAACCTAACCTAACAAAGCATACTATTATTTATTTATTATATTTTTTTGGTCTTAGATCCGTACAAAATAAATCAAATGCTATTATTAAGGATACAAGAAGTAATTAAGAGGGAAGCTAATAATGCAAATGATATTCTAGAGGAGGACTCATTTAAAGATTCTTCTAGAAATAAAACAAAACGAATACAGACAAATCCTCAAGAATCATGTAGTCAGGGGAAAGAGCCTTCTAAAACTTTAGAGAAACTACCACTTATTAAACCACCTTATGGCAGATGTTATTATTGTACACGAAAACAAAATCGAAAATCAAGATTTTGCTGCTTAAAATGCAATACAATTTATATGTGTTTAGAGCATATACAAGCGGTTTGCACCATATGTAGTCAAGAGGCAGGTATTTTCGTATAGGCCACTTGTTACATTTTCAAGTAACCAAGTTTTTTACGTTAGTATTTACATCTTCAAAGGCCTTGAATATGGGCTCATCTCATCTCATCGATAAATTAATCGATGCAATCGATTGATGCCAACATTTGCCATCGGCTCGTGGAGTGGATTTATATCATAACCTCAAATGTTATTTTTTAAAATTTTATTTAGAAATCACAAATATTTTAAGAGCATTATGATAATTGGATTATAATTCATTCAGCAATTTAGTTTTGAGAGTTCCATGGCGGAGAAATTTTGAAAATGTGCTTTAACCTATATAGTTTGAAATGCATTTTTTTCGAACATAAGATTAAAAACTTTTTATTTTATTTTTGTTTTGCCTCGGCCGGTCCCCCTAAAATTCGATTCCCGGCCTTCAATATCGGTGATTTTAGTCAGTCAGCTCAATGTTGGCCCACTGTCAGCCGGCGCCGATGATAATGGTGGTGGTTATATGGCAAATAAGAAAGCTATCGGAAAGTCTCACAGCCCAGTCTGGATGTTACACTTTTTTATTTTTCTGGGCAAATACATTTATATTTTAAATTTATGTAGGTATGTAGTTTACTGATCAATCGTGTTCTTCTCATTTTTGTTGACCTTATCACTGATGGCTGTCATAATCATATTATGTTCCATCGACCGATGGCATTGATGACAATGATCAGATGGATTCTAGATTTATTTAAGAACTTGCCCTATTTTATATTTGAAGGTCTAATAGCCTACTTTTATTAAAATATTTCTTTTTCTGTATAGCCTATTAAATATTTTATAAAAGTATTTTTATATAAAAAAAATTATTTGTCAAATACTTTTTATTAATAGTAACCCTAGTAATGCCGTATATTTATTTAATATATATTGGTAGATGTTAAAAAATATTGTTTTGCATTTTTTTAATTTGATCTACTGTCACACTTTTTATATGATGATATTTTAAATCAAATTATTTCAGATATACAGGGTGTTATTTAAGTATTTGGTCAAACTCCAAAGGTTGCTTGTTTAAGTGATTTATAAAAAAAGCATATAGTTTTTAAGATACAATGATTTAGTATTAATGTCGGCCCTGTCATGAAGTGGTTTTTATTTTGTGTCGCAAAAAAAGTAGGTAATATACAAAGAATACTCATTTTATAAAAATCAAAAAAATGTCAGTGACGCATAAATATTGGTTAGGGTGTCTTCCGGGGCATAAATGAAGATAATAATATATAATACAAATAACACTGCCAAATTTCATTAAAATCGACTTAGTATTAACGAATAACCGATTTTTTTAAAGCTTGATACCATATATCCTAAACCCTATGCATTTCCAGACCCATATTTATATGAACTCAAATTACCCCTTGCAGTTTGGGGAAAATACTTTCCTACTTATAGTAAATTGGGAACACATTAAGCTGCTATTAATATTTTTTTATAGTCGTTAGCTTTCTCAATCTTTCTTAAATTTGTTGGTTTTAAATAAAAGCCAATTAAAGACAAATCATTTAAGTAACAAAACCATCAAAGCTATCAAACAAGACGTGTATTAACTATGAAAGGAATTTTTTGAGGTTTGGTCAAAGACCAAATAAATTAATTTTCGGGCTGGTCCTCAGAACAAAATAGTAGTAGCCGTATATCAGTACGGCACAATCAAAATGGACGGAAAGGCGATGAATGAGGTGTTTCCCTCTAATTTGAGTAGGAAGGCCAAAATTGCGATTTTTTCAATTTTTTCTCACAAACTTTTCAAGGTTCGCCAAAAAATTAAAAATGACGAAAAAATTGTCCAAATTAATTTTTTGTGCTAATATATTATTAACGATTGTTTTTATGAGGAAAAGATAAAAATACAAGAAACTATCCATTTAGAAAATTTAAAGACCAGGCGAAAACACTACTATTATTAAAAATCTAAATGAGACAGTATTTCAGAAGAACAGCTGTCAATAATTGCTAGGAAAATTTTGGTTTTTTATCATGTACAGGGTGATCTGGTGATATTTTACTTAATATCTAGCTTTCTCCATTAATTGATCAGACATTAAAGTTTAAATGGGCAAAGTTCCAGAATTTTTCCTTAATCAATAAGGACATGCCAAATTGCTAATCCGTTGTCAAATGTTTAATTTTTTAGACCCAACACTATGCTTATTCATTCATTATTGAATTACTCTTTTTTTCTTGTTTTAAAAATATAAAATAAGTCTAGGTCTAAGGCATTATTTCTCCATTAGGATCTATTTGCCTAATATTTATTTTGTGTTTATTTTTTTAAATAATATAACACTTGTACTAATAAACCTATGAGATTTTATCTTAAAACATTGCTCATAAAAATGAACTGGATCAAAGCGTAGCTTTTTGTAAATTCCAAATAGACAATTTATTCATCTTTTCAGTAGTAAAATAAACGAAAAAAAAATGAAGAAAAAATGATTACTCACAATATGCTTTATTTCACTAGATTTGGTTCCTACATATAAACTAAGGTACCTGTACCTAACGCCGCAGCAGCAGTGTTGCTTATTATGTCACTATTAGCATCAGATTATGTCTTAAACTGGTATCACATCTATCGAGAATGTTTGAAGCAATTATTGACAGCAGCAAGTTTCTGAAATAATAGTCACATTTAGATTTCCAATTATAATAGAGCATTTGCTTTTTTCAAATTTTCTAAATGGACATTTTTGGAGTTTTTTGTAAATATAATATTAATTCATCGAAAAGTAATGTCCATTTTAATCGAACACTTTAACTGAACTATATATTTCGTTAACTTAACGATACCGCACAGGGATTTTTGAAGCAGAGCAGAACTATATTTACTTGGCTGAAGTATATAATAAGTCTAATCAATAAGAAAAAGAAAAATCTGTTATATGAATAGGGGGGGGGGGGCTTAGGCGCAAAATGCAAAAGAAGGAATAAAATCGAGGAACTTTATTTCTTAGTAAGGCATATATGTTTATTAGTGAAAGCTACACTTAAGCTAAGCATAAAAAATAGTATGACTAATCTCTAAATATAGGAAATATCTCTGGCAAAATTGTCAAAAAATTAAATTTTCAATTTTTGACAATTTTGCCATATTTAGATATAAGTCATACTATTTTTTATACTTAGCTTAAGTAGAGCTGTCACTAATAAACATATATGCATTATTAAGAAAAAAGTTCTTCGAATTAACAACTTTTTTTGCATTTTGCGACTAAACCCATCAAAAAATAGGAAGGGTTTATATAGACATCTTCTCTTAGAATTGCTCACTGAACAATTCTATTCCTCCGGCCTCCCCTACTATAAGCAGTGAAAGACAATTCCATCCGAAGCTATGTGTAAAAGTGCAGAAATTATTACACATAATGCTGCTAATCTTAAGACTATTGTTTTTAATCCTGTTTTTGGCCCACTTTTTCTTAAATGGGCTTATGCGAGCATGTTACTTCCTTTGGTCCTCTTGTAACTTTTTTTAATTAAAATTCTATTTTTTCTTCAATAGAATATTTATTTTGATATCAGCATTTCTTTATTATGTACAAAATAATATTATGTATTATATATTGGGTTATGTTTCTGGTTATGAAGCCAAGGGACTACCCTATTTGAAAATAGGTCGACTTTAATAACTATATTCTTACAGGAATCAATCGAATAGATAATCGTGATGGAATTGAGACTGAACAGTTTATCTGTCTTCACTGTGACAGACGTTACAAAATCAAAGATTTGTTAATTAAACATCTAATCAACAACAGATGTAAGACTGACAGTAGATACCAGTGTCCAGGATGTTTTCGAAGGTTCCGACGTAAAAGAAAAGTTAAGGAGCATTTTCTTCGAATTCATCCTTTAAGTCGGTTAAGGTTTTGTAAAAAGAAGAAAATGTTTTATTTATAATTTAAATTTATGTTACTCTGGATTCAGATCAAACTGTAGACTTGGCATATTTGTAAATATTACCAACTCGACAAGCCGATCAACTTTACTTTTGATTTTGCGTCTAGGTTATTTTCAATCATGGCTTCACAAAACTCCATTCTTCGATATTAATCCTCCGGAAAAATTTCTTGCGTTTTTTTTTACTTTAGAACTCCGGTACTCATGTCACCACATCATTGGCAATTATTTCACTGGAACAGGGAGGCAAAGCTTCTGCGGTAGCACAATTCATAGTTTTGCCACGGATCTTCAAACAAAGGCGCGCCTCTCTTTCTCTTTCCTCTATTATTTCACGAGCTGGAGGTGCATCTCCACCACTGCATTTGCGCCATAAATTGACAGATCCTGTTCGTTGGAAATGGGTCACTATTCTTTGGACCGTACTACGGCTTGCAATATCGGTTCCCTCAAACGCCACAACAATTAAATTTGCCACCTCTTGGCAGCTATTTCCCCTTATATACCATTGAATCATCCGTACTTTTTCCTGAATGCTTAATGTAATATGCGGCTATTATTGAGCTATTTAGAGTTTGCGCTACAAACGAACACGTACTCTTACATGTATCACTGCACACGACTGATGTCCAAAACTTTCGTGAGGCCATGATGTATTTCTACTTTCATACTACTAGCCTGAATACGAGTCTAAAACCCGTCTAAAGCCGGGATCAAACGACTCTGTGTACTTGGCGAATAATTTTGACTTGCCTATACTTGCCATGTCGTGTGAGTGGGTTACTTGTACAATTATTTGTCACTCGTTGGTTTTCGATTTGTGGTCGGTAAAAATGGAGCGAGTCAAAGGGCTCACGATTATTCGTACACTTGCCAAGTACATTCATACATACATACTCTCGTACTTGTAAATTGTACACGTCGTGTGAGTGCACTGCTTGCCATCGCAATTCGCAAAGCTCGTATACTTACCAAGTACGCAAATAATTGTGTATTTGCCAAGTACACGAGTCGTTTGAGCCCACTTTAAGACAGTGCGGAAGCAGAGATCACCTGTCAACACCACTGCCCTAAATATATTTATTTATTTTACTTCTGGGTCATCTCAAATGAAATCAACCAATATAATAGTGACTTTGGATTTTCATCTTCCCGATTTTAATAATTTTTGGTACACTTACTCTATTCATAAAGTAGATAAAAAATCTAATTTTTAAACATTTTTGGCTCAGTTTGTTTTAAAATAATTTTTGAAAAATAAAAAATTACCAAGTTTTGCTCTTACATAGGTATAGAAAAAAAGGAATATCTGTAAAACTACTTTACAGCAACCTATGAGTGATACCTTGTAGAAAAGGTATTTTAAAGACCTTTTAAATGATGTATCACGTGACACATTTTAAAAATAAAATTTCTGAAAAAAATTAAAAAAAAATTATTTTTTATTTTTTTCAAAAACACCATTTTTATTTTTTTTCAAAAAAATATATAAAAATTTATGACATGTTTTTGCCTTCATAAATTTACTTTTTATTAGAGCTATTTGGCTTCTCTTGGGTTTTGTAAAACTTATTTGGTTCACAACAGTTTTTTGTGACTAAGCGGCCCTAGAAAGATTTTGTTTCTCTTGTATTGTGCCGTGGGCAGCTCGAAAGCTGTACACCCACGGGGGTTTAAGATCTAATGGACACCTATTAAGTGTTGACAGTTAACTGTTTCGTCCTTAAGGGACTCTTCAGAACACTGCATGGTTAATGTGACAGTTTTGTAAAGCTATAGAGACGGTATGTGTTCATGTTTTACTTAGGCCACACCTCATTTTATCTGATTGGTCCAGTCTTAGAAATATGCATGTTTATGCAGGAAGAATCCTGCATAACAAGAATCTTATTTTTTATTTATTTGAGCTCAACAAGTAAACGTTTGTGGATCTATTTTGGTATGTAAATATGTGTTTAAAACTTGAAAAAATTTTAATTTGTGCAAAAGAGTTTTTTTGGAAAATAGTGATTTCGGGTGGGCGGGGAGGTCAGCCCCCTCTTTTTATTACCCTAAACCTAAATCAGATATTTTAATTATTAAAAGAAAAATGATTCTAAGAAAAGTTTAACACATTACTGCTATAGGTCGGCCTACACATTGACAAAGGAGGAAATGTCAGATTCGACCCAAATTTTTAAAAGAAAAATATTTTAAAAAATATTTATTTTACTTGAAATTTTGAGAGATGTGTTTATACCTTATAAAATATTGTGTTTTCCTATATTATAGCATTTGTCTTTGATTCTTATGTGTTTTACTTCAAAAAGCTAGCATTTTTTGCATGTTTGAATATTGTTTTATTTTTTTTCATATGGAACCCATCATTTCTCCATCTTGAAATTTTGTGAGTGTCTTAGTAAAACATTGAAAAAAATTATATATTTAAAAAAAAATTAAAAATGGTGTTTTTTTAAAAAATAAAAAACATTTTTTTCGATTTTTAAAAAAAATATAATTATTTTTAAAATATATCATGCTACACAACATTTCAAAGGTCTTTTAAAGATCTTTTAAACAAGATATCGCTCATGCGTTTCTGATAAGTAGTTTTAGAGATATCATTATTTTTCTATACTTATGTAAGAGCAAAATTTGGTAATTTTGTGACTTTTAAAAATTAATAACAAAAAACTACTGTTCTAAAAATTTTTAAATTTAGATTTTTCATCTACTCTATGAACAAAATAAGTGTACCAAAAATTATCAAAATCGAATGAAAAATGAAATGACCCTTCTGTGTTACACACACTACGCAGTCCACGGATCCTAAAACTTTATGCTGTATGTATTGGTTATGTTCATTGCAAGACAAAGAGCGGCTATGCCTTTTTTTTTCAAGCATTGTTAAATAGCATTGTTTGTTTGTTGATGGGTTTCACGTGTCTCTAATATTTCGAAATATGTACTCGTATCTTGATTAAACAGACGACAGTGATCGACAAGCTGAACACCCTCAGTGTTATGTTATATTTATTTGCTTAATCAGTGCGGCCGGGCCACGATCCTCCACTTTGTTGACGTCACATCGGGGACTGATTTTTTTTAGATGGTCACGTCACTCCATTTTTTTATTGGCCTTGCCTTAATGTGTCAAGGACAACAAAAAAATACTACTTTACATTAGGTCTTATGGGAGGTCAGATGTTTTTTATAATATTTTCAAAATGGCACTATAGATTTCCGCGAAATTTCAGTGAAATAGTCTCAGACACCATCCCGATATTTTACCACCAAACTTTTGTAAGGATGCAAGATGATTAAAAGGTTAAAATCGTCAAGATTTAGCATTCCTTATTTTGAATTCAAATTACCCGCCATGTACCGCATGTCAACTGTTATATTTGACATGTATTTGACTTTGTCATCCGTATTTGTCATGGCATTTGTTTATTTATTTGTGTAAAACTTTTTGGAAATTTTAATGATTTTTTACAAGTTCATTTAGAATCCAAAAATACCAGCGTTAATCTTTTTAAAACAAAATTACACTACAACACAATAATTTTTCGATGTTATTATTTTTCGTAAACACAAGTAATATATTATGTTTTAAAATTCCGCCGAGTGCCGAATATAAAGAAGTAGGTAATCCGATTACTTTCCACGCAGAAACGAACACATTCGCTTCTGCTTTACATGTAATTTTTGTGTGCCATAATGAAGCGGCTCTGAAAAATTAAGGATTACTATACATTTCAAAAAAATGTTCTGCAAGAATATAGTAAAAACAACCTCAAAACCGGCTTTATTTAAAAAAAATGAAATATTCATGAACCGTCGTCGTCATTTCAACTTCAATATTTTAAAGAGAATCAGCAGTGTCGTGGCGTGACCATCAAAAGAAATTAGCCTTCGATGTGACGTCAACAAAGTGGAGGGTCGTGGCCCGTCAGTTTAGATAGTCCTGAATGTGTATCTTATTTTAAAGCATTATCGCTATTATAATTCTTTAATTCTTTGTCTTTGTTTGTGAAATATTGTGATACTAACAGAGATTTTGGCTATATTATTATATATGTGCTTCTATTTTATTTCACAAGAAAACAGCGCTGCAGTCCATTTCATAATTTTTAAGATAACCTTTTGACACTTATCAGCTTGTTATCATAGAATAACATATGGCATTATGGTCTACTAAAAAAAAGTTGTCCCAAAAATAACTAAATTAATTTTTGAGATGGAGTAAAAAGTATAATCGTTGTTTGACTGATTTTTTTTTAAGTTTATTATTATTTAAATATGTCTTGGAACATTAAAGTTTTTCTTTTTTTGTCAGTTTTGATCTGGACCCTGCAAAATATTTTGTAAACGCTGTTAAAAAAACAATATACTACTCGAACGGAAACCAACGTGACGATATACCAACTTTTTAAAAGCCTCTTATAACTGAAAGTGTGAATTTCTATCTGCAAATGGCCTGATTCTGAAATTTTAATCAGATAATAATCAGACGTATTGATAAATTTTCCAGTTTTGCTAGTTTTTTAGAAAGAGTATTGCGTCCTCAAATGATTATTAAAACTGTTATTTATTTTTGATCGGTTATATTAGCGTCTGCAAACATATTATAAAGTGCAATTATTTTTTGTAGATAAATGTTTAACTTTTTTAATTTGTTAGGATATTTTTTGAGTTTTTAAAACGGTTATAACTTTAATAAATTAAGAAAGAAAATTAGGATTTTTTTTGCTATAAACTCTTAGGCCAATTTTCTTCTTTGAACATTTGATTAAAATGTAAAATAATGTAAATGTAATATTGAAATACATTTTTTTCATAATCTCAATATTTGTGGATTTGATTGCTATTTGTATTGGGTATTACAATCGAAATAAATACCTGTGTTATGTTATGTAGTTAAATTAGAAATAAAATTTAGATAACGTTATCATAAAATTAAAAAAGAAAAGGGCTTCTTGCACAAACCAATGCCAGGGATCGCAGGTAGATTTTTACCAATCACTAGTGTGTCCTACATGGTAGGGATACTTGTGAAAGTTTACAAGATTTAGTAGGGATTTAATACTGTTCGGTTGATGTGTGTTATAGAGGTGTTGATTTTCGTTACTTTTGAATACTCGTTACTAATCGTTACTCGACTACTAAGTAATCTTTTTATATATTCGTTACTATCGTTACTTTGATTACTGTAACTCGATTCAATTTAATCATACAATTAGTGCAAATTTCTCGGACTGTCGTTAATTCGAAGATCATTTACTTGTAGGTATAGTTTTGATGTTGATATAAAAATATTCCATTGAAATTTTGAAATTTCTAAAATTAAAAAAATAAAGGTAGGAATTACGTAAAAACAACAAACTAATAAAGACAAAGAAAACAAAATATTGCGTCATCGGTATGCGTGAGCTAAGAGAAAGCTTACTTCCTGGAATCACATATTTAAAATTGCAAACCGACAGCCAAGACCGAGCATTCCGAGCAAGCGGCTGCAAGCGTTCAAACAAACAACATTGCCAGATTGTCACGGCCTACTTTTCTTATTGTTACCTTTTACAAATACAATTTAAATGCGTTATTTACTTAAGTTATCATAGTTACTACCTGATTTTGCATTACCGACTTTCGAGTGATTACTGAATATTAAAATAATTGAAGGAATCAAAGGAACGAAAGAGAGATGAGAGATGTGTTTATACCTTATAAAATATTGTGTTTTCCTATATTATAGCATTTGTCTTTGATTCTTATGTGTTTTACTTCAAAAAGCTAGCATTTTTTGCATGTTTGAATATTGTTTTATTTTTTTTCATATGGAACCCATCATTTCTCCATCTTGAAATTTTGTGAGTGTCTTAGTAAAACATTGAAAAAAATTATATATTTAAAAAAAAAATTAAAAATTGTGTTTTTTTAAAAAATAAAAAACATTTTTTTCGATTTTTAAAAAAAATATAATTATTTTTAAAATATATCATGCTACACAACATTTCAAAGGTCTTTTAAAGATCTTTTAAACAAGATATCGCTCATGCGTTTCTGATAAGTAGTTTTAGAGATATCATTATTTTTCTATACTTATGTAAGAGCAAAATTTGGTAATTTTGTGACTTTTAAAAATTAATAACAAAAAACTACTGTTCTAAAAATTTTTAAATTTAGATTTTTCATCTACTCTATGAACAAAATAAGTGTACCAAAAAT
Organism: Aspidapion aeneum; assembly: GCA_963576565.1. Taxonomy (NCBI): domain Eukaryota; kingdom Metazoa; phylum Arthropoda; class Insecta; order Coleoptera; family Brentidae; genus Aspidapion; species Aspidapion aeneum. The sequence continues at coordinate 58,004,250 of OY755045.1, forward strand.
TATCAAAATCGAATGAAAAATGAAATGACCCTTCTGTGTTACACACACTACGCAGTCCACGGATCCTAAAACTTTATGCTGTATGTATTGGTTATGTTCATTGCAAGACAAAGAGCGGCTATGCCTTTTTTTTTCAAGCATTGTTAAATAGCATTGTTTGTTTGTTGATGGGTTTCACGTGTCTCTAATATTTCGAAATATGTACTCGTATCTTGATTAAACAGACGACAGTGATCGACAAGCTGAACACCCTCAGTGTTATGTTATATTTATTTGCTTAATCAGTGCGGCCGGGCCACGATCCTCCACTTTGTTGACGTCACATCGGGGACTGATTTTTTTTAGATGGTCACGTCACTCCATTTTTTTATTGGCCTTGCCTTAATGTGTCAAGGACAACAAAAAAATACTACTTTACATTAGGTCTTATGGGAGGTCAGATGTTTTTTATAATATTTTCAAAATGGCACTATAGATTTCCGCGAAATTTCAGTGAAATAGTGTCAGACACCATCCCGATATTTTACCACCAAACTTTTGTAAGGATGCAAGATGATTAAAAGGTTAAAATCGTCAAGATTTAGCATTCCTTATTTTGAATTCAAATTACCCGCCATGTACCGCATGTCAACTGTTATATTTGACATGTATTTGACTTTGTCATCCGTATTTGTCATGGCATTTGTTTATTTATTTGTGTAAAACTTTTTGGAAATTTTAATGATTTTTTACAAGTTCATTTAGAATCCAAAAATACCAGCGTTAATCTTTTTAAAACAAAATTACACTACAACACAATAATTTTTCGATGTTATTATTTTTCGTAAACACAAGTAATATATTATGTTTTAAAATTCCGCCGAGTGCCGAATATAAAGAAGTAGGTAATCCGATTACTTTCCACGCAGAAACGAACACATTCGCTTCTGCTTTACATGTAATTTTTGTGTGCCATAATGAAGCGGCTCTGAAAAATTAAGGATTACTATACATTTCAAAAAAATGTTCTGCAAGAATATAGTAAAAACAACCTCAAAACCGGCTTTATTTAAAAAAAATGAAATATTCATGAACCGTCGTCGTCATTTCAACTTCAATATTTTAAAGAGAATCAGCAGTGTCGTGGCGTGACCATCAAAAGAAATTAGCCTTCGATGTGACGTCAACAAAGTGGAGGGTCGTGGCCCGTCAGTTTAGATAGTCCTGAATGTGTATCTTATTTTAAAGCATTATCGCTATTATAATTCTTTAATTCTTTGTCTTTGTTTGTGAAATATTGTGATACTAACAGAGATTTTGGCTATATTATTATATATGTGCTTCTATTTTATTTCACAAGAAAACAGCGCTGCAGTCCATTTCATAATTTTTAAGATAACCTTTTGACACTTATCAGCTTGTTATCATAGAATAACATATGGCATTATGGTCTACTAAAAAAAAGTTGTCCCAAAAATAACTAAATTAATTTTTGAGATGGAGTAAAAAGTATAATCGTTGTTTGACTGATTTTTTTTTAAGTTTATTATTATTTAAATATGTCTTGGAACATTAAAGTTTTTCTTTTTTTGTCAGTTTTGATCTGGACCCTGCAAAATATTTTGTAAACGCTGTTAAAAAAACAATATACTACTCGAACGGAAACCAACGTGACGATTTTAAAAGCCTCTTATAACTGAAAGTGTGAATTTCTATCTGCAAATGGCCTGATTCTGAAATTTTAATCAGATAATAATCAGACGTATTGATAAATTTTCCAGTTTTGCTAGTTTTTTAGAAAGAGTATTGCGTCCTCAAATGATTATTAAAACTGTTATTTATTTTTGATCGGTTATATTAGCGTCTGCAAACATATTATAAAGTGCAATTATTTTTTGTAGATAAATGTTTAACTTTTTTAATTTGTTAGGATATTTTTTGAGTTTTTAAAACGGTTATAACTTTAATAAATTAAGAAAGAAAATTAGGATTTTTTTTGCTATAAACTCTTAGGCCAATTTTCTTCTTTGAACATTTGATTAAAATGTAAAATAATGTAAATGTAATATTGAAATACATTTTTTTCATAATCTCAATATTTGTGGATTTGATTGCTATTTGTATTGGGTATTACAATCGAAATAAATACCTGTGTTATGTTATGTAGTTAAATTAGAAATAAAATTTAGATAACGTTATCATAAAATTAAAAAAGAAAAGGGCTTCTTGCACAAACCAATGCCAGGGATCGCAGGTAGATTTTTACCAATCACTAGTGTGTCCTACATGGTAGGGATACTTGTGAAAGTTTACAAGATTTAGTAGGGATTTAATACTGTTCGGTTGATGTGTGTTATAGAGGTGTTGATTTTCGTTACTTTTGAATACTCGTTACTAATCGTTACTCGACTACTAAGTAATCTTTTTATATATTCGTTACTATCGTTACTTTGATTACTGTAACTCGATTCAATTTAATCATACAATTAGTGCAAATTTCTCGGACTGTCGTTAATTCGAAGATCATTTACTTGTAGGTATAGTTTTGATGTTGATATAAAAATATTCCATTGAAATTTTGAAATTTCTAAAATTAAAAAAATAAAGGTAGGAATTACGTAAAAACAACAAACTAATAAAGACAAAGAAAACAAAATATTGCGTCATCGGTATGCGTGAGCTAAGAGAAAGCTTACTTCCTGGAATCACATATTTAAAATTGCAAACCGACAGCCAAGACCGAGCATTCCGAGCAAGCGGCTGCAAGCGTTCAAACAAACAACATTGCCAGATTGTCACGGCCTACTTTTCTTATTGTTACCTTTTACAAATACAATTTAAATGCGTTATTTACTTAAGTTATCATAGTTACTACCTGATTTTGCATTACCGACTTTCGAGTGATTACTGAATATTAAAATAATTGAAGGAATCAAAGGAACGAAAGTAATCATTTAATTTTCGGATCGAGTACTGCAGTAACGAATAGTTACTTTTTCAACATCTCTAGTGTGTTACTAGTTGTCAAGATTTTGAAGCGTTTTCTTGGGCAGGCTGTGTGTAAATCCCCGCGACAAAGAAGCGGTCCAGGATTAATTATTGCATAAATGCAGTATTGCCAGGCGCACTGCATTTTAAACGAGATTTAAAGCGATAATGACTTTATAGGTCTAATTCTTTAAGAGGTTCAATTCAGCACCTATAGATATAAATAAAAACAAACCACGTAGTGCAGTTAATTTTAGATAATCATTTGAAATAAATTCATTTAAAATATAATTATGTTCATGTTATTTGAAAAAGCTATGCTGTTATTAGTTAACGTCAAAATGCTGATCTTGGTGAAATAGTAGAGGCTTTTTGGAAATATCAAAATAAGGCTAGCAGTAATAGGGCTTATTTAAATAGTGCCTCACTTTAACGCGACTGGAAAAAAAGGAGTTGCGTTGCTTTGGGTCAATTTTCCAATGATCAGGTTTTTTAGTTTTTAAAAATGTTTGTCATGTTTGGCAGATTATTTTTGGGGTGCTATTTTGGCCGAGGCGGACGATGATGGCATATAGACCATATTACTAAGGCCTAGTTTCCACCTATGCGTGTTCACCCTGATTCAAAAAACGCATCACGTGATGGGCCATGGATTTGCACCAGTTTTAAATGCAGCGTCACCTGATGCGTTTTTTGAATCAGGGTGAGAATGCATAGATGGAAACCGGGTGTTGGATTCCAATACCACTAAATAATAAAAAGTTCCTGAAAGAACAGTACGTCATGATCGTAGCCTCGTACGAAAACCGCAGCTGTTTTTTTATTATTAATTCTTTTAATAAATAACTAAAAGGTGCATATGTCAAAATATTGCTAGCAATGTTAATGCTAGACCTTATTTCACTTTCAATTATTTCTATCATAATTGAAACCCAGATGATAAGCGTTCTATATCAATTTTTTATCTTTATGCGGCAAACCCCTTATTGATGGCGGAAAACCCTTTATTGATAGCGGCAAACCCTTTATTGATAGTGGGAAACCCTTTCTTGACAGCGGCAAACCCTTTATTGATAGCGGCAACAGACTGGGCGAACAATATTGATTACCTGACGGTAGGGTCCCTGTATGTTGACATATTTAAATATATTAATATATCTAAATATGTCAACATACAGGGACTCTACCTGAGGGTAACAGTTTTGAAATATACAAGTTTAGTCATAAAGATTTACACCATATGGAAGTAAATACTTAATGCTTTATGCAGTAGACAGGGAAAGAGATAGCCAACCGAAGTAAATAACAAAGTAAAAGATAGCTGTAGCGTTGACAGTCGGTTTAAAGAATATGATGATTATCTTCGTCAGAGTAATGTTGCTGTGTTTTTCGCACTTTAATGCAATGAGCTATTAGACATTAGGGACTTATTTTGACATATTTACATTGCAGGCTAACACTGGCATACCAAATTCGAATTTAAAACTAAATCGTTCATTTTTCTATAATTCTATATATAAGTCGACAGTATTTATTTCGGTGCGTATAGGAAACAAAATCCTTATGTTGAAATATTAGCTGTCATATTCCAATGCAAAACTGTCAAAATACGTCTCCATTATTTTAATTTTTTTACAATGTTTTTCCAGAGTTTGTTCCTACTTAAAAGTTTTTATGGAAATATCATTCGATTAGATAGTCAAAGGTTAGTTTTATTTTTAATAAATTTAGCACTTGTTTCATATATTACAATAAGTTTTTGTTACTTTTTTAGATTTATCAATGCTGCACGTAGATTATATGAAAGACGGCGAATTTTACATTTGCAGGAATTGCAGCGCCAGGTTTCGCCACCACAGAAGTTGGCAGCAACACTGGCGCAATGAGTGCGGAAAGAATCCAAAATATCACTGCCCCATTTGCTACCAAACGTTTTCACATCAAGGCCATTTAAGATATCATTTGTCCACGTTTCATAATCTAAACTTTCGAAACTTTGATTTTGAAATTAAGACTCAAGGCAACAGCATGTAGTTTTGTTAACTGTTTCAAATCGAGAAATTATACAGGATCGAATGAAAATAAAATAAAATATGATAAAAGATGTCTGTTATAATTTCAAAAAAGATGCATTTGGTTATAAGCCGCAGAAAAGTCTAGCGAACAGAAGAAAGGTTGGTGTATAAATTTTCTGTATATATACGCTAACAGAGATTTCAATAATTATGTTAAACTTTTCTATTTAATTTTATTTTATTTAATTTTGTTTCGACCCTGTAGGTACGCAGAAATAAATAAATGTACGGTTTACATTAATTTTCAGCGAGTATACGGAAGTTTATTGACTCTAATATCATAATATTAAAGTTCGTGTTCCTTGGATCAATGTTTTTTGTTCAGTGGCAGAAAATTAATGTGACAGTTATTGATTTCAAGTACCTTTTTCGTTTTGTGTGGACACCACAAATAATTAGACCAGTTGACTCAAAAATGAAAAGTTTTGCTTTTTAATTTATTATAGATACAGTGTATTTGCAAATATGGTTTGCAAACAAAGATGAGTGATTTGTTAGGTTATTCTTATTAAAATTTTCTTTAAATACGCTACGCTCGTTACTGATCTAAAGCATAAAATTTATTTTTGAGCTACGTTAGCCATAGAACATGCCAACTATTTACAAGCGGGGATCTGGGTGAAAATCTAGGGGGGGGGGGGTAGTTGACGAAAATTTTTTTTGTAATATAATTTTTTTTCTAGGGGGGTAATCCTCCTGTTTTCCCTTATTTTATTAGGAAAAAGCATACTTTTTTTTCTAGGGGGGTAATTACCCCGTTACTCCCCCCCCCCCTCAAATCCGCCCTTGACTATTTATCTACAAGGAGATTACTTTCAGGGGTCGTGCCCCATCTTCTCCACCTAGCTTATTTCCGGTAACCACTGACATATTCCAAAATTACCAAGAAATTTTTGATCACCGCATCGATCGGTAACTTATTTATTTGACATTTTAGTGATTGTTTGTACATTATATTTGCCAACGCCCTTTATATCTTTTATTGCTAGTTGGTTGGTAGTTTAATTTTATATTTATAAATTTGTGATTTTATTTTAGCTAGTATTTCAAATAAAATAATCATGATTTGGAAAAATAATAAGTATATTTTATTATTTATGATTTTCAAACTTATGTAAAAAATAAGAAAAATATTAGAGACGTATTGGAATAAAACCAGACTTTATTCCAAAATCGACAGTATTGTGATAGATTTACATATAGAAAGCAGCTGCTTTCTTTTAAAATTCGGCCTTGTTTATTTAAGAACCGAATTTATTAGGGCCTGTTCTAATTAAATGAAAGCGACTTTATTTTTTAATTTAACTTTAGTATGTCAATTTTGAGAGGTCAGCTGTGTTTTCTTTGCAAATCTGTCAGAATAAAGTCGACTCTGAAATAAAGTCAGATTTTATTCCAATAAGTCCCTATTGTTGACGGGTAAGAAATTAAATATAGTATAAAGAAAATGTATTTTCTAGTCACTGCATTACTTGTTAGAAAGGTGGTAGAGGCCCTCGATAAACAGCGCATCAGTTAGGATTTTCCCAGAAGTAAGCTCTCATATTCCTCTTTAGCAAAATCAAGTTTTACATATAAAAGCGGTTACTAGAGATTGATAGATACATCGTGGTTGGAAGTTATAGGGTTCATGGGCTGCCTGCTGTCCTTAATGTGTGTAAGAGAGAAGTAAAATAGGGAAAAATATATTTTGGGCGGTGTCTTGAAATACTTTTCGCTGTTTTAGACCCGTGTTCGGGCTGGTAGTGGGAAAGTAGGGGAATACATCTTCACGAAGTTTTCCGTCATTCAGTCGTGTGCAGTGAAACAGGTGAGAAGTGGGTATTTGTTTTTAAACCAAATTCTAGCTCAAGCCATGCCGCGTATTGCATTTAGCGTTCAGGAAAAAGTACAGATGATTCAATGGTATTTCGGGGGAGATAGCTGTCAAGAGATGGCAAATTTATTTGTTGCCGCGTTTGAGGGCACGATCCAAAAAATAGTGGCCCATTTCCAACGAAAAGGATGTGTCAATTTTTTCCACAAATGCGGTGGCGGAGAGGCACCTCCTGTTTGTGAAAAGGGTGAGTAAAGGGAACGGCGCGGCGCGAAACGGATATTTTAAGATCTTTGCACAATTTACGATCTTTAGACAGCTTAATTAGCGAGTTGTACCATTTTTGACGCCCTACTCCTTGTATCTAATTATACTTTTAGTTCGTTTTATATTTATTAATTGACAGGATCTTCGCGTAATCATTAAGTTAAGTTAACAAGTATCGGAGGTATCGGGTAAAATTTTTCTAGGGAAAGTCAAACTGTCCTTACATTAGACACTTAATGTTGATACTGTAATCTTACTGGTCAGAAACCTCACTATGTCGCTGCACTTCGCTGGATGAGGTACGCACGGGTTGGGTGCCGTAACGCTACGCGTTGTCATCCGTACATATTTCATCCTGCCCCGTAGGCATAGTATCGACCACCCGCCTGACCAATTAAATTACGGGATTCATCTCGCCACGAGAACGTTAACGCGATACAAAGTGCGTATCTACTTTAAGTGTCTATTATTGGTATACTGTAAGGTTGCGGCTACGTGACAACTTTAAATTTTGAACTAATTAATAATGAGCCATAGTTAATAAGCCAAACCAAACCTGCAAGTACATAATTTTTGTTTAATTATTGAAGACAACGTTTGTCAAAAACTGTCAAAGATAGTTGCTCTCTCACCTCACCTTTGGTGTAAAATAACTGTCAATATATATCAGGGCTCCCAGAACATAAAAGAGGGCTCAAGAAAAATTGATATAAGGGTTTCAATGAAAATATCGGACATGAATAAGTTCACAGCTGCACACACCCTAGTGCAAAAAGTGTTTTTTTTTGGTCTAGCTGCTCGAGAAGCTTTCGTACTCGTAAAGCAGACCTTTCAAGATATACGTTATAACCAGTATTTGAACAAATCAAAAAGTTTCGCATTTGCCAAAGTAAACCGATCCAGAAATTAAATTTCTTCCTAATAACCTTAATTTTCATAACGGTTGTTATAGATGCAAAGTCCTTGCTACTTTTTGTTATAACACATTATCACGTAGATGTAAAGTTTGTTGGACATTTGAAGAACGGTAAGTTTTGCTGTAATAAGGACGAGTATTTGCAAATGCATTGTATTTGCTGTGTGTCACGCTCACAGCTACCAGGATTTATTAAATATGGGGGAGTCTCTAAATTGAACTTATCGATGAGAACAATCGCGTTCCTAAATACATGGGTGAAGTCCATCATGTGTCCGTAGTTCCGATGGATTCCACCAATCTATGCGACACAAACTCACCGACTCTGGAAGCCAGTGAGAAATTTTTGATGAATGTCATGTCATTCGAATCAACTGTATATTGTTTTGCACAGTACACGTGGTGTTGTATGATTTGTTATATTTAAAGATTAAAAGCAACTAATCAGAATGTTAGGACTAGTAGTAAACTAGCCCTAAATCTCCTTAATGATTCTTGTTCAGAAACACAAAATAGAGAAAAAAGATAGGTTAGGGTTTTATTTCATCAGGTTTCTTTTTATTTTTCGATTGCTCATCAGCACATTATCGATGAATATCCGATGAATGTCACTTGTCCAAAAACCCGATGAATTTAGAGACTCCCAATATATGTATATCGGGTTAGGTATTATAATAGTCAACTCGAGGAACAAATTTATTAGTACTACAAAAAAATTTATAGGTTATGATAAAGGCACTGATAGGTATAGAGTTTCTAATGGCTTTATATTGTGTTATTATCAATTTAGTTTGTTAGTGGTGATTAGAAAGTTTAAGGGTCGTTTGATTTTTTGATCCTCATTTGGTTGTACCTACACTGTGCGATATCCGTGTTAAACACACTAAAACAATGGTTTAAAAACAAGGAATTGAACTGTTAACTTTTATAAGTAGTTCTGAAAGAAACTGGGTCGAACAACATTTGAAATTTTAAAATGTTAATGCATAATCTACTAACGGTGCTGGCAGCAAAAAAAGGTACTTATGAAGTATACGGTGCGTCCGTAAAAAGTCCCCTCCGCTAGCTTCCGAACGGATTGATATATCGATGGCAAACAAAATCCATCGGAGCCGAAAAACAGTAAGGTCACTGATAACTTTAATTTTTTTAAGGGAATGGGGGGTTGAGTGATACCTTGCTTGAAATTGAAATACCTGACCCGCCTTTCCATCTAAAAATATAAAGTTTTCAGTGACCGTACGGTTTTGCGTCAACAAATCGCTTTTTAAAAACATATCAGGAAGTGAAAAATAAAATAATTTCTTGTTTAAAAGCATAGTCCCGACGTCTTAAAAAATGAGAGGAGCAATACCGTAATTATAGACATACTATAACTATAACTATCAAACCCATTCCAAAAATGTGGATTTTTCTGAATAGACAATTGAAATACCTTTTAAACAAGGTATCGCTCGACCCCTCATTCCATAAAAAAAGTTTTCAGTGACTTTAAGGCTTTTCGTCACTACAATATTTATGACAAATATGCCGGAAAGTGTTGCCATTAAAAATGGATTTTGTTTGCAGTCAACCCGTTCGGAAGTTCGAAGGGTGAGGATGAATTTTTATCGTCTTTATTTTTAGTTTTAGATTTACATTGCCCCAATAAATGTGGAAAGTCATATTTGTACGAAAGTTCGTTAAGAAGACACATACGGTACGAATGCAACAAAATTGGCCGAGAAGTTTGCGAGTTTTGTGGCACCATATTTAAACACAAGCATAATAAAGAGAAACATGTTCGATACAAACACTTTGACACCTTACAATAAATACGTCAAAAAGAAAATATAAATTAGTGGTAGAGTTTATTGGATTTTGGAGTTAAATAAAACTACCAATTTTGTAAAAAGTTCGATATTTCGTCTAAGTCTCAAGGAGCTAAAAATATAATAAAGAGCTTACCTTAATAATAGAATTCAAAATTTTAAAATGACATGATTTTCTAAAATTAATCATTAGTTAAATATATGTTACATGGACATAAAAAATCAAACAAAACCAAATACAATAAATTAAGTTAAAATAGGACTCTAGAAAGACGTCACGAATAATAATACACATTAAATTGTCTCCAAAAATAAGAATATATTACAACATAACTTACAGCTAAAGCTGCATTTAAGAAAATATAAATTGGATATAAAATGAAATAATCCTTAAAATAATCTATTACGTAAATTTTGTAAAGGAAAAGAAAATTATTAAAACATTGTGTAACTTTTTGTTTTTTTTTGTCTTGTATTTTACTATTCGTGACATCTTTCTAGAATCATATTTTAACTGTTATTGTATTTTGTTTTGTTTGATTTTTTATGTCTGGTTCACATATATTTAACCAGTGATTAACTTTTAAAAAAAATGTAATTTCTAAATTTTGATATTTGGTTTTAAGATAAGCTCTGTTATAGTTTTAGCTTATTGAGAATGTCTACAAATTAGACGAAACATCGGACAGTTTTACAAGTAAATATAAGTTTTATTAAACCCCAAAATCCACTAAACTCAACCACTAATTTAATACAGGGTTAAGAAATCAAACCCAAAAATACTCTTGATTAAACTTTGCAGGAAAAACTGTGTGTCTAAATAGAATCAGTTTACAGATATCAATCTTTTCTAAAAAATTTATTATATAATACAATCATGTTGCAGTATTATTTAAACTATTTTACAATACACTACATTTTACAAATTAAAGCTATGCGAATTAATTTAATTGCAAACAAGTAGACAAAAATTTTAAAATAATTTTTGTCTCAAAATTTAGAAGCTCATGTATTATAATACAAGATCAAAAGAACTCAAATGTAATCTGTTATAAATTAATTGTGCCTAAATTTATTTTTAAGGATTTAAGCGAATATAATAAATTAAAAAATAATGTTATAGCACAAAGAAGTTTAAAAAATTATTAAAAGTTTATTTATTTTAACCAGTTTTAAGTTATATACTTTTTTTTAAGGATTGAAATTGTTTAAATACATTTTGTAGCAATATGCGAAATAAAAGCTTTAACCTAAAAAAAGCTAAAACTAACAAAAGCTATGGACTAAAGTTTTAGAAAGTTAGTAGCCTAACGAGACCTATAATTCGCTAAGGAATAATAAGATAAAAAAAAACAAGAGAATTATTTATTAGTTTATAGTAATTTCTAATGTTATAAATCCATAAATTTAATATAATTGTTAAAACTTATATAAGTATATATTTATTTTTTTGATAAAAGGTACCATTTCAGCTTGTAAAAACATATTATAAAAACGCCTAAAATCTGTTATCTTAAATATAAATCTTAATTAAAATAGATAATATTTGAATTAAGTTTTTTTTTTTAATTTTGAGCTTGAAGATGTACAAGTTTTGATAGATTTATTTTTTCTTTGTTTTTTTGCACGACACGACTTATTTTTGTTTTATTTTGCGATGTTTACCCGATTTGGCAACCAAAATAGTCCATCGGTAAGTAGAAACATAGAGTATATTTTACATTTTGATTTTTTACTTGTTTATAGTTTGTAGGCTCTTTGCATGTTTTATATATGTTTTTCATTTTAGTAACCAGACCTCCACCTAATTACAGAATAACTTCGAATGGCCGCTACGGATGCAAAAATTGCATTTCATCTTACAAAAATCTAAATAATTTAAGACGGCATTTAAGATACGAGTGCAATAAAAAACCGGGATTTGAGTGTCCCGTTTGTGGAAAAAAGTTTACGTACAATTATATTTTATCTAGACATATGGAGCAACATGGTATTATCACCAAGTAGAGATAATTTTAATAAATAAAATCACGGATCACCATTTGTTTGTTGATCCGTGATAAAATCATAAGGTTGTATGTTGCATTAAGGTACCGCCAAGTTATAACAAATAATAGTAAATAACTAAAGATATTTTGTTTAACAAACTTTTAAACAATTATTACATAGGGTTAACGAATTGAAAGACACTGTACTTCACCGTCGAATTGATACATTTTCATTTAATAAAATAGGTTTTTTAAAAATAATTATTGCCCACGGTTTGCCTAAAAATACGAATTTGGGAAAGAATTGTCTAAAATCCTTTTTTCTTTTAATATATTCTTTGCACATTAAATCAATAAAAAAACTAAAATAAATTTTTTTAAACTAATACTTTTGGTTTTCTCAGGAAAAATAAAATAGTACAAAATAATTCAAAAATAACCATTTAGAAAATTAAAAAGAAGTAAATACACATAATACATAATTCAAAATTTAAATTTGACTACTATTTTAGAAAGTCGCTGCTGTCAATATTTTATTCAATGATTTGAATTGCTGTGATCTACAGGGTGATTAGTTACATTTTACTCTAAATTACTAAGGAAAAATCTTAGAACTTTGCTCATTTAAATTTTAATGTTTGATCAATGTAGTAAGCTAGGTATTGAGTAAATTATAATTCGTTACGATAAACCAACATTTTCGAAGCAATTAATGACAGCTGCTACTTTTTAAAATAGTAGTAATTTTTTGATTTCCAGTAGTAGTTGTGTATTTGACTCTTTTTCATTTTATAAATGGATGTATTTTTTAGTGTTGTGCAAATTTAAAATTTTTCCTCCTAAAAACAAAAACACTCCTTAAAAATATTTAATTTTATGTTTTTTTATTAATTGATGTTGCAAATAATTTATTTTACACAAAAAATTAATTTGGACAATTTTTTCGTCAATTTTTATTTTTTGGCGAAATGTGTGCCATAATGAAAAAATTTGTCGGAGCTTGTAAGATGATTATTACAGATCTGCAAGATCGATGAATCTTTTTTTTTAAACCATACTAAATGCTAGTTGCTCATGCCACATCTCAGATTTTATCTTGTTGACTTGAAAATATATTAATTTCTTTTACTGTTATATATTTTTATAAAGGGTGTTAAAATTTGGATTTATGCATTTTGACACAAAGTATTGATTTTGTAGGAAATATAAATTTATCTATTCACATTACGATTTTTTTAAATAAGTATAGGTTAAACCTAAAATTTTAATTTTAAGTGTCCTGTCTATTGATATTTTTTTGAAAAGAAATATGCAAAACTTAGACTAACAAATTAACATAGTTCAAAGGTCCGTGAAGCCAATAATTGTAGAAATAGAAAATAGACAGCATTGCCTTTTTGACGAGACATAAAAATAAAAACAACCTTTTTCTTTTTAATTTTTCTTATTTAATTTTACGTAGATACTTCACAATTTCTAAAAGTTTTTTATATAGAACCATCCATGTGTACAACAGAGAGAACGAAAATCGTAATATAATTAGATAACTATAAGAAAAAATCTAATTCAATAAGTGTTTTCTATAAAATAATTCCAAATTTTGGACTTTTTTGACGTTTTTTCTCGTCAATGTTGTCAAACTCTAAAAAACTACTAAATGTTTTTTATAATTTGGAACTATTCGAAATAAATGTTAAAAAATGAATTAAGAGAAAAATCGTTTAATTATAATTTGATACTTTCATTGCAAAACAACAACCATATCTTTAGTTTGATTTAGATTTTGAAAGATAGCATTTTTATTTAAATTGGTATTTGTTAGACGAATGCCTTCTGGTTAAAAACAATGATTACACAAATACATATGCAACACGGCAGAGCCATCTGTCCGCTGCTAGTATTAAGTTTGTTGGGTTCCATATCTATTTGTGTAATCATTGTTAAAAGCCAATGAGGATCTATAGGGTCGAAATTATTTTAAAGTATAAAAACACGTTGCTTCTGCTTTTATTAAAAATCTAATAAATATGGTCACTTAGCAAACATAAAATGCCTCACTGTTTTTTCGGTACAAAATACCTAAATATAATTTTTTGTATGGGCTTTCTACCAAAGTTTGAAATGTAGATTCTAGTCTTAATTTTAAGTGTGCAATTTTAGGAAATGTTTTATTTAAGAGTTTTGAAGTGAACATTAATATGATTAAGGTTTTCTTTTTTAAATAACCTAGAAATTCACCAAAGATTTTTAAGTGGTTTTGTGTAACTTTGGCGATGTTTAAAGACAAATTATTTTGTTATATTTAGTTTTTTTTTCTTACACTGTTAGCAATTTTAGTGTTCCTAATATTAATAAATGATTGAAACGTATTTTCTTTCAATTACTACAAAATAATAAAAATAAATATTATTTTGTTTTCAATTGGTAAATTAACAATAACACGTATCTAAGAAGCGGTTTTATATGGGCCCGCATCATAAAGGACAAATAAAAAGTCGTCTAAGTCCTATGTTCAAAACTGAATTATTTATAACCGGACATTCTCAAAAATGTTCAAAACAGGACAAGAGCAAAATCGAAGTTATGTGTAACCATATTATATCAAAAAGGACAAAATCATAAAAAGGGGTCGAGCCTAGCTTGTGACGTTTACCTAAACAAGAGCCGTTCTGATATTGCTATGCAGTTGAAGCGTCCTTCACTGCAATTTCTTTACTGCCACGCCTAATGAAAATGCCGTATCTACACAGGGATTGCTATAGCACATACGGCATTTTCATTAAGCAATGCCCATCCCTAAAAAAGGTCAGGTGTTGGACCCTAGGTTAGGATTCATTTGCAATTAATTGACCAAGAGGTTCGGTTCGGTTAACACCGATTTCGACCTCCCAAATAAGGACAAAAGAGCTAATTAAAGGAAAAAACAACTATGTATGTATTTGTTTCCGATTTAAATTTGCCGCGAAATTTCAAGACCGAATTGTGTGAGAGGAAGAGAGACGGAACCAGTATACATGAGTAGAGAAGAAGAAAGGAGAGAGTTGCTCATGCTAGGCCCGGCCCCTTTTTATGATTTGCCCTTTTTGGGTTTGTCCAGTTTTGATAAAAGACTTTATACTAAACTTCGATTTTCCTGGTGTCTTGTTTTGATAAATGACGTTTTTGAATAATCTTCAGTTTTACGTTTTTGCCATTGGACTGTTATACCATTTGTATTTATGATCTTGGACGATTTTGTTTTTGTCATTTACGACGAGATAGGGATTCTTTTATATTGATATACAGTGAGAACGAGCCTGTTGGAATAAATTCGCTAGTAGGTTAAATAAAAACGTTTTGGAAAAATCCAAAAACACGTCAAGTGAGATTTTTAAAGGGCAATATTTTTCTAGAAATTCTTTTTTGGTCGGACCGAACTGAAAAGGGGTCTACTCTAAAGCTTATGAAGAAAGAAAAACAACAAAATGTCAAGTTAAGGCAAAAAATAAAGATGTGTTTTTCTTTTTTTGAAAAAATAAAAAAATAAAAAATGTAAAATAATATTTTTTATATATTGTTTTTTCTTTTTCCATAAGCTTTCAAATAAGGTAACATAAGTGAAAAATTGAAAAAATAAGTTTTTAATATTTGTTTTGACATATGCCAAATTTTTTTGTATTTTTTTTTAATAAGCTTTTGAACGAGCTACCACAAGGGGGTTATCCCATGTGAGAAAAAAAGTTGTATGTGAGTAGACCCCTTTTCGGGGGTTCGACCAAAAAAGAATTTCAAAAAAAATATCGCCCTTTAAAAATCTAACCCAAAAAAAAAGTAGTTAGTGGAAGGGGTCCAGGGGTTGGTCAAAGAAATAATATTTTCCGTTAAAAGTCTCAATCGACGTGTTTTTGGATTTTTCCAAAAAACTTATATTTTACACACTAGCGAATTTATTCTGACCGGCTCGTTCTCACTCTATATTAACTACCTCTACAAAACTGCGTCTTAATAATATCAAATATTCGAGAAAAACTATCTCTGGTCTTCCCACTATAATTACTTTATCACGACATGACACAGAATTGTTAATTAATTTGTTTTGCAGATATCCAACTATTCTCTGTTATTTCTTGTAGATTCGCCTTCCTAAAATTATAATTATTTATAGTTTACAGGACTAATAAAGTAATTTTAGTTTTAGGTCAATTTAAATGTCAGACTTGCAATAAAGTGTACGATAAGTCCCATTCTCTCTATGTCCATCAAAGGTATAAGTGCAACAGAAACGAATTCTCTTGTCCGTCAGTGGGTTGCGACTATAAAAGTCATTTCATAGGAAATATTAGAAGGCATTTTAAAACCAAACATGAGACAACTCAACAAGCAAATTGATCTCTACGGCATTACCCTGCTTTATCCGAAGATAAACAGCGTTGCCAGCCTTCTATCTAGGGGTAGGGGTAGGATTTTTGTATGGGCTATAAGGATTGCATGGGAGAACCGAAAAGCGTCAAATCAACGTTGCCGGTTTAGCGAAAATATCAGTATAAGCCGCGACTCAATTCGCGAAAGGTCAATTTAGTCAGTTTTATGTAAGTACATTCATTAAACGGGTGATACACAACCAGAATAATACATTAAAATTATGCTTGTTCCGTTCCTAGAAGTAAATATTTCACTTACTTTTACAAACAAAAGAATTTTAAAGTGTTATTTCGGTTATTGATTTTTGTTTCACATTCAATAAAGTCAATTTTGTTTGAAAGATAAACTATATATATCATAAACTACATATTATTTAATTTTAGTTTTTTTAATGCATTTTTAGTTCAACAATTAAACAAAGGTAATGGTGGACTACAGTGACGCAGCGTGGGTAGGGAACGCGGTAAAGGGCGAGATCTTAGGGAGGCCTAGTAGGTCCGCTGACCTAATTGAGTACTTTTGCTAGAGAAATATCAAGATTATGAGTAGTAGTCCCTAACCACAAATAAAAATTTGAAAAAAGAGCAGATATTTCTTGAGTAACTGTCGGAGACAAAATTTTCAGAAAACATTGGAGGAATGATACTTTGAATGCTCGCAGTCCAAAATAGATACAAAGCAAATTTTTTTGATTGAAAACCTACAGAAAAAAATTAGAATCCGGAAAATACCCCGCAGGTAGCAAAAATATTTTCATGTGTGTCTGTTTAACATGAAAAGATTAGGAATTTTTTATCTTTCAAGAACAATGCTGAACTTTTTATCAAAGAGCGACATGCGCGACAGGCAAACTGTTTTAAATACAAAAATAAAAATTTTAAACACAAATCTATACAACAAGTAAAGTTATGCATAACTGATAGTTTCAGTGTAAAACTGGTTAAATAATACTTTTAACCCTTTCTTCTTAACAAAAATCTAATGCCAACACAAGACCTCTGGATTATACAGTATGGGTTAAAATCGTTTGAGGTGTTCTTGATTTATCGTGTATTCAAACAGCCTATTTATTTTATTCGCCGATTTCGGTGTTTTAGGACCTAAAACTCACATGTAATAAAAATTAAATAACTTAATTTTCACGTTTTTAATAGTCCACCTCTTGCATGGTGGACTAAAAATAAAGTCATGTAATAATTCTCGCCCTAAACAAATTATTCAGATTGTCTGCCCCTTGACGACTGCGACCACTTGCGCCTGTAGTTATTTATCAAGGCTACCTTTGGCAACGCTGGAACGGTTTCGACGGGAATCGGTCGTATCGCGGTCTCGTATTAATACATGCTATACGCTATCTGTTTTTTATCCTCCTATGGAAATTAAGCCCCCTAGATGTCGACATGTTCACGCGGTATAAGTTCACAGTTTAATAACATTTCACTGCTGCGTAGCCACACGCTGAAATTAGAAACTAATATCGACACTGTCGCAGCAAGATTGCACAAGCGATATTTTCGGCCTAGCCACCAGCCAATTATGCCTAATTGTTTAGTTCAATTCCTGAATTTCTATGAGATCGCTTTTATGTCCAATTTTTATCCAGTAATGCTTTATAACAATAATAATATTGTTTAAATGATTTTGAAAAGATACTTGAAAAGATTAGCATTTAAGTGATGAATGCTGGCCAAATCGCTACCCTCTTTTTCTTTTCAGTATGTTAAGAGGTTCCAAGTTTTACTTTAAGCTGACTTTAGTTTTGGTGGAGTTTCCTATTACCGCGCGATAGTAAAGACGAAGAGGTAGTAGGGAACATTTCCATTTTAAACTATTTGCTTAGCACAAGGAAAATTTAAAAACCATACATAGAAAGACTTTCATTTGACCATAATTAAAGTGTTAAAACTGCAAATAAAGTGTTTCCTTCAGAACAAAACATAAATAAAATATTCTCCCATCTTCCCCTACGCCTCTCTCTCACCCTGTTCCGATTTTATTAGTCTTGCTGACAATAGTACACCAGCCACGCCCCGCCAGCGTCTACTAAAACCGGTATATACCAAAAATTTTATTTTTAACTGTCAAGTATCGTTAAAGTTTTCGTTTTCGGCGAAGTTATCGGGCCTAAATTTGGCACGACCACAAACTATGTATTATATTATATACTATACTATACTATACTATACTAGCGCTGTTCCCGCAGTACATCGGACTAGTTATCACACAGAAAAAAGAATACGAAGAATACTAATGCGCGCGCAATACAACGCTCGTCGTGCTGGAACAAAGTTACTATAACTATTCTTAGTTTGCCTAAAAGATCGCTAAGTGGGACAGCTGCACAATTTTGCCAGACTGTGTTTAAAGTATAAGTGTTCGAGAAAAGCGAGGTTAAACCTTCCAATAATTATATCTGTTAGTAGTAGTAGTAGTGGGAGGGGGGGTGACCCGCAGGTCCGACAAGTAGGTCAGTGTACCCACTATCTGCACTGTTCTCTTTACAGAGTCCGGTATGTCGGCCATTTGAGGAAGTGCAGCTCTTCCTCGCTTAGGATCGGTGCCCCGAGTGCCTGTTGTCTCATTCTTGTGTAGGACTCACATACTGCCACGACCTGTCTTGTCTTTAAAATGGCGCTAAAATAGACAATTATGTATTAAAAGTATTTAATGCCAGTAAATAATATCTAAGAATTATACTTAATAGGTAACATTTATAGCCTTTCTCACAATTTTGCCAACCCTTTTTGCATTTAGACTGAAAACTCATATGAGTTTGTTTAATTGAGAAATTAATTTTTAAAACAAAATTATCCAGTTACAGTGCACCATATTGCATAAATAAATGGGAAGGCAATTATTGAAATTTCATTTAGTGGAAAGCAGTATGTGCGTAATTTTAACTAAAAATATAGTTGTTATTTAAGTTAAGATAAAATTTCAAAATTATTTTTTTGAAAATTAAAAGACGCACCAGGAAAACGTATAAAATAGTGTAATAAAATTTTTGTTTTTGTAAAAAGTCGAGATGCTTAAATGTTTTTTGGTTTACTTGTCTAAAAGGTGCCAAAAACTACCAGTTTTCCACTTAAACAATTAAATCTTTATTTTCTAGCTTGGATTTTATTTTTTTGTAATCTTGATTTAATTTAGAGCTTTATGTATGTACTTTTTTTGGTAATAAGTAGATATTCAAAATGTTGATATGCGTTTTATTTTCGTTATTTTTGTTTATTTTATATTTTGTTACATTCTTTTTGGTTTTAGGAAATGTGGTCTATCCATGCCCCATATGCGAACGACTTTACAAAGCTAAAAGATCTTTGTGGCGCCATCTTAAATTTGAATGTCAACAACTTCCAAAATTTCAATGTCCGTTGTGTCCATACAGAGCAAAGCAAAAATACACAGTTGTTGGTCATGTTCAAAACAAACACAAAAACTTTAGACTAAAGAAGCACGAAATCTTAGATTGCATAGCGTCTACAATTTAAGAAAACAATTATTAAAATAATAAAAAACACAGAGAGTATTTATATAAACAATTTGAAATCGTTTTCCTATAATTTTACTAGCGAATGGTTAGAGATTGCTGTACCAAGTTACAATATTATATAAAAAATACATCTCTTTTTTTTTCAAAAAATTCACAGATTACATCTCTAACAGTGTCATAAAATATTGCTTTTGTCAGAAATTTTATATTTTTTTGACGAAAAAATGCAAAAGTATAATTAATTTAGTTATGTAAATTTTATATTTATTTGATGGAAGTAATTAATTTAGTTACGTAAAATCGCAATAGCTTAGTTAATTTAAAGTTGTGTTGTGCTAGTTAGTAGGGAACATTAATTTTTTATCGTTGCAGTATTTTTAATTTAGTTTTTGTGTGATATTGAACTAGTCATTTTTGTAGGGTAGTTATTTATAAAAATTGCTAAATTAAATAGAAACTACCATCTAAAGGTTCTTTTTTTAATTTTAAAGTAGCAATAAGGAAAATGGGAACAAGTATTATTATTGAATTAGTTTGTTTTTTATCTGGTGGAAGTACGGGGACAGCAAGGGTAAAGTGGGCTACAAAAAAGAATTGTCTAGAAAAGCGGTTTTTATTTTCTTTGATTTGATTAACCAATTTGTACCTAAGGCTATACTTGCCAACTGGCGCCAATTTATATACAGTCAAAAGGCCAATCAAGATGTTATTAAAAGAGAAATTGGAAAGATAGGACTTTTATGAAATATTTAATTCTTTATAATAATAGTTACTTAAATTCAACCCCGAATAAAGATTTAAAAAATTCTTTATATAAACTATACCTCAGATCATTAACTGTAAATAACTAAAACCACAAGAACCTATTTTAAAATCATTAAGCGCTTTAGTTTTTTTTTAAATTGCTTTTATTATCAGTTTATTATTTTAGCACTAGTTCCAAATAGATCCAGCATGTTTATAAAGCCAAAAATGATAAAATGTCCTATTATGGGATGTCATTACAAAGGAAAAGAAGTTGGACATGTTAAACTTCATATTAATCACCGACATCGACTTAACTGGGCCAACTATTGTGTGACAACTGGTGAATATATCGGTGCCAATGTTCAACATAAATCAATTACAAATAATGTAGTAATGATACCAAGACTTAAATGAATATTGAGGAAGACTTTAAAACTGTAATATGTAACAAGGAATTCATATTGATGTAAATACGTGGCGGATTATTAGTAGAGAAACATTTGACAGTTTTTTTATTTAAGTTTTTTGGAATGGTCTGCGGCCAGTCTATTCTATGAAAAGTATTTTCTAACAATTGTTTTTCGACCGAATTTTTTTTCATAAGAATGTGTTAGCTCCCGCTAAATTTTGCGCTTGTTTTTAAAATTTTAAAACCACACAATTGGATGACGGACAGAGTACATTTTCCGCGCATTGGACATGCGCACCAAGAATCAGAGAGATCCTTTTCTACCGCCTCGAGAAAATGGCGTGTTAATTCTTTTCTCCAACTATTACAATTTTCTACACTTGAAAGTGCTCGATTTTGGTGTACTGAAGCAAAGAACTAGAAACTTCAGCCCTTCAGCTACGTGGTGCCATCATTAGATCCAAAAAGTGGCCCCTGGAACGTGGAGAAATTGGCTGCAAACTGGTGAGTGCTTTGTTTCTGATTTCCGTTGTATGGTACCAACAATTAACCTATGGACCTTAATTATTTCGTGATTTCGTATCAATATATTTATGTTTGTTCGCGCTTTCATTTAATAAAATATAT
The DNA here is from genome assembly GCA_963576565.1 of Aspidapion aeneum. NCBI lineage: Eukaryota > Metazoa > Arthropoda > Insecta > Coleoptera > Brentidae > Aspidapion > Aspidapion aeneum. The sequence continues at coordinate 58,025,767 of OY755045.1, forward strand.
ACAGTCCACTGCAGTTATCGTTTTTCTAACTACGGGCAAACAGAATGTTCTTCCTACCAAATATAGTTTCTACTAATACTCCACCGTCCGGTACGTCCGTTGTAAAAATGCTTATTTGCTTTAGGTTATGGAGATGTTTGTAAAAAATTGAAAATGATATAAGTCATAACAAGATTTGCAATATATGTCTAAAATATCCGGATTTTTATTGTTAAATTTTTGTTTACAAATATTACCAAGCTACGAAAATAACTATTTCGATAAAAAAAAGTTTTGATTTGCGTGCTACGAGGTTTTTAAATAACATCAACTAAAACGTTGCAAGTATTTGTTTTTTTTTTTAATTAATGAAGTGATTAAGTTAAACGTTTTAGTTATAACTTTGGCCGGATTCCAAATCCTGGAATCAAAACGAGGCAAACCCACCCTGCACTATCAGGGTTACAAACATAACAAAAAAAGAGTCTGGAAAAATGGAACCATTTTATGGACATGTTATAAACCCAAATTGTGCACAGGAAACGTTACTACCAACTCTAAGGTGACAGCTATTTTGAAAAAAAGTAAACATAAATGTTTGCCAGATACTGAAAAAACTCTATTTGAAATGTGTATGTTTAATGCTAAACGTAGAGCGAAAGAAGAAACTACTTCACTAAGAAAGATATATCAAGAGGAACTCATCAACTCAGGATACGAAGAAAAATCAGCCCCAACCTTTGATAGTGTCAAAACTTCCCTTTATAGTGCTCGGAATTTAGGTTTACAAAAGGGAAAGAAAACCAGGAAAAAAACTGAAAGTAGTGAACATAGAAGGATACAAAAAATAATTGAGTTTGGTTATCCAACTTAATAACTTAATATTTTTTGGGGAGATCTGATGCCGTCAAACGCGCTGGGTGATTTAGCTATATCCGGAGTTTTTGATCGCCTACCTAATGGATGTCGTGACCGTTCTTAATTATTAGGTTATTCTTATTGAATAAGATAAAATTAGATACCAAATATATTTTTAATAAGTCCTCAATATTCTCAGACTGTACAATTGAGTATCAGAAGGAGTAAGAAAAGAACTTTTTTGATCATTCTTCAAGTTGAACTTTACATAATACATGTGGAAGTGGAATTGTAGCTGTTTTCGTTTCTCTTTGCCAATTTACCTCTTTGGCTGGTAGCTTTGGCATTAAAAGAGACACATCCCTTGCATCCCTTTAAATGTCAGTTATCATTGACACGTCTCTGTTTTTTGCTAGCCTAATAATCGCGTACATCCCAGTGACCATGTGGCAATCTAAAAGACGTTGGGCGCCTGTTTGTGACACTATAAAAACCGTTGTAATCACTCTATTAATTACTGAGTAAAGAAACAAATATCTGGAAGCAGAACTGTATTTTCCAGCTAGGTAAAACATTGATATGCCCGGTAACTGTTATACAGTAGAGAAGGGGGGGTTCAGAAATAACAAAAATTTAAGCGCCACAGTGTTTTAATACCAATGTTTTACAAAAAGGATCTTAATTAAAAATACACTTCAACTCAAACGTTGTTGCCAAACAATGAAACTCTACCTACTTCCGAGGCTTCCAGAGTATTTGTGTAATTAAAAAACCCAAAAAGAAATTGACCTATTGACAAAATTAAGTTTTAAAAGATTCCCAAATGAATTAAAATGCCACAAATAGAAAGTACTTTATAGGTAGACGGACATCTTCAACAGGTCATAGTGTACCTATATTTGAGTCAGTAGTGTAAGACTCAATTATATAAATGATTGTTAAAAAAAATAAACTTCCAAAATCATTCCATCATAGGGGAGATCTGGACCAAATATCTGCTGTCATCATTCCACGTTGGGTAGAATGAGACAGACGACAACCCAGTCCGAGATCCACCCCATGAGGTAAAACCGTGCCATAAAAACACTAAAAAAATAACTCTATCTCTCTTTTGTCTCTGCAAAGTTGGTCGTTGGGTTGTGCAAATAACGCAAAGATTTAGTTCATCTTGTTTATTTTAATGGTAAAACCGGATAAAAATACCGGTAACATGAAAAAAATAGATAAATGGAATGGATGTAAACAATTTAGGGCCAAAATAGCACGCAATAGCAATTTGACAGTATAACTTAAATTAATTAAGCCGCAAAATTGTGGTCATGACGTCATACCCATTTTCTTGCGTTTACAAGTATTGTTAAAATTATATTGGAAAATTTATGTAAAAAAAAGATTATATCTACTGCATGAAATTGAAGAGAACTCCTTCCTACCTTTGTCCTTTTATTTTTTTCTAGTTGCTTAATTTTATGGTAAACCTGGAAAGTTCTGTTGTCCCAGACAGTTTCTCACTGCTATATCGGGTCTCTTGCTCTGCTCGCGCCTCCCCTGCTGATTACCTAGCACATGACGCTAGGGCAGCACATGGTCAAAATTGTTGCTGGATCCTTGCCCGAGCGTAAAACCCTGTTGAAAATGAAATATTTCAGTTTCCTGGAACCCCGAGTAACCTAAATCAAGAACTCCATGACGACTCAATAAAATAAAGCAGATTTCAACAGATGAACTAAAACAACCCTACAACCGGCCTCACACCAGCACGAACGTCCAGGTTGATGGTGGACAGCACTGTCGACAAAGGAAAAAAACAATATGGGTTTTATCCCAAAACGTGGTTTAAAAAAAATATCAAAAAACCCCAAAAATTCCACACGTCTTTTGTAGAAAAATTACCTTTCACACGAACAATAGTTACAATTTGAGAGGCAAATATTATCTTGAAGAATCCCCAAATAATAAAAAAAAATCGAACTTACCAACGCTTCTCCGTAGGAATGGCCCAGGCCGCCTTGAGTCCCTCACTCAGAGGATGTGAGCCGTCACTAAGAATACGCCTAAAACGACGGACTCACTCTACACAGTCTGTGGGACAAAACCTGCAATCACTTCAGTGCCAGTAACCAAAAAACAATGGCGATCCCAAAAATCGATCAACGACCCAGCATCAATTCTTTAGGAAAGAGAGAGGACACGTCCGAAAAAAATGAAGATGCCGGAAACCCTTCTTAATTTTGGGTGGGGCACAGTATCAACCAAATTTTCCCGGTCAAATTCAAATAAGGATGCAAACCCATTTATAAAAAAACACTCACAGCCAAAAAATCGACCAGCATCAGGTTTGTAAGCCTGTCAAAAACTCCGCCGTTTTCAAACTAGCCAATGACGAAGTACACTAGTACTTCGGTACAGGTCTGTAGGGGGCAGCATCAATCAAGGGAATATTCCAAAGGCGTCCAACGCGCATGAGGTGTTGTCGGATCTATTTCTACGGATCTGTATTTTTATAAACGAGTATTTCGAGATGCACATACACAGACCAAAACAAATGTCAAACGAACCCCTGCCAACATAGCAATTAGGAGAAAAATAACCAGTTAGACTATAAGAAGTTTAGTATTGAAACCATCAATTGTAAAATCAATTACTGGAGATTAGAGAGAGATTCGAACACTCAACCAATTCGCATATGAGTAAAGCCATATTAAGTGTAGAATTTAGTTGTATTTTAGTTATAGTTTTAGTCAAAAGTTTCCTTTGCTCTTTATACGTGTTTTCTCTAAGATTCATATATTTTGACGCCATTTTTTTAAAACATTTTTACATTAATAAAGTTGTTTCTGAACTTGAACCTAAAAATACACATTGAACTACTGCTTAAACTCGGCACAAGATGTTAAGTTTGCTCACCACTAGCTAGCCCTACATAACCTTTCAATCCGACTAACTGAGTTATATATTAATTTATATAATATCAAAATACGATTTTGTTTATTCTTTTAATCCTGGTTTTTATCCCCAATTTACAAAATTGCATGACTTGTATTTATTTTATCTTCTCCTCTGATTAAAGTAGTAAGATATCAAAGTGGGCGGATATCAGTTGTTCCTGGTCAAACCGTGGACCTAAATATGCTTTCGTGCTACCAAAACTAGCCAATCCGTGAAGAAGAATAGGTTCGGAAGAGAAATCATTGTCCTAATATCCTCGAAAATATAAATAATCGAACGTCCAAAAATAAACAAAACAATCAAAAGTTTTTATGTGATTTTTCCCGAAACCTATGATCTTAAATTCCAATTAGAATGCCTAAATAATGCCGCACAGTCCTTAAAGCACTACGATGGAATGCCTCCTCTAAAAGGTAACTATTTGGATAGCATATAACCTCAAAACCCAGCTCTATAAATTACCGTGTGAATAATAGAAAAACGTGTCGGATAGTTTTGGTTATTTACAGAAATAAATAAAAAATGTAACGTGTGCCTTAAACGTAAAAATGACACGTTACAACCACATTTAACGTTTCGGATGGGGTGTTCGAGAGGGTATGAACTAAATAGGGCTCATCGAATTTAAATAGATTTATTGTGTTTAAAGAAATTTCGGACATACCTACATACATACAGTCAGTCATCCAGTCAAAATAATTTCTATATAAATAAAATATTTGTATTTAGGTTTAAAATGGAATTTAACACCCACAAGCACTTATAAACACTTATTTGACTAGTTTTAGATTTTGGTCATATCACATTTAAAGAAATCGTCAAAATTATAAAAAGCCTAATCCAGCAGAAATTTTTTGACACGATCCTTGAATTAGTTATATGGGAGACTACGTATTTGATCGTTTGAAATCTTTCAACAGGCTACTTATGAATTGTCTAAAAAAAGAAAAATGGGTTAATTAATGAAGGAAAAAACTTAATTAACACTTAGCTGTCTTACCTGAGCGCGACTTTATAAAATGAAATGTTCTTGTTCCAGGCACTGTTTCTAAATTCGGAATCATCTCTTTATATATAATTCCTAAATCTTCTACTATTAGTTTTTACAATAAATTGAAATATAAACTTGTCGCTCATCTCTGTGACACAAAATTCAAATAAATCATGATTTGTTTGTCCAATGGTCTTTGCAGACTGGCTCGTCTTCCCTTTCTCTGCACTGAGCCACTATCACATTGAGATTTGCCAAGGCAAAATAGGTATGTGACACACTCTGATTGTTGATTGCAAAGATTTTCAAAGTAGCCTTTGCTTTTATACTGGCTTGCACAGCCGTCAGTTGCATATTCCGTCTTTGTAACATGAGGGAGATTTTCTTTTATCAATGCAGGTCCGGGGTCCTCCAGGTAGGTAATATACCCAGAAAAAATTAAGAAAATCGGAGGTGATGAGGGACAGGTTCGGCTTTTCTTAAATAATTTTCTTCAAAGCCAGTTCAACGTTCTAGTAACTCTGAAGGATTTTTCTATTAATACCATATTCAATTTTTTACCAAAAGTCACAGTCTCTAGATCTGAGTTACAAGTTCTAATAACTTTGTGTTTGTAGTGAATGAACTGAACTTGCTGTTGGTCCGTTTTGTTTTTAAAAGCGTAAGAATAATGATTTAGCGTTAGTTAATTTGAAAATTTTTAGTTGGAGCTTTAGCGGGCTTTCAAATATTGGAGTCAAAAAAAGGAAGACCCACTTTACATTATCAAGGCTATAAACATAACAAAAAAAGAGTTTGGAAAAACGGAACCATTCTGTGGAAATGTTACAAACCTAAAATATGCACGGGAAATGTTACTACAAACGATAAGGCGACAGTTATTTTAAAAAAGAGCGTACACAAATGCCACCCAGATCCCGAAAAAACATTATTTGAAATGTGTTTGTTTAGTGTAAGAAAAAGGGTAAAAGTGGAAAAAGATCTTTCACCTCAAAAAATCTATGAAGAAGAACTAGAAAAGTACGGATTAGAAAAACATGGTGCTCCAGCATTTACCCAAATTAAATCGCAACTTTATAGGCTTCGAGGGAAAAGTACTAAAGCAAAGAACAAGGCAGAAAATGGTACAAATGAAAAAGAACCTAAAGAAAGTACTAGTAGTGAGTACCGGAAAATACAAAGGTTTATTGAAAGCGGAATACCTTACTAGTAGTAACAAAAAATAGATAGATAGTTTGGTTTGCTGATATTTTTGAGTGCATCTCTGAAAATGTAGAATGGCCCATGTACCTTAATTTAGTTTGATAGGGGGGTAGTTTTTTGTGATCTGAAAATATCTCTAATAACCTCTTGCCGGTATAAATTTGGAATAATTGATTTTTGATAAGCAAAAAGGTTGGCTAATAGTTCATTGGAAAGGGGTTTTAATTACTTTTACAGAAGTCGTATAATATCAAAAATCACTTCAGTGATTTCAGGATCGCACCCATGAAAGTAAAATAGGGAATATATCATGTATTTGTACTGTTTTTCTAACTACGGTAATTGTTATTTTTTAATTTAGCCGATCTGTCAAATTAAATAATAATAAACTGTCGGCTGAGAGTAAAACATAAGGAAGTAAAACGTTCTGCTCTTCAATTATCACACTATAAATTTTTTAAAAATGCAGAGCGAATTCCTTAACATTTAATTAGAATCAGATATCGAATTTAAGTAAAAGACGAAATTTATTATTGTAACATTTTTACTTGAATTCGATAGCCATTTTAAGCAAGCAAAGTTAACTTAAAACTCCTACATCTCCTCCTAGAGCATGACAAATTTAATAAAATGTAAAAGCGCTGGGTAGACAAAAAAATTGGGAAAATACCTTTTCCAGTAAAACTTTTAAAATTTATAACATACTGATATTTTCGAAAAAATATTAAAAAACTGTTTACCTGTAATTGATGTTTCATTAGAAGGCATACGGGGGGTAGAAGGGGGGGGGGTGTATTTACGTCTACGCTGTGCTTGCTCTTTTATATAAAAAGTGTTGTATAAAAGTGTTTTGTCTTAAATTATTTTAATAACTATTCTTTTATAGGTTTTTATTATCGAAATTCGTGAAAATATTTATTTTAAAATATTAGTTAAGATGTTTTAGTAAGTAATGTTATGACTTTTTTAAAATCTAATATATTTATTTACCATATTTCCATTCCTCGTAATCATTTGCAACAACCTAACAATTTTAGAAGTCTCCCTAAATCAGATCACGTTTTCTGACGGCAAATTCAAGGACATTATAATTAAGATATTTTGACTTGATTAGTTTTACTTTTAGTTCAAGCTTTAGCAGGATTTCAAATGCTAGAATCAAGAAAAGGGAAACCTCTTTTACACTTTCAAGGTTTTAAACATCGTTTATTAAGAAAAAATAAGAGTGGCACCATAGAATGGAGATGCTGTACGAAAACATGCTGCGCAACTCTCATCACTAACGCAAAAATGGCGGAAATATTAAGAGTGCCAAAACACAAATGTAAACCTGACACAGAAATTACGCTGCTTGAAATGTGCATGCAGAATGCCAAAAGAAGAGCTAGATTGGAGACGACTTCTATCAGGCAAATATACTGTGATGAATTTCTGGAATCCAATTTGGATTCCAAAAGTAAACCTTCGTATGAAAATGTTAAAAGTATTTTGTATAGAACAAGAAAATTGCAAATTCGAGGGAAAAACATAAACAGAAGAGAAATCGAAAAGTCAAGTATGAGTAGTGAATACAAAAGAATTCAGAAAATCATTGAACAAGGATATAGGTCTTAGTAACAATGTATTTCATTTTATAGGAATAATTAAAGAAATCTATACTATATTTATACACGGGAAATGTTACTACAAACGATAAGGCGACAATTATTTTAACAAAGGGCGTAAACAAATGCCACCCACATCCCAAAAAAAAATTGTTTGAAATATGTTTGTTTAGTGTAAGAAAAAGGGTAAAAGTGAAAAAAGATCTTTTGCCTCAAAAAATTTATGGAGAAGAACTAGAAAAGTATGGATTAGAAAAACATGGTACTCCAGCATGTACCCAAATTAAATCGCAACTTGATAGGCTTCGAGGTAAAAGTACTACAGCAAAGAATAAGACAAAAAATGATACAAAGGAAAAAGAACCTAAAGAAAGTACTAGTAGTGAGTACCGAAAAATACAAAGGTATTGAAAGCGGAATACCTTACTAGTAATAAAAAAAATTGATAATTTTGCTAGCTGATATTTAGTTTGATAGGGGGGTAGTTGTTTGAGATCTTAAAATATCTCTAATAACCCCTAGCCGGTATAAGTTTGGACTGTTTGATTTTTGATAAAGAAAAAGGTTGGTTCATTGGAAACGTTTTTTAATTACTTTTACAGAAATCGTATTATATCAAAAATTGAATGGTCAAAACACGCAAAAAAAACAACGTACAGTAGTTGAAAGGCAACTAACCAACGAGAAACACTTGTTTCCCTATTTTAGTATGCAGCCATGCAATTCAAAAAAGGAATATTTTTAACTACGTTATTTTTTTTTAAATTTAATCGATCTGTCAAATCAAATAATAATAAACTATCGACTAAGAGTAAAATGCAAGAAAGTAAAAAGTTGCTCTTGAATTCTAACACTATAAATTTAGAAAACGCAGACCGAATTCCCTAACTTTTAATTAGAATGAGATATCGAATTTTGTTCAAATACTTTGGTCAGGACGAAATTTAATATTGTGACAAAATACTATAAAAACCATAATAAAGAATTTTTACTTGAATTCGATATCTTTTTTTAAGTTAAACAAATTTAAAACTTCTACATCTCCCAGAGTATGAAAACATTAATAAAATGTAGAAGCGCTTGGTAGACAAAAAAGTTGGGAAACACATTTTTTCATTATCGAAAAAAAAAACCTGTTGCCCTGTGATTGATGTTTCTTTACATTCAAAAGGCATAAATGAGGGGGAGGGTATTTACGTTCATACTGTATTTGCCAGGAAGTCTTTTAGATAACGTAAGCACGGCGACGTTGATTTGTTAAATTGTTATCGTTATTTAACTAACAAATGCGGAAAGTGATACTTTACTACACGCGACGGCAGGGTGGTAAAGACACTTTCCGCATGTGTTAAGTACAATATTTGACCTATGAGTACCGTTTTTTTTCTAAAACTTGAATGTAATTTATAAATAAACATGTCAAATTAGATGGAATTGAAATGTAAACAAATATTGAAGCTGTCTTATTGATGCGTTGCTAAGGTTTCTAAGTGGTGCGCGTGCGGTAAAGTAACATTACCGCACTACCGTACGCAAGTAGGTAAAAAAAGTTTTGTCTTAAATTATTTAAATAATGTTTTTATGAGTTTTTATTATTGAAATTTGTAACAAGCTTCATTTTAAAATATTAGTTATGAGGTTTTAGTAAGTAACGTTGCATATTTTTTTAAATTTTGTTTATTTACTTGGGTTGGGTTAAGTTGAAAAACGTTCATAGAGCGACACTTCGCCCTTTTGTAACAAGTTATTGGCAAATCGAACTTAAGATATTTTATTTTGATTAATTTTTGTATCTTATGGCAAATAAAGACGATATTTTTTTATTTAACATATTTCCGTTCTTCATAATCATACGCAATAACCTAAGAATTTTAGAAGTCTCCCTAAATTAGATCACGTTTTATGACGGCGAATTCAAGGACGTCATAGTTAAGATTTTTGACTTGAGTAGTTTTACTTTTAGTTCAAGCTTTAGCAGGCTTTCAAATGCTAGAATCAAGAAAAGGAAAACCACTTTTACACTTTCAAGGTTTTAAACATCGCTTATTAAGAAAAAATATGAGTGGTACCATAGAATGGAGATGCTGTACGAAAACCTGCGGCGCAATTCTTATTACTAACGCAGAAATGGCTGAAATATTAAGAGTGCCTAAACACAAATGTAAACCTGACACAGAAATCACCCTGCTTGAAATGTGCATGCAGAATGCCAAAAGAAGAGCTAGATTGGAGACGACTTCTATAAGGCAAATATACTGTGATGAATTTCTGGAATCCAATTTGGATTTCAAAAGTAAACCTTCGTTTGAAAATGTTAAAAGTATTTTGAATAGAACAAGAAAAACCATAAACAGAAAAGAAAACGAAAATTCAAGTATAAGTAGTGACTAAAAAATAATTATTTTGAAAATCATTGAACAAGGTAAATAGGTCTGAGTTACAATGTCTTTCATTTTAAAAGAATAATTTAAAAAATTTATATTAAAAAAATGTTGCTCCTCCTTTATTAAACCTTTAATTAACTGTTCTTAAACAAAACATGTTTTTAAACATGTTTCAGGAATTAAATGGACAGTCGCCAATGTTGTCTATGAACCGAACGTTATACTGCCGTGCTAAAGAATAATGTTTTACCTACAAAAAAAGATATACCGTGTGTTCCAGATTTTTGTATACACAAGGTGTGTACAGGGTGTTAATCCAAGTTAAGTGTCCCCAATTGCTAACTTTTTTATTATGAAAGATAGAAAAAGTTTAAATTGGCAAACTTGTAGAATTTTTGATGCTCTTTAAGACACTTAAATAAAAAAAAATAGAGCATCGCTTTTTGGATTTTTTGAGTCTTAAAAAAATCATAAAACAAATTTTAACTAAACCGTATTTTATAATTTTTTCTGGTCTTTTCTGAACAAAAATTTTCTTTTGATTTTTTTTCCTAAAGGTAAAAATTACGAAGATTTAAAGTATCTTAGTAATTTTGAACTTTAGGAAAGAGAATAAAAGACTTTTTGTTAAGAATTGAAAGTCCTATCATAAAAAATGAAAAATTTCAGGGTGTTCAATTAATTTTTTTTTGTTTTTTGAAAAAACTCGATAACTCCAAAAAACGATGCTGTATTATTATTATTCAAGCATTGAAAAAAATTCTACTAGCTGGCTAATTTAAACTTTTTTTTATCTTTAATAATAAAAAAGTTAGTAATGGGGGACACTTAACTTGGACTAACACTTGCGTATACAAAATTCTGGGATACCCTGTGTATTTTTACCTTCCTAGCCCGCGTAGCAATAGCTTAACTTCGGCGAATTTTTTTTGTAGATAACTCCGAAAATTTTTTATTTGGGTGTATTTTGACCTATCTTAGCAATATCGTCGTGATGTTTGTCTATGAGTGTGTGTGTGTGTGTGTGTGTGTGTGTGTGTGTGTGTGTATGTCTGTCCGTAACGCAGTAGCTCCTAAACCGCTGAACCGATTTTCATAAAATTTTTAGGTGAAATATTGTTCGACACTCTAACGAGCTGATTAGATTTTGGTCAAAATCCATTAATGCTAATGAGCTTTTTGACAATTAAATTTTTTTAAAAATGCTAATTTTTAACGGAGCATCGCATCAATATGCGATTTTCGGAATATAGTAGAATGATATTTTGCTCAATAATTTGTGTTATTACCAAAAACTTAGCAAGAGTTTTAGTTTCTTAGATATTTACAAAAAACTGTTTTCTAGACTGATATATCATGCATTCACTTGAAGTGTGCTAATAGGCTAGCTAGGAAGGTATCAGATCCTTCATGAATCCATTTATGTCTTCAACATTCCTTTAGGTTTACGTGGGTTATTATCTATAGTCTAAGATGAAGAGGTGGTTAATTTAAAATAACTTACATATTATTTATTGTGAGTGGGGGGCTGAATAGATTTCTTCACATACTATAATGTTTATATTGATTTTGCAAGATTTTTTATGCTTAAATTTGTAATTTTTTATAAAAAATCTTGCTCAGGCATTCAAATGGTGTTAAACAAAATAAAAGAGAAAAAAGTAGATTTAAATAAAATAATTTAATCCTAACATGTTACCTTTTTTTGTTAATTTTGATTTTTATTTTAGGACCTTTAGCTGGATTTTATCTAGTAGAGTCAATTAGGGGGCAACCGGTTTTGCACTATCGAGGAAATCGACATTACAAGAAAAAACAATTTAAAAATGGCACGATATTTTGGATTTGTGCCAACTATAAAAATCGCAGATGCTTGGGAACCTTAACGACGAATAAAGAAAATACAGCTATAGTAAAAACCAATCCTCATCGTGATTGCGCTCCCGATTACAAAAAGAACCTTTTTGAGTTGTGTTTATTTAACACAAAAAAAAGAGTAAAAGTCGATAACAGTCTATCAGTTAAAAAAATTTATGAAGAAGAATTGGTTAAACTAGGAATAGAACAAAATGAAGCTCCCTCATTTTCTGGAATTAAAAATGCACTTTATAAATCAAGAGCATCGGCAAAAGAAAAAAATGGTACCAAAAAGAAACCTGCCGAGAAAAAAGAGAAAACCAGCAGTGAATATCGAAAAATTCAAAAATTTATTGAGACGGGAGTAATGACTTAAGGAGATACTGTTGATTGTAGTTAACACTTTAAAACATGATCTCTTTAAAAGGTCTTGATTTTTTCGAGATAAATATATATTGACTGCCTGAACAGCGAATGTTATAATATATTTTTGAACTTTCATGTAAATATTAAAGTATGCATTATTTTGTTTATTTTAATTTGTTATTCTACATTAAACTGTTATGTTCGGGTAAATAAATCAATGTAATTAGTTTCTAGCTATCGACATATATTAGCTTATAGGTCTGCTGGATTCCTTCTGATCCCTTTGGCGAAACGGCAGCCAATTTAACGAGTGTCTGACACTCGCAGAAGAAATCTAGGAGACTTGTGTCTTGAATAAGTGCAATAGTTCTCTCAAATCTTTTACGATTTTTAACTTTTTTATATTTAGAATAATATGCCAACTTTTTATTATGGTTTTTGTATTTTAATTTTAACATTGGGCATGCTCAATTTTTTATTATATAAAATTATTTACAGCTCGTTAATCATTTAAATCTTTTTGCTTTTAATCTGTTATTTAAGGCACCTTGAAGAAAAATTAATGCTATAATAATTTTAATTTTGGCGCAAATATTTTAAAAGTAGAAAAAAAAACGGTAAAAAATCTCCTTCACGGCAAAGCAAGTTTTAATCTATCAAAATTTTGTTTAAAAAAGTTCGGACGGATTTTTTCCTAAGAAGTAAAAATGTATAATTGTTAATATATTATAATATTGATTATATTTATGTTAATAAATTATATTGGACAAGCGTATTAATCAAAAAGTGTCGAGCTTTTTAGACTTTCTAATATTTTTGTAGCATCAAATTGAATTTCAAAATTAAGCAGATTTTATTGTATAATCATACTAATTAATTACCTATTTACTAATTTAATCGTACTCTAATATTCTTTTAAAACGGGTGGATATTAAGGAACTTTTGTTGTTTTTAGTTATGCCACTCGCAGGGTTCTATATGGTGGAGTCAAAAAGGGGAAAGCCAGTACTTCATTATAAAGGTTACCGATATTATCAGAAAGAACACTTTAAAAATGGAACAATATCTTGGATCTGTCGTACGGAAAACAAAAAAAAACCGGCGGGCCAAGTTTGTTGTCCTGGGAGTCTAAAAACCAATCAAGAGAAAACTGCAATCTTAAAAGTAAAACCTCACCATGCTTCGTGTTTTCCTGACTCTGAAAAAACTTTAATTGATTTATGCTTATTTAATGTAAAAAAGAGGGTTAAGATAGATAAAGATACGGCTCCCAAAAAAATTTATGAAGAAGAACTGGAAAAATTTGGAATAGAAAATAACATTGCGCCAGCTTTTAAAACTATAAAATCCAGACTTTATAAAATTCGTGGGCCCAGTGGCAAAGTAAAAAATAGACCAGAAAAGCCAAAAAAGGAAAAAAAACCAAAGGAAACTACTAGTAGCGAATATCGAAAAATACAAAGGTTTATTGAAAGTGGATCTTTTTGATTATGATATTATATTCACCGCCGGAGCTGTAGGGAGTACAAAATGAGAAGCGTCGCTCCGCTCGAATTCTTTAAATACATAAAGTACATCGGGAGTTATAACATCCACTACTTTCTCGTTAGAATTCTTTAATATTACCTATAATTGGGTAATTTTGATGTGGCTATCTTTTCTTCACCAAGGGCAATGCTAATCAATGTCAAGAGTGCCAGTGCTAAAAAAGAAAAATGGAGGGGATACGGTTTAGAAAAAGACTCTTTGAACCATCCTGAGAAGAGAGCCTTACTAGCCACTCGATCTCAAAAATAATACGATTTCTTCAAATTTAAGAACGCAATATTAAAGTACCTTATACCGACCACCTTTTGCAAAATTCAGGTAAATCAATCATCCCTCGTAAAGTAGTCTCGCAATTAAAATGAACCCACTGCTATGAGATAATTTATGTTGTAACAAGATTAAGATACTGCTCGATGTTTCCAAACCTTGGCAAATTTTTTGATTCTGGAGAGACCGATGTTCAGGCCGAGCTTAACTGAAATACACATTATTCACCATTTTTAACGCTGGATTTTCAACTCTGGATTAGTTGTAAATTGCATAGTTTTAAAAATGATGGGACGTTTAGAAATTCATTGCATTCAAGCAACTACATTTTCTTTGAAGTTAATTGCATAAAAAATATTATTGATAAAGATATTATATAGCGTTTGTGAGCCGAAAGAGTTTTTGGAATATTGTAGATATTATGCATATTTTTAAAATTGCTTTTGCAGAGCGAAAACATTAAAACAGACCAAAAAGTCATTTGAAGTCTTTTAAGGATCGAATCAAAATAATAATCATCAGAATAATGCGTCTGTCATCCATCACACGAAAATTGTACTTTTTCATCATTTTTAAATTAAATACACAGATGTCAAAGATACGATATTTGGCGGTTTCATAGTGCTGTTACACAAAGATATTTAAAATGTTGACTTTATTTTATTTACTTCGATCCTGTATTAACTTGGCATAAGTTGCTTTGCTTAGTTTTAATAAGCACTACGAGCTTTAAAGTTATAATACTAAATGAGTTGTACTTTGTTAAAAACTTTTTAATATTAAGAAACTCCAAAATTTACAAAACAGTATACTAGTTTGTCGGCCTGTTTAATTTTGACAGGCTTAGTGCATTATTTTTAAGTTTAAATTCATAGTTTTCGTAAACTTTTTTTAAAGGAACGCGTTAATATAAAAGTTTATTAAAATATTTTTTCCGGTTATTGTTTATAACAGAATTGATTGTAAGAGTTTGTTCTTGTGCACAAGAACAAACTCTTACAATCAACTTTTTTACCACAATTTTGAAAAATTCATGTTGGTGGCCTAAAAATTATTATTTTATTTTCATTTATTTAAATTACTATTATTATAGCTATTTTAACCAATAAAATTTTATATTATTATTTTTTTCTGACGACTAATCTTTAAAGTTTGCAATATATATTTTTGTTAAATATAATTTAAGGATGCAATCAATAAAACCTGATTCTCTATGCATTGAAAATATTTAATACTCTTTGTACTTTTTTTTTTATTTTTTTATTTGTCAAACACACTGTGTTTTTTTTTTATTACAATCTAGTCAGTAAGACTAATTAGCAATTTTGTTTTAACTTAATTTACTAGAAAAGTCAGATTTAAACTTAGGGTTCACTCAACAGTTCTCCCCGCTTTGTTTAGTCTGTAACTCACAATTGTGTTGTGTTTATAGCATTATTTTGTTTTATGTGTAATTCACTTAGTTTACTAGCTCAAACGGCTTCACTCTTTTTAGTCGTCGAACTAGCATAGTATTGTCTAGAAGCTGAATTGCTTCCACATTCACATGCCGATGGAGTCTATCTTCATGGCTTTTTGCGTACTTTTTTATAGTATCTGCTACAGTTTCGATTTTTAGATCTCGATGAAGGTCACTATTTCGAACGTACCAAGGTGCATTCACAATGTTTCTTAATACTTTATTTTGAAATCTCTGTACAACTAGAATGTTACTCTCTTTAGCACAACCCCATAGTTGAATACCATATGTCCATACTGGTTTCAGTATTTGTCTATAAAGCAGTAACTTATTATGAATTGTTAAATTGGACTTCCTTCCAATTAGCCAGTTCATTTTTCTATACCTTATCTCAAGTTCTTCTTTTTTTTTCTTAACATGTGCTTTCCAGCGCAATTTGGCATCAAGTGTCATACCTAGATATTTTGCCTGATTCGAATATGGTACTGGAATGTTGTTAATTGTTATTTGTATGTGATTTATATTTTTGTTTGTAAAATCAACATGAATTGATTTGGTTTCATTTAATTTTATTCGCCACTTTGTGGTCCAACTGTGAATTTGGGTGACTGCATCCTGAAGTTTTTCTATGCATTTTTCAATAGATTTTTCTACCGTCAATAAACCAGTATCATCGGCAAATGTTGCTAAGTGACAATTTTCTGGCTTTGGGATATCACAAGTGAATAATAAATATAGATAAGGGCCTAGTACGCTACCCTGGGGCACGCCTGCTTGAATTTCTCTTAAATTTGAGTATGAGTCTTCCTGTTTTACTCTAAAATGTCTATCAGATATGTATGATTCCAAAATATCCGAATATTGTTTTGGCAGAAACCTTTTTAGTTTAAAATTAAGGCCTTCATGCCACACTTTGTCAAATGCTTGTGTTACATCTAGAAAAACTGCAGAACAAACTTTTCCCTCTTCTAGTGCTTTTTCTATTATATTAGTAATTCTGTGTACTTGATCTATCGTGGAATGCTTGTCTCGAAAACCAAATTGATGAGATGGAATAATTTCTTGTCTTTCTATGATGGGTTTTATTCTTTTAAGCAATAATTTTTCATAGAGCTTGGATATAATTGGCAGCAAAGATATTGGCCTGTAAGATGACACGTCATGGAGTGGTTTTCCCGGTTTTGGAATCATGATAACTTCTGCAACTTTCCACAGTTTAGGTACATACCTAAGCCTAAAAGACGCATTAATTAGGTTGCATAGTTTTACGATAGCTTTTCTGGGGAGTTGTTTTATGACTACCCCGTTAATAAGATCATACCCTGGGGCTTTTTTCGAATTAATATTTTTGATTTCTGTTAATATTTCTTTTGGTGATGTAAGCTTAATATGGTCCTCGATTTGATGGGGTTCATTTAAATGAAAGTGTTCATCTGGTGCTTCGTGGGGCTGACATGTTTTTTTAAATGACTTGCAAAAATATCTGCTTTTTCTTCGTTACTCCTTGCCCACTGGTTGTTAGATTTTCGTATGGGTGGAATTTGGATAATTGGTCTTTTAAAATCTTTGGTTGCTTTCCAAAGGGAATAGTCGGTATTTTTATCATCTGTAAGTTCATTAAGAAAATGGTTAATAGATTCATTTTTTATTACTAGAATTTCTCGCCTAATGCGCTGCGTCATGTTGTTGAGATTTGTTTTGTCCCGAGGATCACGGCTTTGTTGCCACTTTCTTCTTAGTTTCCTTTTTTCCAATATAAGGTCTCTAATTTCCTTTGGATAGTTTTTTCCCTTAAAAATTCTCTTTGGTTTTGGACTGTTTTCCCAAGCTGCTTGTTGAATATTTGTAACAAAATAATCAACTTCTTTATCGATTTGTTCTGGCGTTTGCAATGGTACTGATAGGTTTATTTTTTCTGACAGACTTTGTTTAAAACTAATCCAGTCAGTCAGTTTATTAACTAGTGAGATATTTGCTTCTTTCTTTATTATGTTTTTACTAAGAGTTAGAATAGTAGGTGAATGATCTGAGTGTAAATCAAAACTTTCTTCTATATCTACAAAACTTAAAGATATATTTTTTACTATAAAAAAATCAATTAGATCTGGAATTTTTCCTGGATCTGTTGGATAGTATGTGGGCTTACCAGTTGATATCGGCTCACATTGATATTCACTAATAGCTTGCAAAAGTTCTTTTCCTTTAGAATTCGTCAGTCTAGATCCCCAGTAGGTATTTTTTGCATTAAAGTCACCTCCAATTATAAAACGGTTTCCTAATTTTCTGAGAAAATTAAGATATTGATTTTTCTTTAGTAAGTGCCTTGGTGGTATATAGACAGCACTTATGACTAATGTATATGTTTTGGTTTTTACACTTACTAATGTAGCTTGAATCTCTATGGTTTTATATCCCATCTCCTCATAGTGTGATATATTTTCTTTAATTATTACAGCACTTCCCCCATGTGCAGTATTGCTAGGATGAGTTGTATGATACACTTTATAACCTTTAAATTTAATGTGAGACTGGTTAGTGAAATGCGTTTCTGACACAAGACAGACGTCAATTTTTTCTATGTCTAGAATAACTTGCAAGTCTTGCTGATGTTGCAAGAGACCATTGGCATTTCAAGCTAGGATTCTAAGATTACTGACCATTTTGGGGCATATTGGTAGCTCCGTTATTGCTACTTTCTAGTTTAGTTAATCGCTCATCAAGTTTGTTCAATTTCTCCAAAATTAATTGTAGTGTTTGTTCCATAGTATTTTGACTACTGATATTAATATCAGGTATAGTAGCTGTTGCTGCTACTTGGCTGTATGTCCTTGTCACAGAGTTTTGTGTGACTGTGTTTCTTGTCTGTTGGTTTTGTCTATTTGTACTCACGTTTGGTATGAGATTCGGTTTCTTAGGTTTATTTTTCAATTTTTGTATTTCCTTAGCAACAAGGCATCCTCTGTAGTTAGCAGGATGCTTGCCTCCACAGTGGATGCATTTTGGCTCAGATTCTTTTGGTTTGGGGCATTCTACAGTAAGATGTTTCCCCGTGCATTTTACGCAACGTGGTTCTTTAGCGCAATATTTTTGCGTGTGTCCATAAGATTGGCATCTTTTGCATTGAGGGACTAACTTTGAGGTTTTTAGTGCTTTTATTTCCACTTCAATCCCAAGGATACTGGAAATTTCAAAAATTTTGTTGATATCTTCATCGTGGCTAAATGTGAGCATAAACATGTTAAGAGGTTGTCTTGTTCTCCATTTAAGTTTGTTGCTGGCCTCCAGTGCCTTAAAACCTTTTTTTTGTAGATCAGCTAAAATTTTTTGTGGGTCACATGAGAAGTGTAGCCTATTCGCTATTACTCTAATTGGCCTTATTTGTTTGTTTTCGTATGAGTGCCATTGATGCTTTATTTCATTAAGCATTTTAGTAACCAGCCGATAGCTGTCTGCGTCTTGTACATTTATTTTAATATTTTCGTTATTTAAAACTTTTATTTTAACTCCTTGTATGATATTTAACTTTTCATAAATATCATTAAAATTATTTACGCCATTTACCATAATCGGTGGAGGTAATGGAGCTTTTTTAACCTTAGTTGGGGGTTCTTCATTTTGTGTTTTATTGGAGGGCTCTCCAGTGCCCGAGCTTTGTTGTGGTGGTGAGAGTGAAGTATCCATTCGACGTTTTTTCCAACCTTTTCCTTTTTGTCTGATCCACTCAGTTTCTCTTGCCAGATCGTCCTCATCAGTAATGTAGTCCATGTCAGACTCTTCTTTTTTAGTGACTTTTGTCTCTAAATCTGCAAATTTTCTTTGCATACTTTCCAGTTGACTTCGGAGATAATCCACTTGTACACTAAGTGAATTTTTTTCGTTTTGGGATTTTTTCCATTCGCTATATAAAACTTCTTCATTTTGTGTTCTAGCATGGCTATCCTGAAATAATTCGGCATTATCCATTTTTTCTTGATTTTGTTTGGGCTTTTCGCTAATTTTTAAAACAAGTTTCACAGGTGATGGTACACTTTTTTTGCTTTTAAACATGATATATTATTTATAATACACATTGTATATAGATTTTTAACACAGGTATTTCGCGCGCGAGGTTTATTGTAAACAAAACAAACTTCGACTATGACCTCGTTAGTACTATCATGCAGGTACGATGCAATATAACCGTACTGAACTGCGATCGAACGAATACTCTTTGTACTTAATGATAATATTAATTTGAGAATATAATAAATCCAAATTTTCTACTCGTTTATATTATAAAATTGTTAAGGAATTCTCGCTGTTTTTAGTTATGCCCCTCGCAGGATTTTACTTGATTGAATCCAAAAGAGGAAAACCAGTACTGCACTATAAAGGTCATCGGTATTATAAGAAAGAGCACTTTAAAAATGGAACAATATTTTGGATTTGCTGTAGTTCCAACAAAAAAGATTCCGTGTGCCAAGGAACGCTTACCACAAATTCTGAAATCACTGCTATGATTAAAACAAGCCCTCATCGAGATTGCCGGCCTGACAATCAACGAAATCTTTTTGAACTGTGTCTGTTTAATGTTAAAAAAAGAGTTAAAATTGATAAAAACACATCAATCAAAAGAATTTACGAAGAAGAACTAGCAAAATCGGGAATAAGTCCAACTGATGCTCCAAGCTTTGGTAGCATAAAAACTACACTTTACAAAGTTAGACCACAAGATTTTAAACAAAAAATGAGGTTTTCTAGAAAGAAAAAGCCTGTAACAACAAAACGAGAAAATACTAGTAAAGAATATCGAAAAATACAAAGATTTATTGAAACTGGAATTTATTCGTAATTTTTATTTTTGCAAGATTGTATTATTTAAAAAATAATTAACCCAAGCTTATTCGCGCGGGTGACACAGGCTATCACGCACCCCCAAAAAAATGCTCCGGCGCACAATGGTGAGGTCATATGAGATCATGCGGCCAATATTGCTTCAAATAAAAATAAAAAATATATAAAATATTTCATGCCATTATTTTGTAACCATATCCAACATAATAAATATCATATAACTAATACCATTAAAAAAATTTCTACTGCAAAAAATTCATTTCAACATCAGAAGTTTTTGCAAGGCAAGTAAATATTTTAATAAAATGAAAAAACATCCATGAAGTTGAAGTAATTTACCCCAATAACTGTTTTGATATTTATCCCTAAAGTTCTTTTTTTAAAATTATATAATGTTCTTTGAATTTAATCGATAATATTTTGTTTTCTAAAATATCTTTCTTTTAGTTCAATAAAGTAAATTAGCTACTATGATACTATTATTTTTCTAAAAATGAAATGTTTCAGTTTCTGCAACGAAATAAATAGTTTGCGAAGTTTGCCGAAGATTAGATTTTGCACTAGAAAGAAACTACAACTCACCGTCTTTCATAATTAGTTAATTGTATTTGCCCATGTTTACCTATTCAAATGTTTTACATTTTTAAAGTAGGCCGTGCATCTCGATGGTGCGTCCGATTATGTTCACTTGTTTTTTGTATACGTCAACTTATTAGATGCGTTTAAAAATAGTTTAGTTGAAAGTGTCTTTTTGATAGTATTATCGACCTAAAAGTTGATGTTTAAAAATGTTAAGGATTAGTAGAAAGTGTCTTTCTGATAGTGTTATCGAGTTAAAAGGCGATGAGAATATATTTTTACGTAATTTGAAGCAGCAGTATAAATTATCCGACGAGGACTTTAAAATAGTCAAACAAACGATTCAAAATACATATTTGCCTCAGTTTAAAAGTAAGTGGAACCAAGCAAATAGAACCAAAGATCGGTTTTATAGGAAATTTGATACATGGCTAAACGGATTTGTAATATTCAGGAAAATTAAAGATGTAGTGAAACAAAGGCAGGTAGACCGTCTAAAAAGATGGAAGAATGTTCAGATAGAAGCAAACGTAGAAAAGTGGCAGACCTAGAAAAAATTAATAAATTAACAATAGCTGAGCTGCAAAGCTTATTGGAAAGAAGATTGTGTAAAGAAGGAAAACGAGATGAAGCTGCGATGATCCGGGAAGTGCTTTCTTTAGGAGCACAGGACTTTAGACAGCGGCTTCAATGCCAAAATACTGTAAAAAATTTTTCGAAAGATGAATCTTTAGCTCTGATGACGGATATTAAGTTATCTAGATATCAATATAATTCCTTAAGAGAACAGTGCTTATTGAAAAACGCGGACATTTTCCCAGTTATAACCAAATTTTCCAAGCCAAATCTGAATGCTATCCTTCTTTAATGGAAATTACAGAGAAAGGTGCTTTCATAAAAATGCAGCAACTTTACACTGTACAACGGCTATTTCAGATCAAAGACGTAAAACAGAAAAGTTTAGAAACTAAACAGAACAAATTTTTGCTGCGTAGTAAGTGGGGTTGCGACGGAGCATCCGGAAATAGCATTTACAAACAAAATTTTCTAAATTTACAAATAACAGATGAGTCCGTTTTTTCACTGTCTTTGGTACCTATTCAGTTAATTTCTATAGAAAATGAAGTAATTTGGAAGAACCCACACCCATCGTCTTCTAACTACTGGAGACCCTTGTTTTTTGAATTTTTAAGAGAAACACCGGAAAATGTAACCAAAGTCGTGAAGGATTACGAAGCTCAAATAAAAAAATTTACGGAAACTACAGCCTCTATCGCAGACAATCATGACTTCTCTGTTTCCCATAATTTGTCGCTCACAATGATCGACGGCAAAATATGTCAAATATTAACTAACAGAAACTTCGTCTGCAGCTTGTTGTCCGATTTGTAAAGCAAAACCTTCAGAAATGATCGATTTGGTCAAAATTAGAAGAAAAGGTCTCAACAGTGATGCTCTTAAATATGGACTCTCCAGTCTACATGCCTTAATTCGGTTCATGGAATATATTCTAAATTTAGCTTATCGCTTAGATTTTAAAAAATGGTGTGCAAGATCTATTGAAGAAAAAGAACTTCTTAACAATAGAAAGAAACATGTGCAAACGGAACTAAAACAAAAGCTGGGAATTATTGTCGATGTACCACGACAAGGCAGTGGAACGTCAAATGACGGCAATACTGCCAGAACATTCTTTAAAAATCCTCAGATAGTAGCCGAAGCTACAAAAGTCGATGAAATGGTTATTAGAAAATGTTCTATTTTACTACAAGTTTTAACAAGTGGGCGAGCAATAAATGAAAAGAAGTTTGAAACCTTTGCCATTTGTTTAGCGGAGCTTTTTGTCGAAAAATATGGTTGGTACTATATGCCATCGTCCGTGCATAAGGTGTTACTTCACGGCGCAGACATAATAAAATCAGCTTGTCTCCCTATTGGTCAACTAAGTGAAGAGGCATCTGAGTCTAGAAATACAGACTTCAAAAGATTTCGACAACTATATTCACGAAAATGTTCAAGATCTGCTACTAACGAAGATATTCTCCATTCACTGCTGATTTCTTCTGATCCTTATTTGACTAGTTTAAGAAAAGAATGGAAGAAAAATGTTAGTCCCGAACTGGACGTGGAAGCTATTCAACTGCTAGCTTTATAGAAATGTTAAGTCCTTTGATACAATTTATTCTTTTGTATTTATCTAGTTACCTTATTATTATTAAATTGATTCAAGGAATTATTTTCAGTGAAATATACAGGGTGACCCACGACGAATCGACACAATCGATTTCTCAAAAAATGCACAATAGAAAATTTTGAAAACTTGGCAGTATATCAATGTCGATAGGCAGGTATAGGCATAAAATATGACCAGAAATCTTAGAATCTAAAAGTTAAATAATATATTGTCTCATTATTGTCCACTTCCGATATAACCGGAAGTTCCGCCATCTTGAATATATTTTAGGTGAGTTGCCTCCGTAGTCATTGGTATACAGCCAAATTTTCAAAATTTGCCATAGCCCACTTTTTGAAAAATTGATCGTATCGATTTTCGTTGTGGGACACCCTGTATATACAGTATACATTAGTACAGACAACCTAAACTAATAAAATTTAATAACATTAATATAATAATAATATTAATTTTTAATGTTAAACACACTTTAAACATATCTTCAGTTATAAAGTAGAAAATTAAGTCTTTCGTAGCTTATCTAAAAAGTGCAATATTTTCCTAGTTTCTGATAAATTAGCAAATTTTTACTTGTTGTTTCTTTAAAAGCTCTCTAGCAAACTTATTTTACCAATTTTACATTGGATCTTTGGATTTAAAAACAAAATTGATAGTTTTTATATTTTGGCCGCATGATCTCATATGGCCTCACCACTGTGCGGCGCGGCGCTTTTGTGTAGCTGTTCAGCAGAAGTTGTATTAATTTTGCTAGGTTACTTATAGTGTTTTTTTGCTAAACCAACTGTGCAGCTGAACTAAAATCAAGATGTTTTAAAAATGTCGTGTGATGTAGATGAAAATATGGTGCAAACTGGGTACTATTTACTTGTGGTAATCATTTATCAGAAACTTAGACTAACTTAAATTTCTTTGACCAGAAATGTTTTAGTTAAGGCAAGATTTCCTAAAATCCACTTTCTAGAAGCATTTTATATTACTTTCTGAGAAATCGTCAATTTCGATCCCGCTGAATTCGAAAATACCTGTTGCCACCTCGAAATCTTGACAGGGGCTGAGATATTCAAAATGGGGGCCAACATGGCGCCGAAATTTTAAATTGCCGCTGTAAGCCCAAATTGACACATTCAAAATATATATTTTTATAACTAAAAAAACAATTATATAAATGACCTCCAAAAACAATGACATTGGTTTTATAATTACAACTTTAGGGGCATCCGTAAGTTAAATGAATTTTTAAAAAACAAAAAATAAACCATTTTTGTTACACGTTGTATCCAATTTTCTTAGAAAACAGGCTTAATGTAAAAAAATATATACTATAATCTATTGTAGACAGTAAAATTCTAAAATTCCCTTTTAAAAAATGTAAGAAAAAAGTCTAAAATTTTTTTCTTACAAGTTTTATTCAATTTTCCTATAAACCAAGCTCTTTATCAAAAAATGTGTTGCATACTTTGGTATAGACAATAAAATTGTCTTTCAATCGATGTGTAAGAAAGTGAAAGTTAATTCATAGTTACTGCTCCAGTGGTGTCCTTAATTTAAAGTAATTATTTAAAATCACCCAACTAATCAATTTTTTACAGGTTTTATCCAATTTTCTTAAAACTGAGCTTACTACGACAAAATGTCTTCTTAACTTTTCGGTCTACATTCTATAATAAAGTATACCACATATTTCTTCCCAAGAAGTGTAGTTTTTGGGAAAATTTTATAGAACCTATATAAAATAATTTTTTCGAAATAATTTACGGACGCCGCTGAAGAGCTACTTGCTTTTCCTGACCTTATCGACCCATACATTATTAGTTTTCTGTTCTCCCCAAGAAACTGTTCTTTTCAATTTTGCGATAAAAAGGTTGGTTTTCGAGAATATTGAATAAAACTGAAAAAAAAACAGGTTTTTGGGGGTTTGGGGAGATTTGCTCAGTCCCTGTGGATATTTCGAGTTGTCGATATTCGGATTCAGTGGAGTGATATTAGGGGAAAATGGTATGTTGCCAAAAAGTAAATGATTTGCTTCTAGACCGAAAACGGAGACCCTTTTCAAATGTTTTGCTCTATGTAACGGTAGCTCTGAAAATTATTTTTAAGATTTTAAGTTTTCTTTTAAATAAAATATATTTCAAATTTTTTATTTTATGAGAATAAAAACACATCCAA
This sequence comes from Aspidapion aeneum, assembly GCA_963576565.1. NCBI lineage: Eukaryota > Metazoa > Arthropoda > Insecta > Coleoptera > Brentidae > Aspidapion > Aspidapion aeneum. The sequence continues at coordinate 58,051,004 of OY755045.1, forward strand.
TTGTTATAATATAGAATATATTGTTATTCTGTAAAAATAATGTCAGTAAATGTAATAAGAAATTAAAAATTATAAACTTACTTTAACCTGTGACATAATTTCAACTCTTAATGGCAAATGTAATAAATATCGTTACTGATTAAGCCAGTAAAATACCTTGTAAATTTGTTTGCAGTTTTTGTGTCAGAAAGATAGTTTTTTGCAATTATGATGCAGAGAAATAACCTTAAAAATAACTAAAATTTTATTGGATCAGGATCGATAAATATGTTAGTTTGGGTTAGATTTCGAAGAAGGTTATGTTAGAAAGTTACCTTTCCATAAATTTTTACTTCGCTTTGTACATGTCAATGCAACTGGTTAAAATATCAAATAATTTATATACACCAAATTTATTGGCAAATATTATATTTACCAGAACACTGCACGAGTAGCGCGTGTGGTAGGGTAAATAACATACAATTTTCACCCTGGGTTAAACTTGTATCTCGAAAAAACAACATGAAAAAAATATTTTAGGAGTAGCTTTTGCAGGATCACCAAAGAGTCAGCCGACCTTTCCAAATAGAGTATGGAAATTCCATAACGCGGACAATCTAACATCCAATCGGCGGAAAACGGCGCATCTTCGATTGTCAGATTTTTCCAAGAAGAAAAGGAGAGGAAGATAAAGAACCAAAACAAACTCCTAACAGTGATTCGACCAAAAATTCAAGAGTTTATTGTATGCGAAATACCTGGACAAAAAAGGTTTCCTGTACTTCATTAGACTATTTAGAAATAATTTTTGAATAATATACGTAGGTACCTATTAGAGGTGTTGAAAAAGTAACTATTCGTTACTCGAGTACTCTTAACTCGACAAATAACGGAGTAACGACGAAAATTAAATGATTACTTTGGTTACTTTGATTACTTTGATTCCTTCGATTATTTTAGTATTCGGTAATCACTCGAAAGTCGGTAATCCAAAATCAGGGAGTAACTATGATAACTTAAATAACTAACGCATTTAAATTTTATTTGTAAAAGGTAACAATAAGAAAAAGTAGGACGTGACAGTTTGTTTGAACGCTTGAAGCCGCTTGCTCGGAATGCTCGGCCTCGGCTGTCGGTTTTCGGTTTGCAATTTTAAATATTATTATTAAAGTTGCACACACGTAATTTCTACCATTATTTTTTTAAATTTTAGTCCGCATTTTGAAAATTTCAGTTCAATTTTTCCATAATATCAACAACAAAAATATACCTACAAGTAAATTATCTTCGAATTAACGACGGACCGAGAATTTTGCACTAATTGTATGATTGAATTGAATACAGTTACAGTAATCAAAGTAACGAAAATCAACACCTCTAAAAAAATAGTTTGATAGTTCTATTATTTAAAAGAACTTTTGACTTATCTTTAGTTCGACGCTGACGGTTATATTTGTTATCATCAATATACCTGCCAATTTTATTTATATTTGTCTTTTTTATGCCAGTGAAGACGTCAATGCAATAATATTGTGTGAGGGCCGCAGTTTGGTTTTTAAATGGATCCACAAAACCATGAAGTGGCGTAACTCACAAAAATGCGATTTTTAGATTAGCCCACTAATATACATAAAAAAGTCGCTCTATAACTCCACAAAGGGGCGTAACCAAATTCCAGGTAGTTTAGAAGTTTTTACCATATTTTGACATTATTTTGACAGCTGTCAAAGCTGCTATGAGAAAATGAAGGAAAATTGAACGTTCTCCTGTAAAATAGTCAAAAAATCAGTTTCAGATATTTATTTAAATATGTTTTAAATTGCTAACAAATAAACTAAATCTGATGGTCGAATACCATCGCAACTAAAAGATATTTATTTCGATAAAAATTTAATTAAAAGAAAAATGATATTTATAACTATTTAATGTATAGACTAAATGACAACTACTATAATCGAAATTTGGAAAAGAATGTTATATTATTATATTACTTTCTACACTTTAAAAAACTGCTGCTCTTTAATTTAGCCTTTTTAAACTGACTTTAATTATTTCCCCCTATTTCAGGAATGGCGCTAGCAGGGTTTCATCTTACAGAATCTCAAAGGGGACAGCCAGTTTTGCACTATCGCGGTTATAAGCATTGTAAAAGAAGAGTTTTTAAAAATGGAACAATATTGTGGACATGCGCCAACGCACAAAAAACTCACTGTCATGGAAGTTTAACGACGAATCGTGAAAAAACCGCCATTATAAAAACCAAAACTCATAACATCTGTGTGGCTGACCCAAAAAAAACTCTTATAGAATTATGCTTGTTTCATGTTAGAAGAAGGGTAAAAGTGGAAAAAGATCTTTCGCCTCAAAAGATATACGAGGAAGAATTAGACAAATTCGGAATTGAAAAGTGTGATGCGCCATCATATGGGAACATTAAGTCCGCGCTATATAATCGCAGAGGCAAGACTTTAAAAGCAAAAAGCGGAAATGAAACAAAAACAAAAAAAGAACCAAAGGAGACTACTAGTAGCGAATATCGAAAGATTCAAAGGTTTATCGAAAGTGGCATTTCGTATTAAAATTTAAACTTTGGCTTCTATATTTTACACACCGATGAAATCATTGAAGTCATTTATGGGTCTGTTCCCTCATCACTTTTGACAGTCATAAAGCCATACGAAAATTCTAAAGGCACTCGCAATACAATACGAAAACTGTTTCAAAACTATTTTGGTCAGATGGAAAGACCAAATAACTAGTCCAAAGAAACGAACGTTTTCGCGTAGTGATCGTGACTAAAAGAAAAAGTAGGTTTCGTCTTCTCGCATAGGTGTAGATCGAAGGTGAAGCAAAAACTCGAGAGCTCTAAATTAAAATTGCACACAGAAAAAAGAGATTTGTGAAATACTTTACGGCCATGCTAGTTTTGTTTCTTAAACATTTTTTTGGAAAGTTACATAGGATTATCACAATACATTTTTAATTTTAGTTGTTTAGAATGCAGATAAAATTTCAGTAATTTGATTTATATTCACAAACTATAAACCACTACAGTCTGCCTAATAAACTAAATATACCAAAATTTGAAACTAACCAACTATTTTTGGGCGAAACTTTTTTCTATTTTGTTATGTTTTATGTGAAATTTATAAATTTATTAATTTGTATTTTGTAATTTGATTTTTACAAAATATTTGTGAAATTACAATTATAGATCGCAAGAAAACGTTTAAAAAAGTTTTTGATTACCCATGACCCCTCTCACTAGGTACGGCCTTGAGAATCATTGTAATTCAAGGAAGCTAAGACATGCTACATATTATTTTACTAAAAATGTAAGTGGGGCTTAAAGTGTATTTGATATATCGTCACCCTAATTCTGACACGTCGTATCCCAACTCAACAAAATTTTACAGGAATAAGAAAAGTTAGAAGCAAATTACATAGGGAAAGCATTATGCGACTTATTAGAAATCGCGGGAATTACTGTTTTTTTATATTTTTTTTGGTTGCGAAGATTTAGCAGCATATACATGCTTACTAACCTTTACAAAAATTAAGATGCTTTTTAAAAAAATTAACAAATGCGGTAGACGTTGCAATCGTTGCGTTAATTCGGCTCGTCCACACGCGCAAAAAATGGGTTTGTCATAAATATTCGTGTTTTCATATTTTTTTTATTTAAAAAATATTTTTATTTATACGCCGCTTTTAATTTTTTTGGTTATTCACTGGTTTTTGTAATTTTCTCAGTCAAATGTAAATTTATGGGGTATTTTTGTCTCAGGTGATGTAAACTAGAAATGTGTTGTCACGAAGTGAATGAGAATTTACAAACAATTTTTCCAGTGTAACATATGATAAACACAGATAATGAAAAGAGTGAAATGCAAACATTTCTAATGACCCTGTCTTCGATCTTATATTTCGAAGGAGTCCGAAACCGGTTTAAGTGGCCTGTTGGGACGGAAAACTTACTGTCACATAACAGTATAACGTCGACCTGGAACGCAAATTGGATTTTTCGTTCGGTTTTATGACTCAAATTTAAAGTAGAAGGGCCTTGGAAATTCATTAGGTTTATGGCCACGAGAGGCAAACATTTAAAGATTTTATTTAGAAGGAGACAAGAATTGCAAAAAAGAATTAATATATTCAAAGTTTTAAAGTGTGATGGTCCATCTTATAGAAAAATTAATTCCGCGCTGTATGATGGCAAAGGCAAAAAGCGGAATTGGAACTAAAGCGAAACAAGTTTTATAGTTCAGCAGGGTATTTATTATTAGTTCTGAGGTGAAAATCTTGCATTACTGTCAACTTTCAAAGGAATTTAAAAACAACTGGATGCTGGCCGATATTTTATCACAAGAGCACCGTCATACAAAATAATATTTTCTGACAGTACTGGGTAGTAGCAGTGGCGGATTCAGGGGGGGGGGCAGAGGGGCCCGGGCCCCCCTCCCCTTCCTGACATTAAACTTTTTTTTAGTTCTAGGGCAAAATTTTATTTACTTCATTAACCGCAATTTTTAACAAAATTTACCCGCAACATAACATTTTTTAATATTTTGGTAAAAATTACTTAGTATTCCAATAATTTTCTCATTTTCTATTCCTAACAATTTTTATTTCAGAATAAGACTTAATAAAAACAACAAGGAGAAGATTTATTTTGTTTTTTGCTTCCTCTTTGGCCCCTCCCCCCTCGAAATCGTGGATCCGCCACTGGGAAGTAGCAGCCAAAAATCTGGACTTATTTAGAGAACAGGCAACGTGATCAGGCGATTTTGTAAAGATCGTTTGACTCCGTGGAGTGTTTTGAAGAAAAATCCAAGCTGCAACGAAATAAAATAAAAACCAAAAAAAGAAGCACGCCACAAAGAAATTGAAAAAATTAACATAAGGTATATTAGAACTGTCATAATAGGGATTTGTAAGGATTAAATTGGTTTAAAGAACAAGTCTTGGACATACATGAAAAAATTAATCAACGCAGAATCGAAAAAAGTGCAATTTTTCCCATTTTGACGTGTACGCCAATGTCAATGGATAGAATATCTTTTTTTTTTTGAATTTGTATAATGAAAGTATAAGTAGAAAATCTATAAACTGTATTATACCACCGGCGTCGCCGTCCGAATTTTTCTACATCTAGCATAGGAAATTTCGTAATTGCATATTTTTCATTAATTTTACTTAGGTACTAAATTTGATTATTTTTGAGAATTTATTATTGTTGAACATTTGTGATACCAGTGTATCTTATACATTTAAAATAAAGAATATGGATATAAATACTTAAAAGCAGTAATTTAGCTTTTCAAATCCTGGCCTAATGGTTTAATGAAACTTGCATTTAGTATTATACACAAAGCGTTTTACTCTACAGACAAGTAAATTTTCTTTTGAGCGATGTGTATACATTTAGGCAACCGCAAGGACTGAAAAAAAGATTTTTTGGAGAGCTTAGTTTTTGGGAAAATTGAATAGACAAATAATAAATTAAACGAATAGTATTTAAAAAAAATAACCACAATATGCGGACGCTCTTGGAGTGTCAATTATAGATTTAACACTACTTTGTGATACACCGTTTAAAAGGACAATTTATTTTCTCTGAAAAGGGCATGTTAGCATTTTTCTCTAATATGCTTTTTTGAATACTGAATGATTTTTTTTTCATAATCTTAAAAATTAACCTCAATTATGGATGCCAATTAAGTGCTAACCGTGGGCTTGGCCCACTTAGGTAATACATCGTTGAAAAAATAATTTAATTTTTTCAATAAGGTTGATTACACATTTTCTGCAAAATGCCTTTTGAGAAAGTTACATAAAACTTAGTAATTTTGGCCCATTTTGCATAGAGTATAAAAATACCTAGGAAACGGATGTAGGTACAGTTCACGATTCGTGTCTCTGGAAGTGGGCAATGTGACTTTTATCTAACTTTGCATTTATAGGGGAGGGAAGTAAATTAAAATTTTTGGGTTTGTTAATTTTTCCTATAATTTTATCATAGTTTATATCAGCCTTCCAAAGCTTAGATATCTAGCGTCAGTCTGTCAATTTCAGCTTTGTAGCATGTCCAAAAGTACAGTAGAATTTTGATGATCTATACATGAGTGAGTCAGTGGCAATTTCAATGTTTTTTAAAATTTCGTTACTACTTTACCTACTTCTTTATGGAAGTCCATGAAACTTAGAGGGATTGTTAAATCTATAAAGATCTACGACTGTGCAAGGTTTGATTAGCGTAGCTTATTCCAAACTAGACTTTCAGATAGGTCAGGGTGCCTTCAGATATTAGTAAGACCATATGCGTGAATCTTCACAGGAATAAACCGCTTTGAAACTCATAAATTAATTTTGAGATTTCAATGGCTGGATGCGATTTCAATTCATACCTACAAATATATCATATAAAAACTATCAAAATCGTACAATGTTGTAAATATCTGGAGAAAAATAGCCATTATTCAGAATTTACCAGATTTCAAAATATTTCAATAGTAATGTTTCACAAACCATATAAAATATCTAGTAAATCTCGTTAATTCTCCTGACTTTATGAGTTGATAAAGTTTTTTACTAGGGTTTCTACAAGAATTTTTATTGATACTCGTACGGCACTTTGTATCGATACCGTTCCTGGTGTTATGAGTGTTGATACAGTCACAACAAATTGTATGACACCATGACACTTTACAAGAAGGTGGAAGTTGAAGGTTGGTGAGCTAAGGGGCGTTATTAACCATAACTGACAGTTGTTTTTATTATTGCAACAATGTTGTGACGTTGTTGTGTATTGTTGATACAATTAAAAGTAACGTCACGATTGGTAAAAAGCTCGTGGATAGGATATACGGTTTATACCACGACTGCATGACACAGAGTGTAATTATACTCATAATACTATTAAAAATAAAAGACAAAATAAGTACTACTAGATATGCATTCTGCGAAATAGCTCTCTCTTTGGGTTACAGTAAAGTCGAGAGTCGGGGATTCCCCGAATTCTTGAATACCGAAACGTAGAATAAAACAAACAACGATCAAACAAAGCAGTATTGCAAAATAAAATATAAATTAGTGTTGGCAAAGCTGGCACAATTTTAAGTAGCTTATAGCTTACCGCTCTCACTGTTTCATGACACAATTGTGCTGACACATTGCCTTAATACAGCAAGCATTGTCAGCGTCATTGTATCGACACGAGAAAATTTGCTGTGTTACCCATGCTTACTCGTACATGCTGAACCTAATTTTCTTTAATACTTTTTTCTTGTTTTAGAAGAAGAGAGATATCGCTGCCCAAATTGCCCAAGATCCTACAAAATCAGTCGGCACGTTAAAAGACATTTAACTTACGAATGCGGTGTGATACCGAGGTTTCAGTGTTCTATCTGTTTTTCTCGTTTTAAATTTAGCTATCAAATAAAAAACCACATGGCTAAAGAACATAATCAAAAAAATTAACTGGTTTAATACAATTGTTTACCTTTAAAGTTTTGGAATAAAATCATCATCAGCGCAGTCACAATTTCTTTGTACTATTTGTTTGAAACTCGTAGACAATGACTTTATTTATTTTTTTTATTTTAAACACGACCTTTCGGTTAATAAGCATCTCTAACCGTCGTTTTCAAGTGTAAACTAAACAATCCAATCTAGAGACCACTACTTATACTACTTGGTGTGCAGTCAGGTGTGACGCCCCGCCGCCTTTTTAATCCTAAGACGCTTGTTTTCCTTAAGGAGTGGTTTCCATATGTTTGTTATATCCGTGCTTGGTTGACTAAAAACTTATTTGTTATGCACTATAAATGCAGCTTCAATAAATTTTCGTTTTCGCTAGTGCGACTCCTTATGCAAAACTTTAGATTCAGACCATTGAATCCTGTGATCGTTTGACCATACATGATCCAGTAAATCGCTTAATTGGGTACTTTTTAGATGTTCATTTACTCTTTTACGCGTTTCGTTTCACCTACATATGATTTACCACACCCACACTGGATTTGGTAAATACATTACTTATTATTTGAAGAATCATATTTCCCGATGAAAATACAGTTTTTATATTATTGTGTTCGGCTATTCGTCTTATATTTTCTGAAATCCCTTGAACATATGGAATGTTCTTAACACCAAATGGATTATTATTTTGACAATTTCCTACATTTGGTTTGTTTTTGATTTTAGAGATCGTTGAGTTTATTAATTTCTCGAAATAACCATTCTGTTGGAAGTCCTTTTTAATCTTGTGGATTTCTGTGGTTAATTCTTAATTATTACTACAAATATTTACGGCTCTTAAATACAAACTTCCTATAACTCTTTGTTTGGTAGCAACAGAATGATTAGACTTAAAATTTAGGTACTTATCCGTGTTTGTTTTCTATATACAGTGGTTTTGATGTTTCTGTCTATTCGTTTGACAAGGACATCCAAGAAAAGTAAGGTTGGTCCAATGCCGTTCAGATGGTATAGAATATTCTGCAGTTCGTCATAATTTTCCGGCCATATAATAAATGTGTCATCTATGTATCGCAGCCAAAGCAGTGCAGCACTCCATGTAGATGTTTGCTACCACTGGCGAAAGAGACGAACCCATTGGAAGCCCATTATTTTTCGCGTAAAACTTATCTTTCAGTGGAAAGTAAGAGTTACCGAGGCAGAGCTCCAACAGATCCATCACTGCCTCCACCGATAGCGTTGTTCTCTCGTGAAGTGTATCATCTGTTTGTTATTTGCTTTTGATGATACTGAATGACCCATTTATTGTCACGTTGTTGTAGACTTTCTACATCAAAACTCACCAATCTATCGTTGTGATCTAACTCGATCCTTTATAAAATCTCGACAAAATGTTCCGAGTTTTTAACAAAATATTGGGACTCATCCTGTAATGGTTGAATAATATCTAACTAAAACCTCGACAAAGTGATGGTCGGTGAGTCCCTGAAGCAATTGGTCGCAGTCGTATATCCTTCTTATGGATCTTTGGTAGTCCAGAGAAATGTGTTGCCTTACTGTGGTGTGGAGTCCGGCGGAATCTAACAGCGTCCGGGATATACTCAGCATACTTCTTGAACGTCCTGTAGATGCGTCCTTTTATGGTTGTGGTTGGATTTTTTGGTAGTGGTTTGTAGTCTCCTTTCTCCAGAACTTCTTCTATCTTTTTGTCGTATCTCTCGACTTCCATGATCACTGTCGCGTTTTCTTTGTCGGCAGGTAGAATCTTGGTCTGGCATTCTGCAGGTTCTTGATTGCCAGTTGTTCTTAACGGTGTGCGTTTTGTTGCTTTTTTCTATCCAAGGTTGTTCTTATTAAATAAGACTCTTATTGCTGCAACATAAATGTTTCGATTTGGTTCGGTTTGGTTTGGTTTCATGCCCTCTAGGATCCCGGGAACGAAGTCAAGGAAGTTTTGTTTTGTTACAAAGATGAGGCAAGTCATAAGACGCTATTTTGTAGCAGCGCTGTTTTGAAGCAGCGCAATTTTGATCCCTGATTTTTTTTTGCTTACTATAATATCGAATCCTGTCAGTTTATTGTAGTGGTTCTACCTGGCCAACAATGTCATCATTCATATCGTGCGATCAGAAGGGCTTTGGCCAATAGAAAGCTTTGAAACAACTCTGAATCGTCACGTGTTATGCAAAAAAATCTCTACCACGCCGTCGTCTGCATAAACCTTTTTGTACAAGCTGTCATCATTCGGCCTATAACACTTCTTGTAGTAAATCAAACCGGGTCTCCAAAATCTTACAGCGAGGTAGAGATACAGGGGGTAACGGCTGTCGGTCATCCTTGGATGTCTTCGCGCGACTTGGCCAGTGGCGATACTATGTATTCTATATAGCTACGCTGTCTGTATTTATCAACATGTGCCTGGGTCAGATTCAGCCCTTAAACAGGAGTGGGTTGGAAAGATTTTTTAATTACCTTTACAGTGCAGTGCTGGTATTACTTTAAAAACTCGTCGATCCGTTTTTGAGATTACCGCTAGTCGCGTAAAAAAATTGTAAATGATAATTTGAAACGCAAATATTTTAAAAAACGGATTGGTAGAACGACAAAAAAACTTGTAGGTACCTATCGCGATACCGTAAACTTTAGTTTTGGTTTTTTTTTAATACTTTTGTTTTATTATATTGTGCCTAAAAAACAAGCTTTTAAATAATTTTTGCATTACGTTCTAGCTGATGAATACAAGCAGTTCGTGCATAATTTGAACTTATGCCTTTAAATTATTTCATATTTTTAAGCTTTATCGTATCGTATCTTTTTCCTCAAATATTTTCTTTTTTTTTTCAGAAGTATGGTTTCATAACGGCCAATTTAGTTGTCCGAAATGTGACAAAACATACAAATCTGACAAAACTTTTGCAAGACATCTCAAGTTCGGATGCTCGGACTCTTTACCGAAATTTAAGTGTCGATATTGTTTTAAAAGATACCGTTTTAAGTTTTTACTGAAAATTCACGTATCAAGAGAGCACTAAATATACATTTTTTTTTACCTTCGTCAAAAAATGCAATTTTACGCACTATTAATAACCAAAACATGGCTTTGTTGGTCTATTAACGCCTCGTCCGGTCTACCTTGCGTGGAATACTTCTTGCTTACTCATTCGCAGTTAATTTGAGCTAGTTATTACTGGCTAAACGTTATCGCAAGCTCACGTTTGGGTTTTTTTTGTTTTTTAATGAAGGTATAAAAAACTGTGTTTTTTTTTGTTGGGGTCTTAGCTACTCGCTGTTAAACTACTATTTTCAGTGTGAGAGTTCGTATCGCAATGATGAGGTACATACCTTTCTTTCGAACATTGTATTTTGTTAAATTAAAAACATTCATTAACCTACAACATTTGTTTAGCAAGTAAGGTTTCTTATTAAGATTTACTTTTCAACGATGAGGTACAAACCATTGTTTTTTGTAATATATCATACTTTTTGTACATAGGTGAAAAAGCTCCAAATACAAAAGCTGCATAATTTTTTTTGTATTATCTTGTGGGCTAGGTATTTCAGAAGTCACAGATGTCATTCCTTATGGCAAATTTTGACAGAAACTTTCTTAAGTTAACGGAAACATCCTGTATATTATGTGCCGAAACTAAAGATATCTTTTTTATAAAAAAATTAATAAAGGAATGCAGTATTCATTCAGGTTCTTATAATACTCAAAGGCCTGGTTGTGATGGCTCGGAGCTAATTTAAAGCTTGCCATTGGCCAAAGCAAAAATAGGTAGCCAGGAGGTATTAAGAGAGAGAGAGCGCAGCCTGAAAATTGCAAGCGTTTCTTTTTTCTATTTTTTAGAGGCGCGAACAATGTTATGTGCCATTAGAATAAAAAAATGACATAGCGCGATTGGTATAAGATATGTCCTTTGATTTTAACCATTTTTTTTAGACACATTTCAAAAAACCAATGATGGTCGACAATTTCAAGGAATGGACACTAAATTTTACTGTCGTTTTTGCGCCAAAGTATTTAATAAATACCAAACTTATACAGTTCATAAGGCAACACTTGCTCATCAGCTCAAGTGTCAAAAAGCAATGAAGTTTGAAAAACTTTTAAGTATGTATGAGCCGTACAAACGCTAGTGAGAAGCTAATTTTATTGTCGTGAAAATTACATTAAAAATAAAGGTTAAAAATAAAGTAATAATAATTTTTTTTGTGAAGTTTGCCATAGCAAGCTTTGCTAAGAGGGTAGAAATTCAGGACACTCATTATGTTAGGGTAGAAGGTCCGGTTAGTGAAAATATCAAGTTTAAAGCCGTAAATAATAATTACCATTCCTTAATGCTTTAAAATCGAAAAATAGAAAATTTTAGGTAAGTACAACTGTGTAAAGCTGGAGTTTCTAGAGAATTAAAAAGCAAACATTGTCACTTTTTCTAGTTTTCGACCTGGTGCTGCCCTCATTTCGTCCAAAAATTTCCAGTTTTTTGACCGGTCTAAAACTGAGGTTTTCCTAGGTCGAAACTGGTGAATGTCGAGAACCGGGTATTATTTGACCATTAGCGGACGAGACATTGGTGTTTATCGCCCACTCCTGGTCGAAAACTGGCAATTTGAAAGCACATTTTTGCCGTGATTAGCAACCGTTCAAACTAGAGACTAAAATTTAAAAGCAGATGATTTTTAATAAAAATAGCACACAGTGTGCCTGGATGAAGTATAGGTTACATAAAAATGGTTCCAAAAACTAATTGCACATTTTGAATATGGACTCTTTCCTGACTTCAGAGCCATATTCATATAAATCCTAGCTGATCCTTTTCTCGAAATTTTTGACATTTTTCTAGTTAGTCTAGGCGCTGGCTCCTGTCACGTGTGACCTAATATGTGCGCTCAGTTTGAGTGCGGGGCTTTGTTAAGCACCCATAGCAGTATAAAAAAAGTTTGGTCACGTGGTCGAACTCATGGTCATTTGGCCGCCATCTTTAAAAATGACCTCCAATTTAAGAGATTTTTTGGGTAAGCGTATTTGCCTGACCAGTTTTTTAAAGCTTCTTTTACCCCTTTTTGAAAAGCAAACAAATTTTTTGACAAATTACGTAGTTTTTGAGATATACAAAAAAATCAAAAAATATGCGGCATACATAATTCGATGTTTTTGTTCCATAGAAGTACGACAATGGCATGGGTCCATTAAGGGAAAAAACAATTTATGCACAGCTAAGCGAATCCTAGTTACATATTTAAACTCAGCGTCAAAAATCTTACAAAAAACATATTTGATACTTTTCTCTTAAATTGACAGGTGGTCACGTGATTTTGGCAACTTCTTAACGGTTTGAGCTAGAGACTTGGTTCTTTTTTTGATTTGTAGACAAAAATGTCCCATCAAAATTAATCATCACTGGCATGTTTTTAAATTTATAAAAATATATACAGGGTGTCCTAAAAATCCGGGTCTATCCAAATATCTGCTGAACTATTGCAGATAACTGAACCATATTTGGTAGTGATCAATGACATCGAGAGATTTATTTTATGCATACATAAAATATAATAAAATATAATAACAGTAAAAATAAAGAGCCCTCAACAAGTTAACGGCAAATTCAGTTGAAAAGGGTACACTAGAAGATTGGATTTTCAATAAACCAAAACATATTAACAAGACTTATTTTATAATAATTTTTAATGGGTTCAAAAAAATGTCATATAGAAATAGAGGTATATGATACCGGTAACAGCGTTAGTATAAGTTTTTGTGTTTGCCCCTCTGAGTGGGTACATGAAAAAAACCTTTTAAACTGATGTAACTCGTAAACGAAATGATCGATGGCTGTTTCGTTTTATCCATTTATCAGGGAAAATACTACGAATTTACTTTTTTAGGTGAAATAAAGCAAATATTTACCTGTAGATAAGCAGGTACTAAAACCAAAAGAAAATTTTAGGCCTATTAAATATAGTATGTATTCCAGATACATTTACTTACTTATTTTATGGAGATTTATGTAAGAAATAGGTATTTATTTATTGCTCGACATTACAAAAACCCCTGTAAATATTTTTAACTCCTATAGAGCAGCTGTAGCGTTTTAACCAAAATTGTATATCTTACACAGTTTTCGAAATCGAACTTTATCTGGGACACCCTGTATATTATCTCAGTGTTAAAAAATTATGGATACCGAAGTTAGAAATAGTGCCAATTGAAATGGAGATGAAAAGTGATAATCAGGGATATCGGGCCTAAAAAGAAGTACGAAAAGTAGCGTATAAAGCATTTTTTTTTCTTGGCGAATTGTAGAGGGTGACACCAGTTTTAAATAAAAGTTTCACTTCAGAAATACTATCGCAAGAATAAAGGGAAATGTACCAATATCAACATTTTTATCAGAAAATTTAAAAAAATTTATTTGGAAAAGTATAAAATTTTAATTATGCAACAGTTAAAATATCGAAATGCGGATTCGACTAGTTATAAAATTTGTTTTGGGCGCCAGGTGGCACCGTATTCAAAATTTTTAAAAATATGTTTTGTCGTCAAAATTGGATAATTTTGACTACAAATCAAAAAAAGAACCAAGTCTCTAGCTCAAACCATTAAGAAGTTGTCAAAACCACGTGACCACCTGTCAATTTAAGAGAAAAGTATCAAATATGTTTTTTGTAAGATTTTTGACGCTGAGTTTAAATATGTGACTAGGATTCGCTTATCTGTGCATAAGTTGTTTTTTCCCTTAATGGACCCATGCCATTGTCGTACTTCTATGGAACGAAAACATCGAATTATGTATGCCGCATATTTTTTGTTTTTTTCAGGAAAACTATTAACTTTACGACAAAAAGTGTACTATCCTTTTTTAAAGATAATTAAATTATCTTTTAGCTGAAGTACATTTTAACCCCGCAGGGGTTCGTTTTACATAAGAAAAATTACCCACAAAAATAAAATTGTAAATTACGCTTCGGCCATGTTTAAGCCGCCATATCTACCTTAGTATCAGTTCCTGTTTGAAACTAATAGCCATTTCTTATTTAGCTTGACATCCTTTTTCGTTCTGTGTAGTTTTCTAGTAACTTTCATGACTTTGGTGAAAATATGAAAATTTTGTACCTGGGGGTAGGTACAGGCCAATTTAGTGGTTTTTTGAGTGTAACTCGAGAACCGCTTAATCTACAGCAAATATTAGACCCACCATGAATACATCTTAACAATCTAAATGTTTTTTATATTTTATGTTTTTTTTATAAAACCAGTAGTTTTCTTGAAAAAATAAAAAAAACCTAAAAAAAAAATAGTGTGTTTGAGGAACTTACAGAATTTATGGTATAGAGACAAATAAAAAACAAAGTATTGATAGTGATTTGGAGAGGCCATTATAGTAGAAGCTAATCACAATTTGTTTGGGTAAAATCGATGTCATAATAAATAAGTTACGTACATTTGATTCAAACTCCTTTTCGCCATCTTTAAATAAAGATGGCGGGTTGTTTATGCAGGATTTTCGCAGGTATCTCCATTCTTTTTGAGACATGGTCTTATGACGAATCGATTAAAATATATGAGTATCGGTTTGCAAGTCAAGCCCAAAATCCTACTGGGCTCTTAGACTATATACTTCGTTCCGGCACACTGTGAGCAGATAAAATATTAAGCGGCGTTTTTATTACAGTGAGTACCACATTTGCTTCCTTGCGCTATGCAAATGCAGTACTCCCACCCACTCGTACCCGAAACAGAAGTTAAAATATTATTTTTTGGCAATTTTTGGGATAATCCTCTTATAGAAAGTCGAGAAAACCTATATTTGGACCATAAAAAACAATATAAATAATTAGTGTGGTCAAGGCAACCCAGTTTCTCGACCGGTCAGATTTCAAGAGTTCAAATAATACCAGTATTTCGACCCCCAAAAATTTTTGATTTGTTTTGCAAAGATTTCTAAAGATATAATTTCAAAAAGGCGGTCGGGACTGGGACATAGATTGTGGGTAATAAAAACTTTCTTCTCTGGCTGCTAAAATTGATCTAACTTAAATAAATACAACATGAGAGCGAACCCAAGGCAAAAACTTAAAAACCCAGTTTTCGACCGCCCGGTCAAATAATTAAATTTGCCTTTTCATTATTATAGTTAGCTGACCCCCCATTTTTTTAAACAAATTGTTAATAATTTTAACTAGAATATATATTTTTGGACTTTTGGATTTGTAAAATTACTCAACTTACATCAAGCGCGGATCTGGGACAAAATCTAGGGGGGGGGGGTAATAGTCGACGAATTTTTTTTTTTGTAATATAATTTTTTTTTCTAGAGGGGGGGGTAATTCTCCTGTTTTTCCTTATTTTATTGGGAACAAGTGCAAATTTTTCTTTCTAGGGGGGTAATTACCCCGTTACCCCCCTCAAATCCGCGCTTGACTTACATGCTATTTCCCTCAGGCACTTCCACTATCCAAAAATGAAGATTTATTGAGTAAGCTCTAAGAGCGTGTGTATGCTCTTAAAGACAAAGTTGTACTGACGTTGTTTTTGGCACGATTTTAGTCCGATTTTCACCAATTGCTGGGGAGAGGACCAACGAACAAATACCCCCACTTACATTAGGCCACACATATTTTGTTTTCTTATTTTATGGCAAAAAGGATCAAAACGGACGAAAACTGGTGGTGGACGGTTAACCGGGCAGTGTACCTTACTGTAGAATTCCATAGCGATATGTCGCTTCTTATATTTTGCATTCTGTGCCTTGATTTCTACACGACTCCCTCCCTTCCCCGCCTACTGAAAACAGCTACACGTCAAGAAGTGTCGATTTCGATGTTTCAAAACGACTTGCAACTAACCAAAATAAAAACGACCGATCGATGTTGGTGTTCTGTGGCGTGTGTCTTCAGATGTTATGCTATTTGTATGTATATGGGTGAGTCTCCCGAAATGTCCCCCGATGGTGTTAACTAGAGACCCTGTATGTATGACATATTTCCACTAAAGAGAGACGCGACAAACCACCACCCTCTCGACATAGGCCTGGTATCGAATCCAAGATGGCGGCCGATGAGGGCAATTCCGCCACACATTCAGTTAGGTATAATTTGTTGAAATTGATGAATTTATGGGATTTAATCTGCAAATAAGTACAAATAATGTATTTTGTAGTGGCAAGAATATTTACACGATTGAAATTTAATGGATTTTTGGTAATTACTATATCCATATATGTAGCATACATTTTTTCTCTTAATACCGGGAGTACGGAAAAAAAGAGGGAGGTGGAATTAAAGGCGAGGGCTTTTATAGCTTTTTAAACTTAAGAAAACAATGAAGATAATATATATGCACTACGTAATTGTCATGAAGGTTATAAAGTTCGTGGTTTGGAGAAACGTCCAGGTTGGAAGGTTTTTCTTTGGTTTGAATTTTAAAGTTGTCATTAAAAATTGTAAGTTTTGCTCTTGCAAATAAGCAGCTGAAGTCTCCAGGCTCTGTTTAACAGCTTGGCGTATTAAATCATATTCCAACCGCTTTCTCCTAAATTCTGGACTTTCCCTGAAATGTTCTTTGTTCATATATTTTGGACAGTCAGGAAATTTGATGATAGGAATAGCATCTAATAATTTAAAAATTTAGACCTCTGATTAGAATGGAATTTCGCCTCTCTGACGCTACATCACTAACTATTACCAAAGAAAATTGTTTATCACCAACACTTCAAAATGCATGCGAACATTTATAAAATATACCCTGTACATAATTTCGGTCAGCTCGGGTCAGCTCTTTGACTTACCTTTTTTAAGTCTTTGTTTATTTAGTGGCACATCCAATAGTTCTCCTGTGTTTGTGAAAAATTTGTTGGAACTTCCTCACTTTTAAGTGTAATTCACACACCTAACAATTTTCAAAAAACATTTTATTAAAAAATTAATGGATCCATGACGGATCTAGTTCCTTTCTAGATAGCTTTTAGGTTAGCACACTTCAAGTGAACTCCATGATATATCAGCCTTAAAAATAGTTTTTGGTTAATATCTCAAAAACGAAAGATCATACGAAGTTTTTAGACAAATTATTCCGAAAACCGCATATTAGTCCAGTCAACGAATGGGTTGTAGAGTGCATGGAGGGGGGGAGAATTTTTCTCTCTGGGAATATGTTAAGGGTAGTCAGGACGTTAACATACTAAAAGTCTCCACTCCTAGCCCTCCCGCTTCAGTGGCGTAGGGGGGTGAAAATGTGCATTTTTTAATATTTTTGCCATAAATCAATTACGGTGTGTTGTACAAAAAAAAATCTTCTATTAAAAATTAAAGAGGACTAAATTTCCCATTAAATGGTTATGCTAACCTTACCTTTAGTCATCACAGATTCTAAGACAAACACGACGAAAATCGGTAATTTTTGAAAAAAAAACTTTTTGCCCCATCTTTTTTTTTCAAATTTGTTAATCTAACACTTTTGTTTTAAATTCTAAAAGATATTCGGTAAAAATAACAATATAAAGCATTCAATTTAAAAACATATTTATTTATTTACTAATTTGTGCTTATAAATTAAAAGTTACAGGCGTTTTAGTTTAAAGTACATGTTTGTGATTTTCCACAAAAAAAAGTGTAGTTGCTTTTAGCAACATCTTTCTTTATCATCATCATAAGCCCTCGGACAAACTACAGATTTTTGACGGTACCCCGATGGAGGTACCTAAAAAATAAGAAGTAGATATTATTATTAAGGGTTGACATTATTGAACCACCTTAAAAATTGGATAGGTAACTAGGCATTTATACTTGGACTATTGATTCAGGACAAGGTTTTATAAAAAAACTTGTGTTGATTTAAGAAATTAGACTTCTAAAATTAAGTTCGAATATATTGGATCGGACGTGCGTACAAATTTACATTTATATTGAATATGGACTTTTACATCTTCAGGCATAGAAAGTGATGGTGATGATGATTTGTATTTTTATTAAAATTACAATACTATTGCCATTATTTACAAATTCACAAATAAGCTAATAAACTATACAACTAAGTACACATATGTATAAAGGAAAAGTGCATTTAGACCGTTCGTCTTATATCTACTTACTATTTTACCCAATAAGCTTATAAAATACTCAGGTGTGCATACCACATAAATTGCATAATATACTACATTTATTATACTTAGAGCATTTCTGGGTACATGTTTGGTATCGTCGAATTTTTTTAGCCCTATAAGTCCATTAATATACGTAGTAAAATCTTTTAAGTAAAGTTTATCAGATTTGTAAATTTTAGACCATTATTTTGTTTGTCTTGCTTTCTTGAATTGCGAAAGGCCAGCTTCTGGCTCCACTTCCGGAATTTCCTCTCAGTCAATAGTTTCGTATTCGTTTTTAGTTTTAAGCAATGTCGGAAGGCATTCCACGTCTTCGTCGTCTTCATTGTGATTAATTGAAACGGACACACCATTAAAACAATTTTCCTGACAATTGTGGCATAAATGGGAACAATTTAACGACATCTTTTTGCAGCTACATTTGATGCTACTGCAGTCAGTTGTGCATCTACAACAACAACATCTTTTGGTGCCACAGGATCTTGGGTGAAGACCGGAACTAGACAGTTTACTTTAAATTCCCAACCCCATAGTTCTGGAGCTAGCTAATTTCCTAACCAAAGCTGTACTTGATAACATGTTCTAGACGAATGTTGTTTTGTTGCTCCTTCACTTGGGGGAAGTGATGATAGATCAGATTTAATACTTGCTACCGATTTTAAAAATAACCGAAATCGGTACGCATTTAGGGAATTTTGATTTGTTGGAGAGTTATACCATTTTAACATGCATAAATATCCAGCATTTTCTACTTCAGCATGCGAGAAGCTGGGATTGTAAAATACTTTTGCTGAATTTTGGATTTCAGGGTGCTTTTGATAAAGCTTTATACATCCAAGCTTACTCCTTCGAAATGCTGCCGATGTTTAATTGCAACCAGTAAAAGCATGCAGGAACAGTATTCCTTTTAGCCCTAGCTGCTGCATCTTCCCTAATTACAGCTACATTGAATGCATTTTGTTAAGAGTTTTAATTTGCAGTGCTCACAATCAGCACATCAGCATCATCTGATGCTTGCAGCGTTGTGATTCCACATTCCTGAAGTTGGGAGCTTAGTAATTTTATAAGACGATCTTTGTTGTTTGTATTTGAAAGGAATTCCTGACTTTTTATACAATAGCGTCTTTTTTGTTCTGCAGCCTTGGTACTCATTTCTGTTATCTTATATCCATAAAAAACCACACTACAAAACTTGCTGCATAGTGGGTCTTGATGAATTTGACGTATCCATTACCAATTTCAGTAACTGAGGATCCTCTTTGCCACTCAACTTTATGCAATAGAAACCCCCCATCAATAACAATATCATAGTTTGTCAGATCTACGTTCTCGTTTGTTGGTTGAAAAAAGAAAACAGATTTTTTTGTTTTTCTCTTACCACTCTCATTGAATCAGGCTATAGGAAATGGAGCCAGTTCATATCGCATTCGCAGATATTCTTTGAAAAAGTAACAGTGGATCTATTGTAATGTTTTCATTGTGAATTTTATAAAGTTTTTTTAGAAACTCATTCCTGGAGCTAAACAAGTTTATTTTCTCCAATTACGGTTATTGTTCAATCTTCCTACGATTTATATTGACAGAGTTAATGGGGTGGTGCTTTCTAAAAACTCACCCAGTACATTACCCTAACTTTTATCTTTTCTCGCCCCTAGTGTATTATTTATAAATAATGCAAAAAGTAAATAGGAAAGTTTTTGTAATATTTGTGAAAGTTGAGAAATTTCATAAAAAATTTCAATTTGCTCTATCTTTTGACCAGTTGAAGGTAGATTGGTAGTAAGTACACATTTTTAAAGAAAATTGATCGGTCTTTTACTTTTATATAATCTAACACTTTTGTTTTAAATTCTAAAAGATATTCGGTAAAAATAACAATATAAAGCATTCAATTTAAAAACATATTTATTTATTTACTAATTTGTGCTTATAAATTAAAAGTTACAGGCGTTTTAGTTTAAAGTACATGTTTGTGATTTTCCACAAAAAAAAGTGTAGTTGCTTTTAGCAACATCTTTCTTTATCATCATCATAAGCCCTCGGACAAACTACAGATTTTTGACGGTACCCCGATGGAGGTACTTAAAAAATAAGAAGTAGATATTATTAAGGGTTGACATTATTGAACCACCTTAAAAATTGGATAGGTAACTAGGCATTTATACTTGGACTATTGATTCAGGACAAGGTTTTATAAAAAAACTTGTGTTGATTTAAGAAATTGGACTTCTAAAATTAAGTTCGAATATATTGGATCGGACGTGCGTACAAATTTACATTTATATTGAATATGGACTTTTGCATCTTCAGGCACAGAAAGTGATGGTGATGATGATTTGTATTTTTATTAAAATTACAATACATTTGCCATTATTTACAAATTCACAAATAAGCTAATAAACTATACAACTAAGTACACATATGTATAAAGGAAAAGTGCATTTAGACCGTTCGTCTTATATCTACTTACTATTTTACCCAATAAGCTTATAAAATACTCAGGTGTATATATATGCATACCACATAAATTGCATAATATACTACATTTATTATACTTAGAGCATTTCTGGGTACATGTTTGGTATCGTCGAATTTTTTTAGCCCTATAAGTCCATTAATATACGTAGTAAAATCTTTTAAGTAAAGTTTATCAGATTTGTAAATTTTAGACCATTATTTTGTTTGTCTTGCTTTCTTGAATTGCGAAAGGCCAGCTTCTGGCTCCACTTCCGGAATTTCCTCTCAGTCAATAGTTTCATATTCGTTTTTAGTTTTAAGCAATGTCGGAAGGCATTCCACGTCTTCGTCGTCTTCATTGTGATTAATTGAAACGGACACACCATTAAAACAATTTGCCTGACAATTGTGGCATAAATGGGAACAATTTAACGACATCTTTTTGCAGCTACATTTGATGCTACTGCAGTCAGTTGTGCATCTACAATAAATCATGTCCAAAATTTCTTTTGGTGCCACAGGATCTTGGGTGAAGACCGGAACTAGACAGTTTACTTTAAATTCCCAACCCCATAGTTCTGGAGCTAGCTAATTTCCTAACCAAAGCTGTACTTGATAACATGTTCTAGACGAATGTTGTTTTGTTGCTCCTTCACTTGGGGGAAGTGATGATAGATCAGATTTAATACTTGCTACCGATTTTAAAAATAACCGAAATCGCTACGCATTTAGGGAATTTTGATTTGTTGGAGAGTTATACCATTTTAACATGCATAAATATCCAGCATTTTCTACTTCAGCATGCAAGAAGCTGGGATTGTAAAATGCTTTTGCTGAATTTTGGATTTCAGGGTGCTTTTGATAAGGCTTTATACATCCAAGCTTACTCCTTCGAAATGCTGCCGATGTTTAATTGCAACCAGTAAAAGCATGCAGGAACAGTATTCCTTTTAGCCCTAGCTGCTGCATCTTCCCTAATTACAGCTACATTGAATGCATTTTGTTAAGAGTTTTAATTTGCAGTGCTCACAATCAGCACATCAGCATCATCTGATGCTTGCAGCGTTGTGATTCCACATTCCTGAAGTTGGGAGCTTAGTAATTTTATAAGACGATCTTTGTTGTTGGTATTTGAAAGGAATTCCTGACTTTTTATACAATAGCGTCTTTTTTGTTCTGCAGCCTTGGTACTCATTTCTGTTATCTTATATCCATAAAAAACCACACTACAAAACTTGCCTGCATAGTGGGTCTTGATGAATTTGACGTATCCATTACCAATTTCAGTAACTGAGGATCCTCTTTGCCACTCAACTTTATGCAATAGGAACCCCCCATCAATAACCATATCATAGTTTGTCAGATCTACATTCTAGTTTGTTGGTTGAAAAAACAAAACAGATTTTTTTGTTTTTCTCTTACCACTCTCATTGAATCAGGCTATAGGAAATGGAGCCAGTTCATATCGCATTCGCAGATATTCTTTGAAAAAGTAACAGTATCGTAATGTTTTCATTGTGAATTTTATAAAGTTTTTTTAGAAACTCATTCCTGGAGCTAAACAAGTTTATTTTCTCCAATTACGGTTATTGTTCAATCTTCCTACGATTTATATTGACAGAGTTAATGGGGTGGTGCTTTCTAAAAACTCACCCAGTACATTACCCTAACTTTTATCTTTTCTCGCCCCTAATGTATTATTTATAAAACATGCAAAAAGTAAATAGGAAAGTTTTTGTAATATTTGTGAAAGTTGAGAAATTTCATAAAAAATTTCAATTTGCTCTATCTTTTGACCAGTTGAAGGTAGATTGGTAATAAGTACACATTTTTAAAGAAAATTGATCGGTCTTTTACTTTTATATTAACAAACTTCATCTAAAGTCAAAAACAAATCTGTTAGATGAACAAGTTTGATAAAAAATATGAGCCAATAATATGTTTTTCAAAAATTACCGATTTTCGGTAGCCACTATCTCAGCATGTGTTTCATTAAGGTTAAAGCTAGCTAAGTGATAGGACCATTTGGAGAAGAAGTAACAAATGATAATGGCTTGAGACTGATGCAATTGTGTGAAACCCACAACCCAAAAATAAATAATGGTTTTTTTAGGCATAAGGATATTCATCGATATACCTGGATTCAGCCAACAAGAAATCTTAAATCAATCATTGACTATGCTATAGGTGGACAACACTCGCAATTAAAGTGGTATGATGTGCGAGCACTTCGTGGTGTTACCTGTGGATCTGACCACCATCTGGTAAAAGCAAAAATATTATTCCCTTTCAGAAAAACACATAAGGACGAAAGTATTGAAGAAAATGAAAACCTAGAATGCATCGAAGACAATTAAAAATACAACTTTAGAAGTCTAGAAATCGAAAGTACTCAAAGATTGTATCAGAACCGATTAGATAAAAAATTAATAAACACAGAACACTCATTTGAAGAGATATATACAAACATAATAAAAAGCTTGAAGGAAGCAAGCATCGAAGCTGTTGGATACCAAGATAATAGAAATAGCAGGAAGATGTGGTGGACGGATAAAATACAGGAAATGGTCAAAGAGAAAAAACGCACATACTTGAAATTTCTCAGTACTAAAGAACAAAGAGACCTAGAAATCTACAGGGAAACCAAAAGACAGCTGAGAAATTTGATACGCACAGAAAAAAATAAACTGTTCGAGCGCCACGATATCAATACACACGTAGGAGGTAGGCAGAGTTCTGAAGTATGGAAATTCATATCTACAGTAAAAAACCCAACAAAAGAAAAAGTAAACATCCAGATCATCAAACCAGAACAATGGACAGAACACTACAAGGGACTGCTGCAGGAAACGAGACCCGAATATTTGGCAGCCTCTCCGAGGAGAGACATAGAAGTACACGGAGAGGAAGTAATCATCGAAAAAGAAATGATAAAAAATAGTATTAAAAAGCTTAAATCCGGAAAAGCTAGCGAACCTGGAATATATGCTGAAATGCTCAAATATGGATCAGAGAAACTAATCGAAAATCTCACATATATTATCAATCAATGCATAAACGGACATCCAGTACCTGATGATTGGAAAATTGCATTCATATTCTCAATACATAAAAAAGGAAACAAGCTGGATTGCAACAATTACAGAGGAATTTCAGTAACCAGTACTCTCAGTAAATTGTACGGTAGGATTCTTAGAGATCTAATAGAGAAGGATTTTCATGAACAAGAAGAAGAAGAGCAAAGTGGGTTTCGTGCAGGCAGATCTTGTAGTGATAATGTTTTTTGTCTTAAACAAGTAATTGAGAAAAGGAGCGCCAGAAGTATAGAGACTCATGTTACCTTTGCGGACCTACAAAAAGCATATGATACCGTTCCAGTAGAAATACTATGGACAGTGCTTGAGCAGACTAATATCAATCATACATATATAAAAGCGATAAAAGAACTATACAAAGGGTGAAAATCTAAAATTAAAATTGGAAATCGACTTTCAAAAGAATTCCTGGTAACAAAAGGCTTAAGACAGGGGGATGTTGTATTTCTCCAACTCTTTTTAAAATATATATCGCAGTAGCTCTAAAAAACTGGAAACGGAAAGTGCACGGCATGGGAATACAACTTAACGACCGATTTACCATATACACACTACAGTTTGCTGACGACCAAGTAATTGTAGCTAATGATAAAGAGGACATGGAGTATATGATGAGAAAGTTAATGGAAGAATACCAAAAGTAGGGATTAACAGTGAACGTGGACAAGACACAGTACTTATGTATTGGAAACGAATCCAGTGAGTTAGAACTAGACAATGGACAAGTAATATCTCCATGCAATGAGTATGTATACTTGGGTGTCACATTTGATAAGACAGGAACAGACTGTAAAGAACTGGAAAAAAGATTTAGTAAAAGCAAAAAAGGTTATTGGATGTCTTAACAATATTTTATGGAGCAGAGAGATAAAAAAGAATGTAAAATTTAACATATATGAAACAATGGTGAAAAGCACGCTGTTGTATGGAATAGAGACTTGTCGCGTAACAGAAAAATACAAAACAAAAATGGAAAGTGTCGAAAATGAGATTATAAAAAAAAGAATGGGAATCGAAGGGAGCATAACCGATGACATCACTAAAAGACAACTGATATGGTACGGCCATGTACAACGGATAAACGACGAACGATTACCAAAGCAGGTCCTAGAATGGCAACCAATAGGGCGCAGAAAAAGAGGGCGTCCAAAACTAGAATGGCAACAGTCAATCCAAAGATCAATGAGTCAAAAAAATCTGACAGAAGATGATTTTCAGGATCGAAGGAGGTGGAGAATAGGCGTCGGACAACGTAGAAAAACGTTCTAAACCGACTAAATAAATAAAGCTAGCATAACGGTTTTGTAGGGAATTAAGTCTTCTTTAATTTTTAATAGAACATTTTTTTTGTACAACTTACCGTAATCGAGTTAAAGGCAAAAAACCGAAAAAGTGCACCTTTTAACCCCCCTCCGCCATTGAAGTGGTGGTGCTAGGGGTGGGGACTTTTAGTATGTTTACCTTCTAACTGCCCAAATACATTCCTGAAGAGAAAAATTCTCCCCCCTCCATGCACTCTACAACCCTCTAATGCCCATTCATTGACTGAACTATATTGATGTAATGCTCCGTTAAAAAGCAGCATATTTTCTAATTGTCAAAAAACTGTGTGTTAGGTACAGTGTCGAGCACTATTTTACCTAAAAATTTTTTGAAAATCGGTTTAGCGGTTTAGGGGCTATCGTGTTACGGACAGACGTACACACACACACACAGACATACATCACGACGATATTGCTAAGATAGATCAAAATACACCCATTGGCGGATCCAGGATTTCCCGGGGAAAGGGGCCAAAGTGATAGCAAATACCAAGCTGTTTATTTTTGTCTGAGCTGTGAAATTTAGCGTCAAAGGGTGATTCAGATGCGCCGCAGGCGAAAAATGTTGACAAATTTAAATAAGTGATATGGCAGAACTAAAAATAAATCTTTGTCTGGAGGGGAGGGGGGTGCCCGAGCCCCCCTGGATCCGCCACTTAATACAACCAAATAAAATATTCTGCGTTATCTCAAAAAAAAAACATTCGTCGAAAAGAATTTCTCTAGCTATTGCTGCTCGGGCTAGGAAGGTAAAAAACACACAATCTGATATATTTATACCATTGACCACTTGTTTGGGACAAAATCCTCCCGCTTGATAGCATCTTTCCTTTTGTTCACAAGTTCTCCATCTTTAGGAAATTTAAAAATTGAGTATCTTTTTCCTTGATTACTATAATTGGTTTTGCAATTTGGAACGGCGCAACGACCTGGCATCTCTAAAAAAATAGGAACACAATTTTCTGAACCATAAATTCACCAGCATTTATATAAAATAACCTCAATTACAAGGTATTATAACCGAATTAAAAAAAAAATAGAACCACTGGATAACTTAGAATCCACTTCGGTCGGTTCAGTCTCGCAATTTAGATTAGATTAAATTAAATTAACTGACATTAACTTACCCTAATCTAAATTGGACTATAACTTTCTCGATTTTCCCAGTTTTTCGGAAGTTTGTCTGTAAAGATCGTATTTTAGGCCTTTAGGAACATTCCTAAGTAACACATTTTTCACAAAAAAATTTCTTAAGTTAGTCTAATTTGGCTTAGGGTAAGTTAATTTTTAAGTTATTTGCTAGGATAAACATAACACTTAGAGTTGCCAGAGTTGGGTTTTCCGAAACACAGAGGTCCAAATGCGGGAAAATCGCGAAAAATCGGGACGTCTGGAAACCCTAAACCCACTATTCCCCTGGATATCGTATCACTACACTATGTGATTACCCGACAAACCCCATGAATCCCAAGATTCACTATAAATGCACCGTAAAAGTGATCAAATGGTCCATTACAACCCCTCTGAATAAACACTAAAAAGTCAAGTCATATGAACCGACAAGGTAAGAAATCACCATTACCTGAAAATGTTTTTAATCAACGACGCAAGCTCTTGGGTTCATATTTCTTTTAAAAAATGAATAAAAAATCCAATCGAAAACACTTTTGACGCTTCAAAAATTTCAACGACATCAATCGTAAACAAACAAGTAAACAAACAATCGATCGCCCTAAGCCCAGAAGTTCCTACGCCTTATATACAGGTCGTGGTGGACAAACCCATGAAATTAACATTTTTTAGTTATGTTATTTTCTTGCCAAATTCATTGGTGTTTCACTAAAATAATTTAAGGCGACAAATTCGATTCAGCTAATTTTTTACGCAAATGACAACAAGGCAAAATATTTAAATATCAGTCAATAGGTGGCACTACATATTAGAGTCCTAGGGACACCTATTCTGTTTCTAAATTGTGGGCCTTACTAAAATTTTAGGGATGACAAAAAACAAGACATTTTGAGTTTGACACTGACGTTAATTTTTGCCCAAAAACACAAGTGGGCGGCTAGTTTTCCAATAGCAACAGAAAAAATAAAAGAATAGAGTAAATACCAAAGCCTATTTTTTTGTCAAAATCCAGGGGATGACATTTCATCTTATAAATAAAAATAGAAAAAAAGTGTTTATTTACTGTGATAGAAAATACTGATAATCGCGAAGAAGACGTAGCCACAATAGGATGGAACACATAATATTCCTATGAGCCTGCCTCCAAATACATCTAGCAAAATATATTTAAAGACCTTCCGATATCATTGATCCAGAAGATGAAAACGAAAATCTCCTGATCCACAGATGCTGCACAGGATAAGAAGTAATGTTTTCGGCAATCATTGTAAATTAAATATAATAAATGAGTTGTTTTTATTGTAGTACTTTACTTTTGTTTCCACAACCTCGTAGAAAAAATATTGTACCTACATACTTAACGAATGTGTTTAGGGCGTCTTCCGCACTGATTAGGTAAATTACTATTTCCTGCGACCACATATAAAAATGTTGGATTTTACACGATTTGCATCCTCAGAAAACATTAAATTTCATCCGTGTGCAGAAATTTTTTCGCACATGTGTGACATTACTTTTAGTACTTCGGCACATGTATGGAAAGTGTTTAACTGTCACAATACTTTTTCGCACATGTATTACAAACTACTTTCCCATACATGTGCGGAAAAGCAGTTTCATTTGATTTACGCAAAATTAAACACCAATTTTTACAAAAATTAGTATAGTTCAACAGTGTGCGTGGGAAAAATAGCTCCATAACTCGACACACGCTCGTGTGAAATTTGTCACTTTCTTCTCTTGCTATGTAATAAATAAATAAATAAATGACAAGGGCTTTATTTTCAGCGAAGTTAAGCACAAGCTTCTGTTAACTGAGCAATATACTAATTATCAAAAACTATCTTATAAATTGGTTCGTAATCCCGTGATTTTGTTTGTTACGCTATAGCCAGCCCTTAAAAAACGTTTTGTAAATAGAAAAAATTGTATGTCTTTAAATACCTTCTTATAATCATTTAACTTATATTAAACGACATTTTATTTATTCAAAATATCTGAAAATAATGTGAAAATCCGGGTCACGTGATCTTAGTTAAATTTTCTCAATCGAATTGACTTGCCCCCGGTATATGGGGGTGGCGCTTCAGTCAGAAGGTTGATGGCTCTTGTCTGATTTGGTGTCCTGCAGCAAATATAAAATTGAGCACGCCTTGGTAAATCCTAATAGATCTCTTTTATAAAAAACTAGTTAAAACATTATTTCTGTCCATGTGCAAGATTTTTTTAAAATCTTCAAACGTATCTTTTTAGATTTTTGATTTTCATTTGTACATTTCCAAAAAATACAAGAATTGAAACAATTTCACTACAGTTTTCTATAACACAAGTAGGCTACTGAAATGCCAAACATTGTTTTGAAATATTTGTTGTGTTTTAGCCATAACTTTTTTATTATTTTTTGAATAAAATGATTTTGCAAAAAACTGCTAAGATACGGTTGTTAAAAATGCTTTAAAAGACTACCCCTCAAAATTTCGACGCGTTCCGCTTTCTTGTTTTCTATTTCTATTAGAACAAAGA
Organism: Aspidapion aeneum; assembly: GCA_963576565.1. NCBI lineage: Eukaryota > Metazoa > Arthropoda > Insecta > Coleoptera > Brentidae > Aspidapion > Aspidapion aeneum. The sequence goes on from OY755045.1 coordinate 58,080,095, forward strand.
TTTGGCAAAAAAATGCGATATCAGTGTTGTCAAATAGTAAGTTTTCGGTCGAAGTTTGTCCTCTTAAATGATCAGCGGTAGGTGACATCAATCATCACGCAACATGGTTGTCGGTCACCCCCTGTATAGGTTATGTTATAAAACGTTTATTTTCAGTTTCCAACGCTTATGAATTAAAAAGGACAGAAGCTGCGTCTCTGTCGAAACATCGTTCGAGTTTAGAGGACCGATATTTTCATCCTTTGATTTTGCTTAAATACATTTGACTTTGAAGAATCTCTATATATTTAAAATATGTCATACATACAGGGTCTCTAGTCTTAACGACTCATATTTCCTAAATTTTCCTAAACTTATGTTTTAAAAATATCTAATTTACCATAATCTGGTAAATCCAGTTTTTGAGACTTGCTTCCGTCCCAATTTCAAATATTTATATAGGAATCCGAAGAGACCAAACAACAGACTAAATCTAAATTTTCGGTAATCTTTAACTTAATCTTATCCAATTGACAACATGGGTCAATATTAAAGCAAGCCGTCTTTAGGCTACGTACATTTTTGAAAAGTCTGTATTTTTGAAGGAGGTTTATGACTTTTTTATTTATAAAAATTTCGTTTTGGACTAAATTGATTTTTTAACAAAGAATCCAACTATCAAATTGAATTTGTCACTTTTAGTTTATAAAATATTACATATTGTAGTTGGGTAAATTTCCTTTAAAATGTTACATCGCACTCAATATTTTATGCTTTTATTTTTTTACTGCTTTTATTATTAAAGTTTTTTAATTGCCTCTTTATTTTAAAATAATTTTTTTTATATTTTAAATGAGAAAAATAAAAAAATCACGTTTTTAGAACTAATTTGAGGGTTGCTGACCCCTATGCGGGGTAGATAGTCAAAATATGTTCGAAAATGCTTTAGTGGATTAAAAAAACTTAGTGGAAATAACCCGAGTTTTGATTTTTTTAAAAATCGTCACACCCCACCTTCTTGGAGGAGGTGCAGAGTGGTTTAGCACCATTTGCTATATCTCACACATTCGTATTCTACGATTTTGAAGATTTTAACGTGTCACATAATATTGTATCACAAATAGGCAAGCTATTTCACCTATATAATATATATATATATATATATATATATATATATATATATATAGATATCCGCTGATCGTTGTGACATCCAGGCGTAAAAATTTTAGATATCTTGTGACATCCTTCGACGCCGTGACATCCAAATTCGGATGTCACAACGTTTTTCCATGTTTTTGGTACAGTCCTGATGGGGAGGGCCCGGGTGTACCTAAATTAAATGGATGTCATAGCATACCATGAGTCTGATGAAGAATACAGCAAAATTTTTAAAAAATTTTGACGCCAAAATTTCCGTGTATATTGGCGCGAGTATATTCAAGAAACGATCCAATTGATATTCATCACTCTGTGACATCCAATGTATATTTTCATCTTAATTGCACGCACTTGTAACATCCGTCAAAGCGACAACCTTGCATTATGCCTATTTTATTAATTAAATTTGGTTTATTTTTTATTTTGGGGCGGCTGTTGCTATGTGGTCCAGCGATTCACTTGACTTGTATCTTTGTAAAAATATTTAAAAATGTTAGCATAATAAATAATGTTAGCTAGCTTAGTGGGAACATAAATATAAAATATAAATAAATATTTCTTCATGTACCTCAGAGCAAAAGTGAATTAACTAACGGACTTGGATAGGGACTTGATACTATTTGTGAATTGCTATCTCCGTCCTCCTTTTTACCACGTAGTTAAAGTCAGATGAGTAAAAAGAGCGCTAAATTTTAATCTAGCTACGTCAAAACGTACTGATTTATAATAGTATATTTTTAACACTATTCAGTGATTTTTTTACAAAAAAAAATGAATTAAATTAGAATTCTTATAAATCAATCAATACATATATACCGGATGGGCCAAAAAAAACCGCACAATTTTTTTTCATTATAGTTTTTGAACTATACCAACGATTTTAATGGGACAAACTGCGCTTGGCTGAGAATTAATCAAAGTTTTGACAAATTATAATTATTTGTCAGCGATCTCAAAATCCAAGATGGCGGACAATATTAAAATGTACCCTTTAAAGATGCTGGTTTATTCTTATGTTGCAAACACGTTTGAATTATTTTTTTAAATTAGTAGAAAAGCTGCGTTCTTGCCACGCACAAGGTATGAATCAGCGAAATCGGTTAGATGGTTCTAAAAAAATATTTTTGTTTCAACCATTGTTTTGAAAATTATACGATTGCCTTGCCAATCATGTCTGCATTTATTTCCTTACAAATTTATTACTACTCAACTTTTGACTTTGATGAAATAAAAAACATCCTGGTGAGAATTGATTGTTTTTTAAAGATCATGATCAAAATTTATCGCCATCTTAAAATTTAAAATGGCGGACAGAATCAATTCAATTCAATTTCAATTCAAAACTGCTTTATTGTCAGAAAAATGTTTAACATTTTGTGGACAAAGCATAATGTTTACGCCAAAAGATATAAAAAATCAATATCACTTCGCGGTACAACGTACACCTATGTCGCTAATAATTATATTAAAAATAACACATTTATTTATTTATAAGCATATACCTTTCCATTTATAGGATGCGTCAAATATATATAATTAACCTACTCATATAAAAATGGTTTAAAGTAAAATAAAAATAAATAAAAATTTACCTGAGAAATTTTAAAATTTAACATTTGTTAAAAAACATACTAAAAAAAACAAAAAAACACAACACGTAAAATTAAACACACAAGAAGTGCTCGTCATTTGCAGATCAAACCTTGAATAAAAAATAACACAATAAAGTTAAAATTAAATATGGTAAACATGAAATTCAAATAAAATATTTTAAATAAGGCAAAATATGTAAATACAAGTTTACAAGCTATATGCTATGCTATGAAACTATCTCTAAAATATTCCTCCGTACTGTAGTAGGCTCCATGAATCAATATATTTTTTACCCTCTTTTTGAAAATTTTTATATATAATAAAGTTTGACACTATTTGGAAGATGATTAAAAAATTTTATTCCATTATAATATATAGATTTGTGAACCAAAGAAGATTTAGGGATAGGAAGCTGAATATTAAATTGTTGACAGGATCGAGTATTGTGGCTAGGCGTATAACGCAAAAACTCATTTTTATGAATATAAATTAGAGATACAGATTCAAGAATATATAAACCCGTTGTTAAAATGTTTTTTGATTTAAAATGAGGTCTGCATGATTCTCTAAAGTCAGCACGGCAAAGATAACGAATTGCCCGTTTCTGTAAAACGAATACCATGTCAAACAGACTATCGGTAGTTGATCCCCAAAAGGCGATACCGTAGCGTAGGTGAGACTCGACTAACGCAAAATAGATTGTCCTGGCAAACCTATATCCCAATTCCTTAATTGTGGTTTTAACCGCAAAACAGCCGGATGCTATTTTTTTACTTAAAGTTGAAATATGGCTCCCAAATCTAAGCTGCGAATCGATAGTAAGTCCCAGAAACTTCCCATTGTCACGACTATCCAACGAGGAACCATCCACCACCAAATCATTAATTTGACATCTAAAACAGATAAGGTTTGTTTTGCTAAAATTTAAAGTAAGATGATTTGCGCTACACCAGTTTTTAACCTTGTCCATATGCTCCTGTATTATTTTCCTTAATATCCCAATATCTACAGCATTCCACAAGATTGTCGTAGAAATAGGAACGAAACCAAGATAAAACTGTTCCTCTAAAGCCATAATGATATAACTTATCCAAAAGTATCCGATGATTAACACAGTCAAACGCTTTTGCCAGATCGCAAAATACTGCAGCAGCCACGTCCGATCGGTTAATAGCACAAAAAAGACGATCAAGTAGATTGAATATAGCGTTGTTGGTGCCAGTGTTTTTTTGAAAACCAAATTGTGATTTATTTATAATTTTATTTTTCTCTAAAAATGACATAACTCGGACTTTAGTGAGTTTCTCAATAACCTTAGACAGTGTGGACAACAAGAAAATTGGCCTGAAGTTGGCAGGATTAGTTCATCACCCCCTTTGTAAAGCGGAATTACTATGGCGGATTTAAAACTAGAAGGAAATATACCCGTAGCCCATGACGTATTTATACTGTGAACCAAAGCGTCAGACAAGATTATATCTGGCATATGAAGAAGTATTTTGGCCGATAACCCATCCTCTCCCGATGTATTTTTCTTTTTTATACCATTCAAGACCTCTTTAACCTCATGTAGATTTGTAGGTATAAAAGAAAATGAATTAACAACAGATATGCTTGAAAGGTATGACAGTGGATCAGTGGATGCTTTGAGATTTTCCGTTAATTTGCGACCAATACTGCAGTAGTATTGATTTAGGTCATTTGGTGTTATCTTAGGTTCAAAAGTGGTTTTTGCAGTATTGTTTGATCTGATACTGTTAATAATTTTCCAACTTTCTTTTTGCTTATCTGATGCCTACAAAAGGCGATCTTCATAGTATTTTTTCTTAGAGGCCGCAATTAATTTACGAAAAAGTGATATGAACTAAAATATTGATGAAAGAAAGGACTCTCGGTGTATTTTCGAATTTTATGTAGACTTCTTAGATTTTTAGATGATGTCTTTAAACCTTTACTAAACCAGGGCTTAATCATACTTGACTCTTAAAAATGGTGGGTTTATTCTTATTTTCTGAAAATATTTTAGATTTTTTTTTTTAATTTATAGAAAAGCACAACTTTTCCCGCGCACAACAAGGCACAAATTAGCAAAATCGGTGTATTGGTTCTCAAAAAACCTATTTCTGTTTTCGTCATTGTATTACAGATTATACGATTGCATTGCCAACCCTGTCTGCATTCATTTCCTTATAAATCATTATTACCAAACCGATTTTAGTAAAATAAGAAAAATAATGGTGAGAATTGATTGTTCTTTCAAGGTTATAATCGAAATTTGCCGCCATCCTAAAAGTTAAGATATTGGACAGAACCATACTTGATCCTTCAAAGAGGCACTTTTATTCTTATTTTTCGAAAATGTTTTAGTTTTTTTATTAATTTATTGGAAAGTACTACCTTTCTCCCGCTTTATAAAGTACAATTTAATAAAATCGGCGAAGGGGTTCTCACAAAATCTGATTTTGTACAATTGTTTTACAAGTTATGCGATTGCATTGGCAATTTCTGTTCGACATCTTAAATTCTAAGACGGCGGCAAATTTCGATTATAATCTTTAAAGAGCAATCAATTCTTACCACGATTTTTTGTGTTTCACTAAAATTGGTAGAATATATAAGAAAATTAATGCAGACGGAATTGGCAATACAATCGTATAATCTCTAAAACAATGATTGAAACAACAATAGATATTTTGAGAACCACCATTTAATTAATTTTACCTCGTTGTGTGGGGAAAAAGTAGTGCTTTTTCATAGATTAAAAAAAATCTAAAACATTTTCGGAAAATAAGAATAAACACGCCATTTTAAAGAATCAAGAATAATTCTATCCGCCATCTTAAAATTTAAGATGGCGATAACTTTGATCATGATCTTAAAAAAGCAATCAATTCTCACCAGGATGTTGTTTATTTCCACTAACATCGGTTCAGTAGTAATGAATTTATAAGTAAATAAATGCAGACATGATTGGCAAGCAATCGTATAATATGCAAAACATTGGTTGAACAAAAATATTTTTTTATAGAACCACTGAACCAATTTTGCTGAATCGTACCTTGTCGTGCCTGGCAAGAACGCAGCTTTCTTACTAATTTAAAAAAATAATTAGAACATATTCGCAACACAAGAATAAACGAGCATCTTTGAGAGGTACATTTTAATTTCGTCCGCCATCTTTGGCAAGTGCAGTTTGTCCCATTAATATCGATTGTATAGTTCAAAAGTTATAATAAAAAAATGGCCAGGTTTTTTTGGCCCACCCTGTAAAGGAAACGAGTTCAGAAACTGCTTAACCGATTTTATAGAACCCCCCCCCCCTAATTGCGCCTCTAATATATTTATTTATTTATTTCCAAGGAGTAGCACATAAAGGAAAAATTCAGAAGAATAATTTAGGTACCTAAAAAAAAGTAACATATGGGTTAGCGGATTTGGAAAAAAATATAGATATAATAGAAAAGAAAATGGGAATAAATTGCTAGACTGAATAATGAAAATCTTATATTTTTATTTTATATTATTTGCATAATAATTAAGGGCCTTAATTCTGCCAAGGTGGCGCCAGCGTCAGTAAATAAAACATATCCAGCTAGGTATAGAGCTACATAATTTATCAAAAATTCGCTGAACATAGGTAAGTACCTAGTCCAGATTATCTAGATTTTTTTTTTAAAATCTAGGTACTGTAGTCATAGATTTTACTGGAATATCGGCCATTTTTTGTGTACCGAACAAAGCCGATTAGTAATCAGTTTCTATGTGACTATGCTTGGGGGTGCTTCGCACCTCCCTGTTTACGTCTTGGAGGTGCCCTAGCTAAGGACACTCATCGTAAAGGCAAGCTTTATAGGAAGCGAAGCTAACGTCAAGCTTTCTATTTTTTGGTTATTATTTTTGACAGTATACACAGTATGAAGGTACCTAAACTATATTTATTTATGTAATTAAAAAGTTATGCTGCAAACTATCTTGAAACTGTATCATTATTAAATAGATCCTTAGACTGTGTTAAAACCACATTTTTAAAATAACAACGAGCCGCCAATGCGAAACCGAGGAAAACAAGTCAAAAATTATAACCAAAAAATATAAAATCAGAGTTAGGCTTCGCTACCTGTAAAGCTTGCTTGACGATGAGTGACCTTAGCCCTAGCCCCTTACTACCCCCGTAGTGGGCGTCCCTGTAGGTATTCTATTTTTTCAAACGGCCGGTCCGCAATCGGCCAGCCCTGGGCTGAGTTGAGTATGTATACTTTGATTTAAATTCGTCTCTCTGTGACATCCACACATACATAATTATGTTTTCGTTTTATTTGTGACCCCGCGTAGAAATCGAGCAAAAGCTGTTCCGGCAAAGTGTTTTTTTGTTTTTAATCAAAGTTTATTGAATTTAAAGGTAAGTAGATCTGAGGACACGGCAGTGCCTCGCCAAGATCGCGCGCCGTAACCATCTTTTCTTAAAACATTTTAGCCGATATTTGACCTACTTAAAACTCTACTTCGGAATGAGCTACGAATCTCAAACTTTGCACAGTCGTAGATCTCCATGGAGTTAACAACCCCTCCAAGTTTCATGGATTCCATAAAGTAGTAAAGTAGTTACGAAATTTCAAAAAACGTCGAAATTGCCACTCACTGACTCACTCACTCACTCATGTATAGATCATCAATATTCTACTGTACTTCCAGACATGCTACAAAGCTGAAATTTGGCAGACTGATAGAAATTATGACCAAACCCCTGAAAAAAACCGAACCGAACCGAACCGAAAAAACCCCAAAATTTTAATTTACTCCCCTCTCCTATACATTTAAATTATGTAAAATTAAACATTGTGCACTTTCAGAAACACTCGAGAGCTGAGCTTTGGAAGGCTGATAGGAACTATGATAAAAAAAACATGGAAAAAAATTTAAAAACCTCAAAAATTTAAGTAAGGCATTGCAAAAGTTTTGAACAATATTCCGCATATTTTACTACTTTAAAAATTAAGTATTATCCAATTCCTTTAAAAAAGAAGTGAAATCATAACAAAAACATTTCATGTAAAAAAAGCCAAGTACGCGAAAATGGCATTCCGTAAAAAGAATTGAGATAAAAGTAAAGCCAAGTTTTCCAACACAAATTTCAAAATCAAAGGTTCTTACTAGTTTGGAAATATTTTTCTAAACTTGGCTATTACGGCTGTAAATGACTCTTAGGCACAGTGCTAAATTGAACATAAAGAAGTTTGGCTGTAATAGCAAAGTTTAAAAAAACATTTCCAAACTAGTAAGAACCTTTCATTTTGAAATTTGTATTGGAAAACTTGGCTTTACTTTTATCTCCATTTTTTTTACGGAATGCCATTTTCGCGTACTTGGCTTTTTTTTACATGAAATGTTTTTGTTATGATTAAATCTGTTCGTTTAAAGTAGGTCAAAATCTAGTCCAAAGGAGTCAGTTACAAACATAAATACCTACCTACAAACATACAGGTGAAGCTAATAAAAGCGTGTCAAAAATAAGAAATTACAAAATACGAAAACTTGTTATTTCCCCACAATTTTTATTCTGGTAACGAAGTTTTCAGAAATTAATTAAATCTGATTTTAAAAAAAATAAAGCGCCTAAACACCCAGGACGACTGCGTTTTTCAGATGGCTGTACGTAAGTTAAAAAATTTCAAGGTAAAAGGCAGTAAAGCCATTTCGATATAGTAAGCCGATTTTAATGTGCAGCTACAGGTTTTTCAAACGTCCGAAGAACCGAACCGAACCGGTTAAATATATATACAAACAAACAAATGTCACAAAATATTTCTTATCTTAAAGAAAAATCCCTCGAACATAATACCTTTCCTTTCCTAGCTTTTGCTGCACGAACTAGGAAAGTAAAAATTGGGACTGATAAAAACTGAAGTCTGAGTCCAAAAAGATAATGGGAGTTACATACAAAAACGGACAACTTTTATCTAATTTGACCTACAAACTGTGAATATAGGGTACAATTATTAATAATAGGCTCTTTATTTTTCAACTAAATTTAACTAAAGTTACGTTGAATAGATAAGGAATTTTTAAATCTAGTCAGATAAAATTTAATCTGACGAGTTTTTTTAACGTCAAATTGCCCGATTTGAATGAAATTTGGTACCTAGTCTGGGTCTTGGGTCGAGATGGTCCCATTTAAATATAAACAAAATCCACCTAACGCAAGCCAAATAAAAGGGTGGGGGTAGATTTGAAAAATTGGAGTTTATGTGAAAATATGGCGTGTGTGATATCGAACGAAAGGTAATTGAGCCTGCAGTTAAACAAAATACACTTTAGTTTATTTTTAAAAAAGGGTGGGGGTAAATGTCAAAAATTAGAGTTTAAATGAAAATATGGCTTGTGTGGTATTAAACGAAAGGTAATTGAGTCTGGAGTTAAACAAATACATTTTAGTTAAAAAAAAGGTGGGGGTAAATTAAAAAAATTAGAGTTAAGGTCAAAACATGGTTTATGTGGTATCAAACGAAAGGTATTTGAGTCTGGAGTTGAATAAAATATATTACAGGTTTTAGTTATACTGTCATAATTAAGTTTAAATTCCGATCATTTTACCATAGCAATAACCAATATTGCTGTGCTTGCACTAATTTCGTCTATAAAAGCCGATGCTGGATAATAGACCGGCATCACTCTAGCAAGTGATTAACCCAGTATACCACTGAAATACGTGGTCCCTACTAAACACACCCAGTACACCACTGAAATATGTGGTCCCTACGAACCCAGTACACCACTGAAATAATGTGGCCCCTACTTAACATACCTAAGTAAAACCTCACTATGGTGGTTACGCTTTATGGCCCATAAGGCCAACTCTCTACGGCCTATAAGGTCTATTTCTTATGGCCCCTAGGTCAACTCTCTCCAGCCAGCATCCCTCTTTTTACATTATTTAATTATTTATAGCAATAACCTCTATTCCTGTTAATCTGTTTTCTTATATAAAGTACATGTATAAATGTGGATTCTTTATACTTAATTTTCATATTCCCCTAAATCCCTCAGTCACAAGGGCACTAAATAATAAACCTTGTGACATATATGGTAGAGATACCACTTGTCACAAATATAGTCGTGACAATATTAGCTTACACGTACACTATAATTAAAGTACCTAGTGTGAGGGTAGGTGCCCATATATTAGCAGAGTATTTTTTTTTAGTCCTTGCCGTATATTCATCTTGTAAGCCTATTATGACATCAATAACGTGCTTGTATATTTTATTTGTTATTTTCTTCCCCGTGACATCCAGTGTATATTTTTCTTATTTGCATACATATACCTGTAACATATTTGCACACTTTTGTGACATCCCTAACGTCTTTGTATATTTTATTTGTTTGTTTCCTCGTGAGATCCAGTGTATATTTCTTATTTTTATAGAGGTACTTGTTACATCCGTTATTTTTATGAAACATTGGCAACATTGCTGGATGTCACAAGTTAACACAAATATTTAGGGATGTTACAACGTCAAAATTTTTTGTATATACAATGGACGCCACAAAGATATGAAAAATTTTATTTCTAAATTTGTGAGTTTATACAAATATTTTTATGGAATTAAAAATAAAATATTTTTTATTACATTTCATATTTTTTATTTTTGGATAACACCAGGTTTTAAAGTGGATGTCACAAAAACCGAGTTTTTGCTGGATGTCACAAGATACAACGGTCGAGTATATATATATATATATATCAATATTTTGCAATTTATTTCTTAAAGATTTGTGTGGAACGTTTAAATAAAAAAACAACGGGAGTAGTTTTAAACATGGTTGGGGTAAAAGCCCATTTGTTGTTACTATTATTTTGTATAGTTTGAATGCAACAGAATCTTACGATACCACAATATCAGCTGTATAACAGTCTAAATTAATATGATATATATACATAAATAAAAAAAAAACTCCCCAGTTGACTTTTGTAAAAAACAAAACAGAAAGCAAAATTAAATTTAATAAAAGTAATTGTAAAATTATTTTTGTTTTATAGTTTTAGGAAAATATCATTGCACGGCCTGTGGCAGACGCTACGAAAAATACACTTCTTACTACACTCACAAAAAATACTATTGCAACAATCAAGAACCCAAGTACTGCCCAGTTGATGACTGTCCTTACAAAACCCAACAAAAAGTTAACCTTAGAACCCATATTAGAAAATATCATGCAAATTCAGACTTAATTAGTCTATTGGCAATTGTAAAATAGGAAAACTTATAATTGCATAGTATATTTTATGCAGAAAATATTAACCAATCAAAATGGATGTGGCTGACAACTTCCGACCAACAGAAAACGAGACTTAGCGAAAACTTTGGGATTTTAATGCAATAACCCGAATATTTTTTTTTAAATACGTTTTTTGAATACATTTTTCCGAAATAAATTTTATAAAAATTATTTCTTAATTTTTTTTATTCTTGTTAGCTTTTGGTCTTTTTTGTGCAATTTTTGTAAAGCACGTCGATTTTGTTTGCAAGTGACCTTTTGGCTGTCTTGACATCTATGTTAACTATTATAGTCCAGTAAGTGGGTAAAAAAAAGGCCTTTGGCGTGCAAAAGGTGGATGTTATAATTTTTAAATATGTTAGTTATGGTTAGGCACTGATCAAAAATCCAAATTTTCGACCTTGGGGGGGGGACCGCGCGCGCTGCCATCTTGGATTATATATGCACAAAAATAGTTTTTTACCATTATCTCCGTAACGATTTATTTTTCAAGAAAATATGAAGTTAACAAAGTTAAAGAAGAGAACAAAATTTCTAATATTTTATGCTTTCAAATTTTTTTTGTATGTCTAATATGTAAAGAGATATATAGACACAAAGATAAAGGTTTAGCTCACACTACTACTATGTGTGAGCTATTATGGTGATCCGAATTGTTTCCAGAAAAAAAAAGTTGCTCCGATTTTAAATATTTTTATATATCTTTGAGTTTCAGATGATTTTGAAACTTTTTTGTCGCTTTGTCTGTCTGTCTGTCTGCAACGACCAACACCACCTAGAGTGGGTCTTGGGTCGAGATCGTTCCATTTAAAAATGAACAAAATCCACTGAACACAAGCCAAATAAAAGGGTGGGGGTAGATTTCAAAAATTACAGTTTATGTGAATATATGGCGTGTGTGATATCAAACGAAAGGTAGAGTCTGGAGTTAAATAAAATATATTTCAATTTTTAGTTATATTAACTTATAGGTGCCCATATATTAGCAGAGTATTTTGGAAGTGTAAACTTCTTTAGGCGCGTTTAGCAGTTTTTGTGGGTAGTGAATTGAACTGAGCCGTCAGGCTCGGCTATGTAACGCTCATTCGGGTGAAGTCGGCTCGAGTCGACGAGAGGAACATTCAGCGAGCGATATGATGATGCAGATGAAAGCCAGTATTATTAATTTCGCCTTGTTGAAGGTTACACTTCTGCCGTGTGGTCTTAAGCACACACAATTTTTTTTTAATACCTAAAGCTCGAGAATTTTATTTTATTATTGAACAAAAAGTTAACTTATTTTTATATCACCAGAAATAATCAAAATTGTAGAGGATATCTCTTGCATAAACCTCTATGGCACCGTAACGATTGTTTCAATTTAATTTTTGAAAAATATGTTCAGTATGTAAGAAATCACTAGGTTTCAATGCAGTCGTTTTTTTTTTATGGATATCCGGAAAGTAAACAAAAAAGTACCAAGACAGCAGAATGACTACGACGATCCAAAAGGCAGAAAACTGTCGATGTTATTTTGATGAATCAATTTTGGTTCCAGTTTCCCAAGAATGATTTTTAGCTAACGAAAGCCGATTTCGATGTTGACAACAAAATTTGAAGAAGTTACTATTTCAGTTAAGCAGGCCGAAGAAGATGCTAAAGTAATGATTGTAAATACAGCGATTTCCTTGGGCTCAACATATGATGCAGTTTTTGTCATGGGAGAAGACGTTGATTTAATTCTTTTAACAGCATTAACTCCACATCATCTAGCCAACATCTATTTTTGCATACCTGGCAGAGCCAAAACTCCTGAAAAGCTGTATTGTGCAAAAAGTTTAAAAGAGAAAGAAGCAGCTGAAAACAATCTCTTTCTTCATGCGTTTAGTGGTTGCGACACGACATCGTCCCTCTGTAAAAGATACCCTGACGGAACTCCGCTACAATTTATTTTTAAAATCAGCCACAAAAAGCAGATTTAATCTTGCCTCTCTGCCCCCAACTAGGAACGCCGCACTCAGTTAGGACATACCATCAAGTTCAAAAGTGGTATGGAATACGAAAAAATGCAGAAGGGTGGGGATGGAAATCTTCTGCAAATGTTCTTTCTCCCGTAACAGTGACAGAAAAACCAGCCCCCGAAGTATTACTAAAAATCGTTGCATGTAAATGTAAGAAAGGGTGTGGAGGAGCATGTAGCTGTAGAAAAGCCGGGCTGAATTGCTTCATGTTATGTGGCTTTTGTAGTGGACAGATATGTGACAATGTGACATAAGTTACCATCGAAAGCCACGACGAAGATGAGAAATGTTAGTTAATTAGGAAGTTTTAAATGTGGATTAGGCCTATTGGGGAAACCAACCTAAAAAAACGAGCCATTTAGCTTGGAAATAGGCTTAAATTTACATGGTGTTTTGTATTAATTACATGAGATACATGTTAAAAATGGCATACCTACTATCAAAAAAAAGTTAGGAAAAGCTTTCTTTTTGACAAATGTGAAAAAATACTGTAATTCCCAAATAATCAGCTACGAACATCTTTTAAGACTAAAAATATCAGGAATTTTAGGTATTTAAAAAAAAATTATCTTTGTATTTTTATAACTCTTTAGATAATAAACTTACAAAAAAAGTGTAAATACATAAAATATAGGAAATTTTGTTTTTTTTAACTATGTTCACAAAATGAACCCTTACTCAGATATTGTTTAAAAACTATTTTTGTGCACATAAAATCCAAGATGGCGGCGCACGCGGTCCCCCCCAAGGTCGAAAATTTGGATTTTTTATTAGGGCCTACCTATAACTAACATATTAAAAAATCAGAACATCTCCACCTTTTGCAAAGCAAAACCCCCCACTGACTGGGCTATATTGCCAACCCCTGCAAGGGTTAACTTTACCTTCTTTATTTTGAATAGGGAAAGTGGGTCGATTGATTCCTTGTTTTGAATGTCTCTTAAATGTCTTCACAATCGTTTATAGCATACAACCGTGTAAAAATGTACTATGGCGCGATAAAAAAATTAAGTAACAAAAATTAAAAAAAAAAAAAAACAAAATAAGAAATTAGAGTCTTTACTATAAAATAAGGTATCATTCGACCACTTTCGCTTTTCAAAATTAAGGGATAAAGTTTATTACTCAAAGGCAGTGAGTCCTACAAACAATTCAAGATGGGCAGAAAGTGTCCCACTCGAAATCAAAATCGACGTGTTTGATCGTTTTTTAAAATTCTCATGAAAAAAACACAAAAAATGTTACGTTTTACCACTTCTTTTTAATGCGATATTGTTAAAACACTGGCAACGTTACAAGTTCTCTATTTAATTTGAGCAATTAATTTATGTCATAAACAACCCCTAGAGATATACTACCCAACAAACTTAATAACATCAGCGGACAGCTCTGCCGTATATTCATGTAGTTCCAGTGATGACACGGCAGAGCCATATGTCCGCTGCTGTTATTAACTTTGTACGGTTGCATATGTATCGGGGTTGTGTAATCATTGTTTATGTGCATGTCATGTTGAAATTGTATATTTCCTAACAAGTGCGGAAAGTGTCAATTTTTCGCACATGCTGCTGTATGCCTAAACATCCACACCACATCACCAAACTTATAAGTCTTTGTTTATACCATATGATAGACAATGACAATAGAAATAATATTGACAATAATATTGATCGTGTGACGGTCGCAAAAAACAAAAAGCATTTTCTACATCTTTATGTACTTTTTTTTTAAAAGCAATATATTTTAAAACATTTTAAAATTTGTTAAAAGTAGTATTGTTAAACTACGTGTACACCAAAGTGTGCCCCGTTTGCCTCCCTAGTTGAATTACATTTTAACGAACCATAGAAAACCTGCAAATACCGAAAACACGAGAGGCTCTTACCGTGCGCCATCGGGCTAGCGCAGCAATTGAGGCGCACGAGAGGCAAGCTTTGGTGTATACGCGCTTTAAGATCAGGCTGTGTTTTTCGACATATATTTTTTTTTTAAGTTGTTTTGCAATAAATGTATATTTTAAAAAAACTAAAAGTATTAGATTTAAAAGATTAAAAGTTAGTAGTTTTAAAAGTTGTTTTATTGCAAAAAAAATTTTAGCTTCTAAAACGAAATTATGAAATTTTAGTTGTTAAAAAAAATTTGGGACCCAAGAAAAAGGTGTCGAAATAAATGATTAAGTTTAAGTGCTTCCTAAGTAAGTGAGAAAATTTCACAAAATATTCTTTAGTCAAAATAATACTTTTTTATTAAATAATCCAGAGATATGTAATAATTGTTCTTTTATTTGTATATATATATATATACATAAATATATTATAACAAGCGTGCGGAAAACAGCTATTTACGCGCGGAAAGTATACACTTTATCGCACTACGTGCATGTTAAAATTATTAAATTATAAGTTTAGTAAATATGGATTCGGTTTAAAAAAAGATTTTTGCTTGACTTCTTCCGTGCAATCGCCGTTTTATTATTATGATTGATTGAAAGATTAATACAATATTTTCGCTATTTTTGACTAATTTTTACCAGCAAGGTAAACTCAACAAGTTTCGCAACCTACATTAAAGCTATATCAGATTTTTCAACCGTATAACTCGGCTTAATAAACTTTGTGATGTCACAAAAACATGACATTTTTGCTTCAGACCTTAATAGTTTTAGTAAAAATTTTAATTAAACAAATATTTCTTTGCTTTGAGGCTTGACACGAATAAATGGTTTGGTTCAATCTGTCTGAACAAGTATTGCTCTGTATCCAAATCCATTATTATTTAGTAATATTTAATCCAAAAATTTTTCTTTGCTTATAAACATGGAGATTATAACCAAATTAAATACTTGTTCTCAACTGAATGAAGGCGAAAAAACTTTAGTACTTTGCTTTCTTAATTGCCCAGTCATAATACAATTTTAGCTTGCTAGGAGGTGTATTCGAGATTTTTAAATATGTTGTTCACATTGGAGTCCTGAAAAAATTTAAGTTTTCGACCTTGGGCGGAGCCGTCTCCCCACCGCCATCTTGGATTTAGTGTACCCGAAAAGGTTTTTTTCTTAATTACTTGGTCCCTGTACATTTTATAAGAAAAAGCTTAAAACAAAATTGAAGACAATAAAATTTCCTACAAAAACGCCGTGTTACCTTTTTCTGTCAGACGAATGGTTCTCGAGTTATGACGCTAAACATTTCGCCGCCATTTTGTATTTTGACCAGTTTTTTTATTTAGTGTCCTTTAACTTCAAAACTGCTTATTGTTGAGAAAATCTGTAAAATAAAGACTAACTAATACCCTATAAAATCAGATAGCACTGAGTTCTCTGGGTAGTACCCTTGCTGAGATACGAACCTTGAAGTGTTAGCAGGACACCCGTTTCCTATATATTTCCATACAACCATGTGGGCCAAAAAATAACGGACAATTTTTTTTTCATTATAACTTTTGAACTATACCATTGACTTTGATGGAAGAAACTGCACTTGACAGAAAATTAATTAGAGTTTTGAATAAATATATTTTTTTGGCCGCCATCTAAAAATCCAAGATGTCGGACGAAATTAAATTGTACGCTTCAAAGATGATCGTTTATTCTTCTGTTGCGAACCTGTTTTAATTATTTTTTTAAATCAGTAAAAAAGCTGCATTCTTGCCACGTACAACAAGATATGAATCAGCAAAATCGGTTCGGTGGTTCTAAAAAAAACATATTTTTGTTTCAACCATTGTTTTGCATATTATATAATGTCTTGCCAATCATGTCAGCATTTATTTCCTTATAAATTCATTAATACTGAACCGATTTTAATGAAATAAAAAACATCATGGTGAGAACTGATTGCTTTTTAAAGATCATGATCAAAGTTTATCGCCATTTTAAAATTTAATATGGCGGACAGAATCATACTTGATTATTCAAAAGGACGTGTTTATTCTTATTTTCCGAAAATGTTTTAGTTTTTTTTTTAGTTTATAGAAAAACACTACTTTTCTCCCGCATAAAGAGGTCGATTAAAATCGGTGTCTGGTTCTCACAAAATCTGATTTTCGGAAAATAAGAATAAACACGCCATTTAGAAGAATTAAGTATGATTCTGTCCGACATCTTAAATTCTAAAATAGTGGGAAATTTTAATTATAATTTTTCCTATAATCTTTACAGAGCAATCAATTCTCACCACGATTTTTTTTATTTTACTAAAATTGGTTTAGTAATAACGAATGTATAAGGAAATGAATGCAGACAGGATTGGGAATGCAATCGTATAATCTGTATAACAATGGTTGAAACAAAAATAGATTTTTTAAGAACCACCACACCGATTTTAATAATTTGTACCTCGTTGTGTAGGGGAAAAGTAGTGGTTTTCTATAAATTAAAAAAAAACTAAAACATTTTTGGAAAATAAAAATAAACACGCTATTTTGAAGAATCAAGAATGATTCAGTCCACCATCTTAAATTTTAAGATGGCCTCAATTTTTGATCATGATCTTTAAAAAGAAGTCAATTCTAACCAGGCTAGTTTTTATTTAATCAAAATCGGTTTAGTTGTAATTAATTGAAACAAAAATATTTTATTTTAGAACCACTAAACCGATTTTGCTGATTTATACCTCGTTGTGTGTAGTAAGAAAGCAGCTTGTTTACTAATTTAAAAAAATAATTAAAACATGTTCGCAACACAAGAATAAACGGGCATCTTTGAATGGTACATTTTAATTTCGTCCGCCATGTTGGATTTTAAAATATATTCGGTCAAAACTCTGATTAATTTTCTCCCAAGTGCAGTTCGTCCCATTAAAATCGATTGTATAGTTCAAAAGTTATAATGAAAAAAAATTGTCCGGTTTTTTTTGGCCCAGCCGGTATATGCAAAATAAAAGGTTTATGTCATTTCCTCAAAAGGTAAGCATAGAAAATTAAATTATCTTTTAAATGATGTATCACCGAAGTAGGCCAAGTCCACGGTTAGCACTTAATTGGCATCCATAACTTGGGGTTATCGTTATAAGAATGTTTAATGTAATGTAATTTAAATAAAAACCTTTTCGTGCACACTTAATCAAAGGTGACGGGGGGAGCCAGCCCCCCCCCAAAGGTCGAAAACTCAATTTTTTTAGGACTCCAATGTGAAACACATATGTCAAAATCGCGACTACCACCTTTTGCAAGGTGGGGGTCTTTTTCCGCCTATAATGGCATATGTATCTTTTTTGTTAATAATATTAGGTATAGGAATCGCAGAAGATATTCTCAAAAATTTGCGGCAAAAGGAAAGAAAAGCACTTGTAAAAAAGGGACTAGAAAAACCTTACTGCTGTCCAAAATGTGCAAAAGCGTATCAATACGCACACACACTGAGACGCCATCTTAAATATGAATGTGGTAAAAAATATCAGTGCAAATTTTGTAATACTGTTTATTTAAGACAAGACACATTAATAGGACACGTTAGCAAATATCATGAATATCATGTAACATAACAACGTAGAATATAAATAATAAACCTAAAACAGCTTTAATAAAAATGTACCTACCTAAAAAAAACGCTATTAAATTTGTTTTGGAAAATTTTTTATTTGAGTACAGGGCTTTCCCGTATATTTTTATGCCATATCTAAAAAGTTCCATAATTTTTAAAAATATTTGTGTGAGAAAGAAGTTGTAAATGTCTTAATTTGACAGGTCGATGGTTTTTTTAATTGAACACCCTGTACATTCTTTTAGAATTTTGTAGATCTTTCCTTTCTAATTTCAAAAATATATTGGTTGGGATTATTTCGTTAATTATTTTTGAAGATATATGTTTTAAAAACTTAAATCGGTACTCTTTAAAATATCAAGGCAGCCGTGAAAAAGAAAATCGCATTGGCACAAAAAGTGATGCTATTGTTTTGTCAAATTGTCAAATTTAGTTTTAAGAGCGCTTAAATATTTTTTTTTTCCGGGGAAGAAAATCTGGCTATGATTAAATTGTTTTACTCAAATAATGAAAACGCATCTATAGCTCGCAACCATAATAATTATATTCAGTTTCCCGACAGAAAAGAACCACCAACCCGCCAAACCATATTTAATACAGTAAACACATTATTTAGCCACCAAATAACCCAGACTTGTCTCCTCTTGATTTACAACAGGCTAAAAATACAAACAAGAGAAAATAGAACATTTTATAAGAATTATTCAAAATTGTTAATAATCAAGGAGGCTTTGTGGACAATTACCAATGAAGTATTAGATATGAATTGTTTTCTAAAAAATTGTATTATTTTTTTATTTTACTGGGTGCGGCGCCACACATTACGGCGCAGAATCACCGCGGATGGTAAACATTATAAAATTATATATAAATATATTTATCGGTTTCACAACGTTCTACGTCTTCCGATACCCAATCTCCACTCGATTCTGTTTGCCCATAATTCATCATTTAGGCCTCTTATTCTTATTTCACTGTCTATTCCTTCTCTCCAGCTTCTCCTTGGCCGTCCTCGCTTTCTTCGGCCAGTTGGTTTCCATTATAGTATTTGTTTAGGTAGTCTCTCATCATTCATTCTTTGTACATTTACGTACGCAATCAGTTGTTTTGTTCTTATACCATCTACTAAAGTACGTTCACCCACTGTCATAATTTCTCTTATTCTTTGATTTGTAACTCTTTCTCTTTTTGATTTCCCTGCTGCTCTTCTCCAATAGTCGATCTCCGTTGCAGAAATAATTTTTTCTGTTCTATCCTTAATTGGCCGTACTTCTGAGCCGTATGTGATAATACTTTTTACAATGGTGTTATATATAAGCTTTTTGTTATGTTTTATTATACTTTGGTCCCAAATTATTTCATTTAATAAAGTTATTGCTTTTCTTCCTTGTACGTTTCGATCTTTTATAGCTTTGTCTAGTGTTCCGTCAGCTGTAATTTTTGACCTAAGTATTTATACTCATCACAGGACTGAATTCGCTGCCCGGTATTTAAAATTAGATCCTGTTTCATTCTACCTATACACATATACTACTACTCGGTTTAGAACCTTTTTCTACGTTGTCCGACGCCTATTCTCCACCTCCTTCGATCCTGACAATCATCTTCTGTCAGATTCTTTTGACTCATTGATCTTTGGATTGACTGTTGCCATTCTAGTTTAGGACGTCCTCTTTTTCTGCGCCCTACTGGTTGCCATTCTAGGACCTGTTTTGGTAATCTTTCGTCGTTCATCCGTTGTACATGGCCGTACCATATCAGTTGCCTTTTAGTGATGTCATCCATTATGCTTCCTTCGATTCCCATTCTTTATTTATGATCTTATTTCTTATGTGATCTAATCTAGATATTCTCATTGATCTTCTTATTGCATCCATTTCGACACTTTCCATTTTTGGTTTGTATTTTTCTGTTACGCGACAAGTCTCTATTCCATACAACAGCGTGCTTTTTGCCATTGTTTCATATATGTTAAATTTTACATTCTTTCTTATCTCTCTGCTCCATAAAATACTGTTAAGACATCCAATAACCTTTTTTGCTTTTACTATTCTTTTTTCCAATTCTTTACAGTCTGTTCCTGTCTTATCAAATGTGACACCCAAGTATACATACTCATTGCATGGAGATATTGTTTGTCCATTGTCTAGTTCTAACTCACTGGATTCGTTTCCAATACATAAGTACTGTGTCTTGTCCACGTTCACTGTTAGTCCTTATTTTTGGTATTCTTCCGTTAACTTTCTCATCATATACTCCATGTCTTCTTTATCATTAGCTACAATTACTTGGTCGTCAGCAAACAGTAGTGTGTATATAGTAAATCGGTCGTTAAGTTGTATTCCCATGCCGTGCACTTTACGTTTCCAGTTTTTTAGAGCCACTGCGATATATATTTTAAAAAGAGTTGGAGAGATACAACATCTTTGTCTTAAGCCTTTTGTTACCAGGAATTCTTTTGAAAGTCGATTTAAATTATTTTAGATTTTGACCCTTTGTATAGTTCTTTTATCGCTTTTATGTATGTATGATTGATATTAGTTTGTTCTAACACCGTCCATAATTTTTCTACTGGAACGGTATCATATGCTTTTTGTAGGTCCACAAAGGTAACATGAGTCTCTATATTTCTGGCGCTTCTTTTCTCAATTACTTGCTTAAGACAAAAAACATTATCACTACAAGATCTGCCTGCACGAAACCCACTTTGCTCTTCTTCTTGTTCATGAAAATCATTCTCTATTAGATCTCTAAGAATCCTACCGTACAATCTACTTAGAGTGCTGGTGACTGAAATTCCTCTGTAATTGTTACAATCCAGCTTGTTTCCTTTTTAATGTATTTAGGATATGAATGCAATTTTCCAATCATTAGGTACTGGATGTCCGTTTATGCATTGATTGATAATATATGTGAGATTTTCGAGTAGTTTCTCTGATCCATATTTGAGCATTTCAGCATATATTCCCCCAGGTCCGCTAGCTTTGCCGGATTTAAGCTTTTTTATACTATTCTTTACCATTTCTTTTTCGATGATTACTTCCTCTCCATGTACTTCTGTGTCGCTCCTCGGAGAGGCTGCCAGATATTCGGGTCTCGTCTCCTGCAGCAGTCCCTTGTAGTGTTCTGTCCATTGTTCTGGTTTGATAATCTGGATGTTTACTTTTTCTTTTGTTGGGTTTTTTACTGTAGAAATAAATTTTCATACTTCAGAGCTCTGCCTACCACCTACGTGTGTATTTATATCGTGGCATTTGCGCTCGAACATTTAATTTTTTTCTGTGCGTATCAAACTTCTTAGCTGTCTTCTGGTTTCCCTGTATATTTCTAGGTCTCTTTGCTCTTTAGTATTGAGCCATTTCAAGTATGTGCCTTTTTTCTCTTTGACCATTTCCTGTATTTTCTCCGTCCACCACATCTTCCTGTTATTTCTATTATCTTGGTATCCAACAGCTTCGTTGCTTGCTTCCTTCAAACTTTTTATTATGTTTGTATATATCTCTTCAAATGAGTGATTTGTGTTTATTAATTTTTGATCTAATCGGTTTTGATACAATCTTTGAGTACTTTCGATTTCTAGACTTCTAAAGTGTAACGGTTTTTTTGTTACAAACTAAAATGCTCTCGGTAGCTCAGTTGGGACTGAGGTCGTGGTGTTCACCTCAAAAAAAAAACTCAACAATATTCATGTGAAATAAATTAACTTTCTTTTGCCTAAAGGGCGCCAATACAAGTTTAAAAGTAAAATAGAAAGAATGTATCGAGATCTTAGTGAACCTTGTATTATTCACTACGTATTAATAAAGATGGTGAATGTTTGATTAAAACGCAAAAGGTTTAAAAAAAAATAGTCTCTAATTATTTTTATCAGCAAACGACTTGCAAGAAGGAAATTTACAAAAAAAATAAATATATAAGGATCTTTTAACCTAAATACTTAATTATATAGCTATCGATAAAAAATATTATTTTATATCCTTGTTTCTTATCACAGAATGTTCGTTACTATTTATTTTTATTGTCTCAAGAATGTAATTTAATTTCTATTTATAAAGAGTTGGTTTTTTTGTTTCAATAAAAGAATTTATCTTATTATTTTATGTTAATAAAAAGTAAGAAGAAAATACACGGACGATAAAATCAAGCCATACAAAAAAATTATCGAAGTACCTAAATAAAAAGTATGTACCTATTTGGCTAAAAACAAAAAAAAAAATAATATATTGTTGGGACCTAAGAAAAATTAATACCTTGGGAGGGTAAATGCGCATCTACTCAACAAGGGTGCATTGTTGCCAGATCTTAACAAGGGCAATAAATAGGTTTACCAAAAATATTAACAAATGATAACCAGTGCTATAAAAAGGAAATATATCACAGTTAAATAAAATGGTTAGTAAAAATAAGTATTAAATCTTATCTGCCAAATCCCACGCTGGAGGTTGAGTCCTCAAGAGATTTGAGTAGGTAGTGTGGTTGGTACTTCAACAAAACAGATTTCAAAACGGGACAGCAAAACAAAAAGAAAGCAGTAACATCGGCTAGTACAACATGGCTTTCACTTCAGTAAACAATTACGGGCTTCTGCTCAAAGTATGTGTGATGTACGGGCTTCAAAACATATACGGATCCCCGAAAACGAGCTCCATAAAATGGAATGGGCTTCAAAAAATGGAATGGGCTTCATAAAATGGAATGGCCTTCATAAAATGGAATGGCCTAAAAAGGTCATTGTTGTCTTAGAAATGCGTTTAAGTTTAATCAATTTTCAGAATAGTATTTTATGTTTCTATAGAATTAAAAGTTTATGTTCTCAGCAAAAAGTCTAATAAAAAAATTAGGCAAACTCACCAGTAATGAACAATGGTCCACCTTTTTAATCACACCAGCATTTTTCACGAAACTAACTCTTTTACAAAACACTGTACAATTTCTGTAAGTTTTACAACATTTTGAGTAGCAGTTATGCTTGGTTAAAATAAGTTTTTAATATATTTTATTAGCACATATTATAACGGTGTTAAAATGCTCTCTGAAACACACAAAATCTTGCGAGAAACCGAGTACTAGCTATCACAAAAAAACTAAAGTAGTTCGGTTACCATATAGAAGTTAAACTGCATCAAGAATCCGCATGTAACTGACTCTCTCGGCTACGTGCATTTGAAAAAAGACGGCGGGTTTCCCTGACCGAACAAAGCAGCTTGGATCAGTCCGAGTACAGCCGCGCGACGACGAAGTGGGGAACGTGCCGTAAAGCGACTCTAAACAACGCTTGTTGAAACAAATTTTATCATGAAGTACCGTGGTCCAGTGGACAAGGCGACCAAGGAAAACGCCCGACACGCAGACACCGGAGGATCGCTCCATCGACGATACTGTTTTTTTTTTTTGATAGTTCTTTGATTTATTTTTAGTTGTACAGGGTCTCACAAGTATTTTAATTTTTTTTTGTTAAAAACGTTACTTGCTATTAGGGTTAAGAAAAAAAATCGTTACACCACCCCTCTCCTAAAAGAATAAAATTTGGGGAAAAACAAATTTTATTTATGCAGTATGAATACTACCAGTTAAAAATTAATTAGAAACAAGAATATATTCATAGGATTACATTGTAAATCTCTACTAACAAACTATTAACCTAAGTGGTAAAAAAATATTAACTTATGAGAAAGTTGCTATGAAACAAATACTGGCCAGGTATTCATCACAAAAGGTATTTATGAGCATACACAAATTCATTTTATGTGCAAATAGAGGTTCCTTGGAATGATTCTTTATAGAAGCTTGATATCTTTCGTGTATCACCCGCCAAAATTGGAGTCACTATCGGTCAGTCTAAATTAGGAAAGGGACAAAATAAGTAGGGACTAATCTACAAAGACTTCACAAGGCAACTAAAACATGATAACCAAATTGCTCATACTCAAAAATCGAAGATATCGAAACTACATACCTTAAACAATATCAATAAGCTAATGGGGAATCGACTGCAGTCTTACACAGGGGAAATTCGCAAATGACTAGGGTACCCAAATACACTTCCTCACGACGAAACTTGTTTGTATCTTTACTCAAAATTCTGGTCACTCTAAAACATGTAACTCGGTACTTAATTTTCAATTTTTCCTTTCAAAAATAACATTCAACCGCCTACAAAATACTCAAAACTAATTATCAGAGCCTACGGAAACGTCAGAATTCGAACCAAGATAAGGCTTCAAATCCTTAATGTGCCATTCGCCTGCATCAGCACCGTCAATATGAACTAGCCGATATATTAATCGAGAAATCTTTTTAGAAATCTTACATAGAACATATTTCTTTGCCAATTTGGCAGCAAATTGATTTGATGCGTCAGACAACACCTTATTACGCTTCCATACTTTATCTCCGACATTAAACTGAACATCACGTTTTCTCAAATTATATTGGCGTTTATTTCTCTCATATGCTTGATGAAGCTTTTTCTTAACATTTTCATAAATCTCCGAAAGTCCTCTTAAATTATCACAAAACTCAACGCGCTCTCTGGACAAAAGTTCAAGATCTTCAGTATCTATAATTTCATCATAATACTTTCCAGTAATAGGAACATTGCGACCAAAATTCATAAAATTAGGACTAAACTGTGTAACTTCATGAACCGATGAATTAATAGCAAATTGTATCTCTGACAAGTGTTGATCCCAATCTCTATGCTCTTTAATATAGCTACGTATAGCTGTACCAACTACTCTATTTGACCTTTCAACAAAATTAGTCTGGGGATGATAACGAGCATTAAACCAAATTTTCTGAACTTCATATTTTTCGGCCATTTTCTTAAAAACTTTTCCAGCGAACTGGCTGCCATTGTCGCAGATAATAAATTGGGGTACCCCATGTACCAAAAATATTTCCTTTTCCATGAACTGACAAATCTTACTTGCTTCAGCTTTTCTTAAAGGATGTAATATTGTATATTTAGAAAACCAATCGCCCACAACTAACAAGTGACTAAAACCAGAACGACTTCTAGGCAGAGGACCGATAATATCTACTGCAATAATTTGAAATGGAAAGTTACAAGACTTCTCAGCACCCATTAAACCCATTCTAGCTTCATTTGATGCCTGTTGTTCTCCACATACTACCCAAGATCTGATATATTTAGCTACATCTTTTCTGATTTCTTTCCAATAATAAGTTTCCTGAATTCTACTAATGGTCTTAAAAAATCCAAAGTGACCTGCTACAACAGGGTCATGATGTTTTCTAATTATTTCTTGAACTTGACTTTTTGGAACTAAAATTTTCCAGGGGGTCAAATTAGATTTAAATTTAGTTTTTAAGGGAACATGCTTGTAAACAAAATTATTTTTAACGCACCAATTAGGAAACTTTTCAGGTTTTGATAAAATATCTTGTTGCATCTTTAAATAAAAAGGGTCAAGGTTTTCTAAACGGATATCTAATTTCTGTGTCTCAAAATTAGTCAAAGCTAAAACATCAACATTCTCATGGTCGTTATTAACTAGATTATCAGAAGGGATCCTGGACAAACAATCTGGAACTACATTTAATGATCCTTTTCTATGAGTAATAGTATAATCATACTGTTGCAATTGAACGGCCCATCTGGCTAATCTTCCAGTTGGTTCTTTCATATTATTTAACCATAAAAGTGAATAGTGATCGGTAATAATTTTTAGATTTGCGGTACCCTCCACATAGGGCCTAAATTTTGATAAGGAAAAAATTACAGCAAGACATTCTCTTTCAGTCACAGTATAATTACGTTCTGTTCGAGATAAAGATCTACTAGCGTAAGCTATAACTCTTTCTGAGCCATCTATTTCTTGCAAAAGCACACCGCCCAAACCGGTATTAGAAGCATCAGCCTGAATAATAAAAGGAATATCAAAATCGGGGCTGCATAAAATTGGAGCAGAGACCAGAGCCTCTTTTAACTTAATAAAAGCACTATCCGCGTCAGGAGTCCATTTCACAGTTTGACCTTTCTTTTTACCTTTCAACAAATCGTTCAACGGTGAAACAAGAGTAGAAAAGCCTTTAATAAATTTTCTATACCAAGAAGCCATACCAACAAAACGTTTGATTTCAGTAGTAGTTTTACACTGAGGAAAATTCACTATAGCAGCAACCTTGTCACTGTCGGTACGTAATCCCGAGCAGTCCACTACGTAACCAAGGTACTTGAGACTTGACTTAAAAAGTTGACATTTCTCAAGGTTAACAGTTAAATTTGCATTTTTCAATTTTTCTAACACTTCATATAACAGTGAAATATGTTCAGAAAAACTATTGGAAGTAACAATTATGTCATCCAAATAGCAAAACACCTTAGGAGAAAGCTTCGGGGTTAAAACTTTATCCATTAAACTTTGCTGACATTGAGCAGAGTTACGTAAACCGAACGGAACAACATTAAAATGGAATAGACCACGACCTGGTACAGAGAAAGCAGTTTTTTCTTTACAATCAGGGTGCAGGGGTATCTGCCAAAAAGCTTTTCGAAGATCAATGGAAGAGATATAACGCGCATCACGCAAAGTGTTTAAAATAGTATCTACTCTAGGCAGAGGATATGCATAATGCTTTGTTATTTTATTTAGACGACGTCCGTCAAAAACAGAATCGGTATTCATCGTTTGCTTTCTTAACTAACAAGACTGGAGAATTATAAGAGCTATGTGATGGTTCAACTACATTTAAGGCGAGCATTTCATCTAGTTCTTTATTTAGTATGTTCATCATAAAAGGTGACAAAGGATATTGTCGTTCTCTGAATGGTGGAGCATCTCCAGTATCAATATTAAATACAAGTTTATCTGTGCGTCCTAGTTTATCTTTACAACTGATAGCTTCATAAGCTAATTAAATTTTTTCGATGTCTCGCAACTCACTTTCTGAAAAGTTTTGACTTTCAATGCCCAAAGACGTATCTTTGTCCTCCGAAGAAACAGAAAAAACAAAATTACTGACAGAACTACAAACTGTCCAAGAATTATCCTCAGAGTCAATCTTAACGTTAAAGTTTCGACAAAAGTCACTCCCCAAAATTAATCCATGCGATAATGAAGGTACAACTAAAACTTTTGTAATCTTACATAGATTATCAGCACATATCGGCAAATAGATAACACCCACAACTTCTTGTGGTTGTCCACTAGCTGTGTACACCGGGTTATTTTTTCCAAAACTGTCAACTTCAAGTTCAAATTTTGTTATTAAGTCTAAAGATTTCTTGCCAAGCACACTGTGGTTTGCACCACTATCTAAAAGTGCAGTAACTAATGTATCAAAAATATTTATCTCAATATAAGGCCTATTATCATGAGGTAAACTAACAAATAATGGAGCTAAAGAACTATCATTAGAAACCAAATTCGATTCAACGGTACTTAAATTTGCTTTATTACCAAATTCCGATACTTTAACTTTATTATAAAAATCATAAACAAATTTCTTCCAATTGTCCCATTCAAACTGACAAAAAAATTTTCTTTTATTATTCTCGGCCTTAAAATTACAAGGAGTTCGTCGACCGTTACCAAACGTCCTCGAAACTAGTTTTTTGAACAATTGCAATCACGAGTTGTTACATTGGATTTTCCACATCGGTAACAAAACTTATTTTTCGGAGTTTTACATGACGAGAAAACATGATTGGGTAATCCACAATTCCAACACACTATCTTAGAAGAGTCACTAGATTGAACTGTTTTAGGATTGTTATTAGTATCTGAAGTATTAATAGAAGTCACATTATTACTCGGATTTAAATTATCTTGAAGATTTCTACTCGAATTTCTATTTTTAAAATTACCTCGAAAACTACCACGATGATTACTAAAATTATTACGTTGACTGTTAGACTGCGAATGATGATTGCTACTCGAATAGTCATGATGATTTCCATAAGATCTGCCACGATTCGAATTAAATTTATTGTACTGGTTACTGTAATTTAAATTATGATTGGTATTCAGATAGCCATGCTGATTGCCACGACCTCGATTGTTTTTAAAATTGCCTCGATAATTTCCAGATAAAAAGGATGTATTTTTAAAATTATTTTTATGGTTTTGGTTTTGGTTATAACCAGACGTTGATGGTTCACAAAAATTGTCTCGATCATTTGAGTGGAAAGAAGAAACGAGAAGAGAAGAGCCATCTGTCGTTTTTGAATTTTCTATTTTTCGGCAGTTTTCCAATAAAGAAAGGATTGAGTCAATGCTGACCAAAGCTAGAGGAGATTTATAAAAATCACACATATTTTTCCTTAAGTATTTTAACTTTGTGGCTTCGCAGGGTTGTCTATCTAAATGTCTAAATAATGACTCCATATTAGCAACAAAAAGATGAAAAGGTTCTGTTTTATATTGTTTTCTTGCTTTAATATCCTCCCAAATTAAATCGTCTAAATCTTCAGGCAAAAAATCGGTTTTTAAAATTTTAACTAATGATTCCCAATTAGTAGCTCTATTAACAGCAGATTTAAACCAGTTATGCGCAGGTCCTGAAAATAACTCTCCAGCACTCTCGAATAACTCTATTTTAGAAACACGACGGGACTTCCAATATTCCTCAACTTTATCTAAAAATTCTAGAACAACATGATAATCTGCTTTGCCAGAAAATGACAAATTCCACTGATGAACAGGTATTGACTTGCTTTGAGTAAAAACAGGGGTAACGATAGGGGTTGGAGCAGGAAGAACGGTTTGGTTCAACGTTAGGTTCGAGTCGCTGTTGTTTTGTTCAAAAATATCAGCTTTTTCAAAAAGGTTAGCTTCTAGCTCTAAACATTTTGCATAAGCTTCTTGCTTAAAATTAATAACGACAGAGTCTTGGTCTATAAGAGGGATTATAATCCGACAAATACGATTCGAAATATGAATTAATCGCGATCGATAGCGCTGAAAAGCAGAATCTGTTTGTGGTCCTTCAAATTCCGAAATTAAAACTTCTAAAGCTACTAAGGTTTCCTCGATAACCTTTTTTTCGTTTTCGAATTCATACTGCGGATCCGAATAAGAAAGATTTCGATTTTTATCCGCTTGTATTCTGCGGTTTAACATTTTTCGTTTTTGTGCTGCATCTTGATGTCTCGTAGCAATAACTCCACGAATTCTTAATTCATAAGATAACTCCGGTTGAGTTAAATGAATAGGCCTCATTAAATCGATATCACGGATATTCATATTAAAATTAAAAAAATTTAGCAACAAAAAAATTTAAAAAAAGAGAATGCTAATAAAATTATTTATATATATATTTTTTTTTACTCGCAATCGTCGTATAATTAACAAAGAAAACTTTAAAATCGAACTGCAGTATCTTTAAATACCATCGAGCGCCCTGCATAAAAAATACAAAAAAATAAAAATCTCAAAATATAGTTTTCATAACTCGCTCTTAATTTAGTGGAACGCATGCAAAAAACATTATAATGAATAATCGGTCCCCGCACTGATCAAAACGTACTCAAGATTCAATCACGAAAATACCCAACACCAAAATTGTTAGTAAAAAAATTCAATATATAAAAAAAATATATGGCTGATAAAACTTTAGGTAGGTACCATCTATATATAGTTCAATACTGGCCACGTAGAACAAAAAATAAAAAACAAAAAAATTATTAAAAATATTTTTGGGTAAAACTCTATCTAGATTTAGCCTTTTTTTTGCCACAAAGAAAAACTTTCGTTTTGCTGAGCCCCTAAATAACAATTATAAATATTCAATTCATAACAATCTAAAAAGAAAAAACAAAAATAATTTTATTTGTATGTTTAAACTGTACTAGATGCCATATAAGAAGGAAAAAAAACCGCCTTATTACTTTTAGCATTAAAATTTACCTCCATAAATGCAAAAATTATTTTTATATCAATTTTATTAGGTTATATTTGTTCTCATTTATTTTAATTGAATAATATTTGACTTTATTTATCTTTATTTAAATATCTTAGATTTATCTTGATTTATTTTTAAGTATTTAATTTTTTAACTAGTTATGAACCAAGGATATAAAATTTAAAAAAACAAAAAAAAAAAATCTTTATTTATAGGCAAAAGAAATTTAAACAACAATAAAAAACTCGAGCCTCACGTTGGGCGCCACTTAATCTGTAACGGTTTTTTTGTTACAAACTAAAATGCTCTCGGTAGCTCAGTTGGGACTGAGGTCGTGGTGTTCACCTCAAAAAAAAACTCAACAATATTCATGTGAAATAAATTAACTTTCTTTTGCCTAAAGGGCGCCAATACAAGTTTAAAAGTAAAATAGAAAGAATGTATCGAGATATTAGTGAACCTTGTATTATTCACTACGTATTAATAAAGATGGTGAATGTTTGATTAAAACGCAAAAGGTTAAAAAAAAATAGTCTCTAATTATTTTTATTAGCAAACGACTTGCAAGAAGGAAATTTACAAAAAAAATAAATATATAAGGATCTTTTAACCTAAATACTTAATTATATAGCTATCGATAAAAAATATTATTTTATATCCTTGTTTCTTATCACAGAATGTTCGTTACTATTTATTTTTATTATCTCAAGAATGTAATTTAATTTCTATTTATAAAGAGTTGGTTTTTTTGTTTCAATAAAAGAATTTATCTTATTATTTTATGTTAATAAAAAGTAAGAAGAAAATACACGGACGATAAAATCAAGCCACACAAAAAAATTATCGAAGTACCTAAATAAAAAGTATGTACCTATTTGGCTAAAAACAAAAAAATATAATATATTTTTGGGACCTAAGAAAAATTAATACCTTGGGAGGGTAAATGCGCATCTACTCAACAGGGGTGCATTGTTGCCAGATCTTAACAAGGGCAATAAATAGGTTTACCAAAAATATTAACAAATGATAACCAGTGCTATAAAAAGGAAATATATCACAGTTAAATAAAATGGTTAGTAAAAATAAGTATTAAATCTTAGCTGCCAAATCCCACGCTGGAGGTTGAGTCCTCAAGAGATTTGAGTAGGTAGTGTGGATGGTACTTCAACAAAACAGATTTCAAAACGGGACAGCAAAACAAAAAGAAAGCAGTAACATCGGCTAGTACAACACGGCTTTTACTTCAGTAAACAATTACGGGCTTCTGCTCAAAGTATGTGTGATGTACGGGCTTCAAAACATATACGGATCCCCGAAAACGAGCTCCATAAAATGGAATGGGCTTCATAAAATGGAATGGGCTTCATAAAATGGAATGGCCTTCATAAAATGGAATGGCCTAAAAAGGTCATTGTTGTCTTAGAAATGCGTTTAAGTTTAATCAATTTTCAGAATAGTATTTTATGTTTCTATAGAATTAAAAGTTTATGTTCTCAGCAAAAAGTCTAATAAAAAAATTAGGCAAACTCACCAGTAATGAACAATGGTCCACCTTTTTAATCACACCAGCATTTTTCACGAAACTAACTCTGTTACAAAACACTGTACAATTTCTGTAAGTTTTACAACATTTTGAGTAGCAGTTATGCTTGGTTAAAATAAGTTTTTAATATATTTTATTAGCACATATTATAACGGTGTTAAAATGCTCTCTGAAACACACAAAATCTTGCGAGAAACCGAGTACTAGTTATCACAAAAAAACTAAAGTAGTTCGGTTACCATATAGAAGTTAAACTGCATCAAGAATCCGCATGTAACTGACTCTCTCGGCTACGTGCATTTGAAAAAAGACGGCGGGTTTCCCTGACCGAACAAAGCAGCTTGGATCAGTCTGAGAACAGCCGCGCGACGACGAAGTGGGGAACGTGCCGTAAAGCGACTCTAAACAACGCTTGTTGAAACAAATTTTATCATGAAGTACCGTGGTCCAGTGGACAAGGCGACCAAGGAAAACGCCCGACACGCAGACACCGGAGGATCGCTCCATCGACGATACTGTTTTTTTTTTTTTTTGGATAATTCTTTGATTTATTTTTAGTTGTACAGGGTCTTACAAGTATTTTAAATTTTTTTTGTTAAAAACGTTACTTGCTATTAGGGTTAAGAAAAAAAATCGTTACAAAAGTTGTATTTTTGATTGCCTTGGATGCACTCTAGGTTTTCATTTTCTCTAATACTTTCGTCCTTATTTGTTTTTCTTAAAGGGAATAATATTTTTGCTTTTACCAGATGGTGGTCAGATCCACAGGTAACACCACGGAGTGCTCGCACATCATACCACTTTAATTGCGAGTGTTGTCCACCTATAGCATTATCAATGATTGATTTAAGATTTCTTGTTGGCTGAATCCAGGTATATCGATGAATATCCTTATGTTTAAAAAAACCATTATTTATTTTTGGTTGTGGGTTTCACACAATTGCATCAGTCTTAAGCCATTATCATTTGTTACTTCCTCTCCATATGGTCCTATCCTTTTGCTCTGGGTTTGTCTACCAGTTCGACTATTAAAATCGCCAAGCATAATTATTTCTCTGGTATTACCGATTTTGGTGAGTCTCATCCAGTTGGTCAAAGAGCATTTGTTTTGTAGCTACTCTTTCGTCATCTGATCGTGCGTAGACTGCTATTATGCTTATATTATGTCCAAGCATCTTCATGTTCACTCGAAGTATGTTTTCACTAATGCAATCGTAGTCTGTAATTTTATTCTTTAGATTTTTCTTTATTAACAAGGATACCCCTCTGGCTGCTCTGCTTTCTTTTGGGACTCCAGTGAATATATGGAGAAAATTCGTACCTCTTCCTTTCTTTTTTGTCTCTGTGAGTGCAATAATATCGATCTTACAATTCTGCACTTCAGTTGCAATAATGTCCAACTTTTGATTCACTCCCTGTACGTTCCATGTAGCTATATTCATAGTCCTTTGTCTTTGCTTTTTTCGTCTTCGAGAGTTTCCATCCATTGCTCCGAGGCTTTGTTTAGGCTTTTTGGTAATTGCTTTGTTTTATAAGTATTAGAGAACCAGTCTAATGCCTCAACCCCCTACTTGGAGGGCCAGGATTTTTAATCAAGGTTTTTCTCCTCTAGCCTTTGACGAGCCAACGCCATACTGTAAGGCAACAGGTGTGGTCTTGTATACTATCCCTAAAAGAAAGGGTTGCCACCTACGCTATGATCACCGTACCGAGGTCCATTCTCTCCGCCTTTCATATCGATGTGGTCTTCTCCCGTAACACTGGGAAAGGGACCCTATACAGGTGCTAACTCTCCGGGTCGGAGAGTACCTGGAATCTACGGAGGGCAGGGGTCGATTCATTTCCCCTGATAGACATCTGACGAGGTCTACCCGTTACCCTATATACTCTGTCTTATTGAGATTAACCTCTAGTCACCACTTATTGTACTCTTCTATTAGTTTTCGTGTCATATATTCAAGGTCGTCATAATCCTGAGCCACTACTATCTGAACATCGGCGAAACATAAAGTGTACACGGTGGTTTCGTTCAACGAAATGTCCATGTTTTGGCATTTTCTCTTCCATACTTTAAGGACTTGTTCCAAGTATATCTTGAAGAGCGTAGGCGAGATACAGACACCTTCTTTAAGACCTTTATTTACCTGAAAGCCTTTGGTTAGTTTTGCTTTTATTTTAACTTTTGCCTTACTATTGCGGTATAACTCTTTGATGGCCTTAATTAGTTGTACGCTTATGTTTGTGTTTTCCAACGCTTTCCAAAGTAGGGTTAGTGGTATACTATCATATGCCTTCTTCAAATCGACGTAAATACGTCGATAAAATTATATACCGTACGAAAACACCAGCATCACTTTTTGTGTCAATGCGATTGCCTTTTTCATGGGTGTCTATAAGATCTAGTTTTTAAAATAGGAATTATTTACTTTTTTTAACCTCTATACATATATATTTTACGTTATAACTATGAATATTGCCAGTCACAAAACAAAAACATATAATTAAATATTTATTATAAAAAGTAGCTTAACTACATTCATACTCATATCAGCCACTATCACCTACAAATTTTCTTTTATATGACTTTCTAGCATGGATTTTACTGGTGTAGTCTCGCTGACGGCTCCAACAGTAGTCGACCATCATGTGGCTATCCCATCGTCCTTGATATCGATCTTCCATAGTTTTAATATCCTGATGGAATCTTTCTCCCCGTTCTTCACTACAGTCACCTAAATTTTCTGGAAAGCGATCTAGGTTGCTATGGAGGCAGTGAACTTTTATACTCATGTTACAACCGAGAATATAAAAATTTTAAAGCATAGTTTCCACTAATTCTAGGTAATTGTCTGCTTTGTGATTTCCAAGAAAATTTTTAACTACTTGAGCAAATAAAACCCAAGCGTTAGATTCATTGATGTGGTGAACTGTGGATCTTTAATAAGTTGCCTTATTTGAGGACCATCAAATATACCAGCTTTTAGTTTTTCCGTACTAATCCAAGGAAACTTACGTGACAAGTACCGAAAACAATTTCCATCTCGATCTAACGCTTTTACAAACTGCTTCATAAGCCCCCACTTGATATGCAAGGGTGGTAGTAAGATTTTTTATCTCGTAACATTAATTTCATTCACTACATTTTGTTTTTTCCTGAACGATAGTATCCCTTAAAGGCCAATTTCTCTTAACCCAGTGCTGATCTTTAGCTCTCCTGTCCCAAAGACATAAAAAACTGGGGTATTTTGTATATCCACTTTGCTGTTCAAGGAGAAAGTTCACCATTTTCAAATCAACACAAATTGCCCACTGATGTGTTTTATTGTAAAAGGACACATTTTAAACTAAGTTTTGAACTGTCAATGAACAGGCGCCAATCGTCTGAAGTGTATCCTGGCAAACCCATTTTTTCTAAGAGTTTTTTTATATCGTTACAGAATACCATTATTATTATTATTTTCCTGAGTGAGAAAAGGCAGCAAATCCTTTTCTCTCTTACGATACAAAGTAACTTTATAGTTTGAATAAAGAAGGTTCTTGTCTTTTAATCTGGATGCCAGTAATTCAGCACAATCCTTTGAGAGGTATAGGTCTCTTACGAGATCGTTCAGTTCTTGTTGATTAAAACACTGCTTGTTAAATCTTCTTCAAATTTACTGTCGTTTTCTGATTGCATATGTTTCGGTGTCATCTTCGGGATTTCAGGAAGACTGCTGAAGGTTGGAATGGGTATTTCCTTAGAGTGCGGTACAGGTCTTCTTGCAGAATCTAGATCAGGATATGTCCATTTATGTTGATTGTTCCTAAACTCAATATCATAATTTTTGAGATAACTTTGTGACAGTTATCAGCTGTTTACCATAACAAATAGCATAGGCCAACGAAAAAAAGTTGTAAAAAGTTGTCTCAAAAATAATGATATAGGGTGTATTTATTTATGCCTTTAATATTAACGAGACAAACATAGCAGTCATCATAATGGTTACGTGGTTCCCTCCAAACCATTGGTACGCCAAATTTCAGGCACTTTCTGTTTCCAATTGTCCACTGTCGCAAATGTTCAACACATGTTTTACACACCACATGTGGAGCCCAAGATTTTTGTAGATCTTCTAAATGAACGCCAAAATAGGCAAGATAAGACCTTTTCACAAATAGTTTTTCTACTTTCTTTCAAAGTGTGTTCGCCACATAGATAACAAAAAACATCTGGATGGTTTACACAGCTACGCCCGGTCTAGGACAACTGGGCGCCGCCAACTCGGCGCCGTGTTTTTGACACACTTCCCGTTATCCGATTTGGATAAAATTTGGTATACACATAGTGATCCGATGACAATACAATATTAAGAAAAAAATATCCTCCTCCCACCTCTACCCCCACTCCCTTTAATAGAAAAATGAGTTTTTGACACACTTCCCATTATCCGATTTGGATGAAATTTGGTATTCACGTTGTGGTCCGATGACAATACAACATTAAAAAAAAATATCCTCCCACCCCTACCCCCACCCCCTTCCATAGAAAATGCGTTTTTGACACCCTTCCCATTATCCGATTTGGATGAAATTTGGTATACATATAGTGGTCCAATGACAATATAATATTGAAAAAAAAATCCTACCACTCCTACCCCCACCCTCATCTATAGAAAAATGCGTTTTTGACACACTTCCCATTATCCGATTTGGATGAAATTTGGTATACATATAGTGATCCGATGACAATACAATATTAAGAAAAAATATCCTCCCACCTCTACCCCCACCTCCTTTCATAGAAAAATGAGTTTTTGACACACTTCCCATTATCCGATTTGGATGAAATTTGGTATTCACATAGTGGTCCGATGATAATACAACATTAAAAAAATATCCTCCCACCCCTACCCCCACCCCCTTCCATAGAAAATGCGTTTTTGACACCCTTCCCATTATCCGATTTGGATGAAATTTGGTATACATATAGTGGTCTGATGACAATACAACATTGAAAAAAAAAATTCTACCACTCCTACCCCCACCCTCATCTATAGAAAAATGCGTTTTTGATACACTTCCCATTATCCGATTTGGATGAAATTTGGTATACATATAGTGATCCGATGACAATACAATATTAAGAAAAAATATCCTCCCACCTCTACCCCCACCCCCTTTCATAGAAAAATGAGTTTTTGATACACTTCCCATTATCCGATTTGGATGAAATTTGGTATACATATAGTGATCCGATGACAATACAATATTAAGAAAAAATATCCTCCCACCTCTACCCCCACCCCCTTTCATAGAAAAATGAGTTTTTGACACACTTCCCATTATCCGATTTAGATGATTTTTTTAAAAATAGTAAAAAATCATGTGCAGCGACGTTAAACACCACAAAGTTCTAAATTTATTATAAATCGATCCCTAAGCACTGCAATCTTTCAAGTTTGAGACAAGTCGGTTAGTAAATAAAAAATCTGCCAATTTTGATCCGCCATTTTGATTTTTTTAAGTTTGAGTAAAAAATTTTGTTAAATGACTTCAAGTTATGTAATATTTCAAGTTTGAGACAAATCGGTTAGTAAATAAAAAATCTGCCATTTTGGATCCGCCATTTTGATTTTTTTAAGTTTGAGTAAAAAAATTTCGTAAATGACCTCAAGCGTACGTAACGTAAATTGTAGTATTACCCGGTTACCAAACACTACAACTACCAAGATTCAACAGTCGACTTACTGGATTTAACTTTACTTAACAAAAACAAATTTCGAATAAATTAGTAAAAAAATTTTTTTAAGTCACAAGCTTTTATAAAATGCACTAAAAATTAAAAAATAATTTTCTAACAGTCTAATATTATCATAATAATAAAAGCGATGGCCGACTGATGGAAATTTTGAAGATGTTAGCACGATAAGATATCCGTATCAATTAAATATTACTATTTGCAAGAATCAATCTAGCACCACTATGTGTATACCAAATTTTATCCAAATCGGATAACGGGAAGTGTGTCAAAAACACATTTTTCTATAGAAGGGGTGGTGGTAGGGGTGGTAGGATATTTTTTTCTTAATGTTGTATTGTCATCAGACCACTATGTGAATACCAAGTTTCATCCAAATCGGATAATGGGAAGTGTGTCAAAAACTCATTTTTCTATCAAAGGGGGTGGGGGTAGAGGTGGGAGGATATTTTTTTCCTAATAATATATTGTCATCGGATCACTATATGTATACCAAATTTCATACAAATCGGATAACGGGATGTGTGTCAAAAACATTTTTCTATGGAAGGGGGTGGGGGTAGGGGTGGGAGGATATTTTTTTCTTATTGTTGTATTATCATCGGACCACTATGTGTATACCAAATTTTATCCAAATCGGATAACGGGAAGTGTGTCAAAAACACATTTTTCTATAGAAGGGGTGGGGGTAGGGGTGGGAGGATATTTTTTTCTTATTGTTGTATTATCATCGGACCACTATGTGTATACAAAATTT
This sequence comes from Aspidapion aeneum, assembly GCA_963576565.1. Lineage (NCBI taxonomy): Eukaryota > Metazoa > Arthropoda > Insecta > Coleoptera > Brentidae > Aspidapion > Aspidapion aeneum. The sequence goes on from OY755045.1 coordinate 58,118,489, forward strand.
TATTCAAATCGGATAACGGGAAGTTTGTCAAAAACACATTTTTCTATAGAAGGGGTGGGGGTAGGGGTTGTTTGGATATTTTTTTCTTAATGTTGTATTGTCATCAGACCACTATGTGAATACCAAGTTTCATCCAAATCGGATAATGGGAAGTGTGTCAAAAACTCATTTTTCTATGAAAGGGGGTGGGGGTAGAGGTGGGAGGATATTTTTTTCTTAATAATATATTGTCATCGGATCACTATATGTATACCAAATTTCATACAAATCGGATAACGGGATGTGTGTCAAAAACATTTTTCTATGGAAGGGGGTGGAAGTAGGGGTGGGAGGATATTTTTTTCTTATTGTTGTATTATCATCGGACCACTATGTGTATACCAAATTGTATCCAAATCGGATAACGGGAAGTGTGTCAAAAACACATTTTTCTATAGAAGGGGTGGGGGTAGGGGTGGGAGGATATTTTTTTCTTATTGTTGTATTATCATCAGACCACTATGTGTATACCAAATTTTATTCAAATCGGATAACGGGAAGTTTGTCAAAAACACATTTTTCTATAGAAGGGGTGGGGGTAGGGGTTGTTTGGATATTTTTTTCTTAATGTTGTATTGTCATGGGACCACTACGTTTGTACCAAATTTCATCCAAATCGGATAATGGGAAGTGTGTCAAAAACGCTTCACAAGATTTGATAGATAGTTAGTTAGAACATCTGAAGCTAAATAAAGGTTGTAAAAAATTGCGTAGGATTTTTTAAAGATGTTTTTGTATAAATAATATATTTTATTTTTCATCTACACATATTGTCAAAAAAAATTTTTTTAGTCCGGCGCCGAGTTGGCCGGCGCCCAGTTGGCGGCGCCGAGTTGGCCCGGCGCCCAGTTGGCCCGGCGCCCAGTTGGCGGCGCCGAGTTGGCGGCGCCCAGTTGGCGGCGCCCAGTTGTCCCATTCCGGCTACGCCTGCTTGTGGATGCCACTGTTTTTGGTTTTAATACTATAAAACGACGACAATGTACACAAAATTATGATACAACTTTATTTGCAAAAACTACACAATAAAAATAAAAGTAGACAAAACCAATTAGTCGGGGTTGAGCATGTATGGGCAGATCGGATCATAGGGAATTCCAAATATAAAATAGCTAATAAAATAATACGATTAAGTAATGCGGATCTAGGAATATTCGTTTACTGACAATTTCAGGTATATTTGGATAATTAGATCCTAGTTTTGACTACCAAATTTCTATTTTGAATTTTAAAGAGATGTATTTTGCCCTGTGTTAGAACTAAATACAATTATTCTCTATATCAAAAACTAGAGCTGATAGAAAAAATCTGCTGCCAGTTTTAGAAAAATCAGTTCTTAGATATCAGGCACCAAATTTTAATTTTTATTTTGTTGGCCTGTGTTATCAACGTATATATTTTTGAAATCAGGAAGAAAAAATCTACTAAAATCTAAAATAACATACAGGGTGTGTTCCATTTAAAAAAAATCATCGACCTGTCAAATTTTGACATTTAGAATTTTTGTTTAACATTCTAACCCAAAGGGTCTTAAACTTCGTCAAAAATTATGAAACTTTTGTATTTATCATATTTTGATATCTATTCAAATAACCGTTTCAGATATAGTTTAAAAATATACGTGAAACCCCTGTACTTTCGAAAGTCGTTGTTTAGAAAAAAATCCGAAACCTTTTGTCCCAAAACAAAAAAGTTGAAATTTAGGTATCTTTTAAAAAATACTTACTTATAATATACTATACTATATTGTCTGTTCAAAGGGGGAATAGCAGCCCCTCTTTAGCTCTTTGAAGTGTCTTTGCTGAACTTAATGTGCTATTAATACTTTAGAAATTGCCGAAGAAATCCTCAAACATTTGCTTCAAAAGAAGAGAAAAGTAGTTGTCAAAAAAGGAGTAGAAAAGCCTTTCGTCTGTCCAAAATGTGCAAGAGCGTATCAATATCCACACACCCTGAAACGTCATCTTAAATTTGAATGTGGTATAACTTATCCGTGTAAATTTTGTGATGTTGTTTATTCCAGAAGAGACACATTAGCAGGACATGTTAGTAAACATCATGTAAAATAACTTTGTATGTAAATAAAAAAGAAGTAAAACAACTTTAACATATAAGTATTTTTTATGATAGTGTTTATGTATCTACTTAAAAAAAATTGTATTTTATGTTGCCCCCCTCTAGCTCCCTAATGTTACTGCGATGGACCTAAAATTATGTTATTAATTTTTTAGAAGTTGCCGAAGATATTCTCAAGAATTTGCTTCAAAAGAAGAGAAAAATATTAGTAGAGAAGGGAGAGAAAAAACCTTACTGCTGTCCAAAATGTGGAAGGGCGTATCAATATGCACACACTCTGAGACGCCATCTTAAGTATGAATGTGGTAAAAAATTTCCGTGTAAATTTTGTGATGTTGTTTATTTAAGAAAAGACACATTATTAGGACATGTTAGCAAATATCATGTAAAATACCTTTGAATACAAATAATAAAACTGAAAACAACTGTAAGTAATTGGTTAAGAAAATTGCACTATAAAGTTTGGTCGCCACCCTCGCCATATAGGGCGACCAGATAAAAGTAACTACATGCAATATAAAAAAAGTACGATAAGGAAAAGGAAATGTGCCGAGCGAAAATTTTAGAAAGATTAATAATTTTTCGGAAGAAATCGCGCTGTTAAAATTTTTTTATAGATATAATGGGGAAAATAGCGCCGCAGTTCTTTTCGGCAAAAATGGCTCCACAGAATAAAATGTTTACAATGTAATATTGCAAAACTGCAATATAATATTGCAAAACTGCAATATAATATTGCAAAACTGCAATATAATATTGTAAAACTGCAATATAATATGGCAAAATGCAATATAATATTGCAAAATTGCAATATAATATTGCAAAACTGCAATATAATTTTGCAAAACTGCAATATAATCTTACAAAACATATTATAAAATTCAAATAAATTTCTGAAAAAATCGCGTTTTTTAAAGAAATTGACGACATGCGCAGTAAAATGTTTTTGATAAAAATAAAAAAAAATGGGGGCAAGTTCAAGTTATTTATTTTTTCCGGAAAAATGGTATCAAATGAAAAAGTTTTGTATAGTTTCAAAAGAGTCGAGTCGGAAATTTTTACTGACTTATGTATAACGTCATTCGCTCCTGAAAAATTTCATTTGAGGAGGCGAATTTTGAGCTCGAGGGGTCTAAGCGCCCCCCGAATTACCCCCCTGCATTATCTGTGATACGAGACTAATAAATATGATAAACCAATTTTATTTGCAAACATTTCATTTAAACTACGAACTATGGTTTAAATAAATACTATATATATATATATATATATATATATATATATATATATATATATATAGAAATTTTGTATATATATGTATAGAAATTTTGACATATACTATTACAACATAACGAGACATCATATCGTTGGTCTCATGACAAAACACCCTATCTCTCTTTTTACAAGCCCTTTATGTTGTAATAGTATATGTCAACATTTCGGATAGGGCCATATGTGCCAAGTTTTATAATGAAATAAATGAAGTTTTCAGACAGGACCCTTGACTAAAACCAACAGAAGCTAACGCAGACCTTCGCACATTTTGGCCCTATCTCATGATAGGGCCTTCTATCATGAAACCAACGATACAGCATACTATCTGCTAACAAAAACACATCTGGGAAATCCACTCGCTTTTTCCAATACCTAAATGCAAACAGAAATACCTATACATGCAAAGTTACTTGCCCGTAAGTTATGATACCCTCGACCTTTTTCTCTGCAAACTCATCTATCAATTTGTCATACCTCAGTTTCTCTTGCACCACATAATTTACCTTACCTTTTTAATTGCAAATTATTAAATTTTTTAGAGAGCGGTAAAATTTTGAAAAAAATAATATTTGGTTGCTCTCTGAAGGAGGTTGCCTGGGACGGCTGCCTGGTTGCACCCTTTGGCACGCCCCTGAAGAGGGGTAGATAGCTCGTCTACTACCAGATAGTTATGCCTTACTGGGCATTTCTCAGTGCGAACGTAACCAGTGTCAAGGGGCGGTGAATGGTGATGATATCTGAAAACGAAATATGAAATGTGAACATTTACCAGAAAAATATCAACTGCAGAATTGCAATATCTGCCAGGGTACCCTTAGATTTAAGGTCAAAAATGGCTAGGATACGAGCTATGCTTGCCCCCTTTTAAGGATTTCTCCTCACACTTTTTTTTGTTCTCTCGAGGATATTCTTACAATATGCTTTTAAACTAATAATTTTTTGTATTGTTGCAAAATGTATTTTTATTTTTAGAAGTAAAAGCGTTTATTCCATCCACTTGTGCAGGCAGAAAAGGTAAATCGTTGTTGGTGGTAAACGGTCACACATATTCATTCCATAAGCTCGTGGCGAAAAAAACAAAAAAAAGGTGGCATTGTTCCAAGTATCATTACAAGGGTTGTCGAGCTTACCTTAAAACCCAAGGAGATCCAGAAATGGTAGTAGAATTAAACGTCAAACATACTCATAAACAAAAGTATAATTAATAATCGGTTAGGCAACCTGTACTTAGATATACCGCCTCGCGAGGAAATAGAAAATAACTCGTCAACTGCGCCGTGCAGGAAATCGACTGTTCACAAGTTTGTTCCTGCGTTAACGAGCTTTATTATCAATGGTCCAGCAAACTCTACTGAATTTAATTAGAAAATTAGAAAAGAAATGCAGGAATGATATTAAAAAAAAATTAACCAAATATACCTAAACCTTAAATGCATAATAACCCAAGTTTTGTTTTTTCTAAAAATTAATGTTTTTAATGTTCAGTTTATTATTTACTAGTGTTAGTACCTCCGACCAATTGATTTTAAGAAAAAATTAGGTACTTAAAATATTGAAAACTTTAATAAAATATGGAAGAAAACATAACCAAATATGGTTACCATTTTCTGCATAGCATTAGAAAAATAATTTAGCTACGGGGGTTGGTTGACAGCTATAACGTGGCCGAAATGGAGGATCGTGTACCGTTCTTTTTAATTGCCAACACTCCAAGAGCTTCGTCTAGTAATATACTGAGTAGGCGGAAAAAACTGAAAAGGCAAGAAAAATGATCGAAAAGACGAGATATTTAAAAAACTAAAAAGTGAATAATTAAAAAACTAACCTGACCTTGTTATAGTTAACAAAAACAACTAACCTGATCTTGTTAGGTTGGTATGCTAAAAATAAAATACTAACCTGACCAAATGTGATTAGTTTTTTAAAAGTATAACTAGAAACCTAAGCACTAAGCAGGTCAGTTGAGTGTTACTGAATACTGATTATTTTTACGTGTACTAAACTAAGCAGGTGACACGACGTTAGTAACTGGCCTAACCAGGACGTTTACTCTTGGTGAGGTCAGCGCTCACCAAATCTGAAGCCGCTATTCTTGACGGCCGTAAGGTGAACTTAAGTTCACCATCTTGTTCCACGGGGTAAAAATCCACGGGAATTGTGGTGTTTATACCTTTACTTTTGCCTGTCAGTCCTGTTTTGCTGAGCTTTTCCTGAAGTATGGAGGTCATTAACATTTATTTTTTACCCGTTTTTATAAAAAAAAATTGAAACCATCGAAACACTGTTCTCGCAAATAAAACTGACCACCAAAAGTAAGGTTAGATAGACTCCCGCGGATTCATTTCCCTGTGGAAAAAGATGGTGAACTTAAGATCACTGGTGACCTTAAGTGCACCGGTGAAAGTGAACATTTCACTCACTTCACCTCACGGTTCATATTACACTTTTCTCGCAAACAAAACTGACCACCAAAAGTAAGGTTAGATAGACTTCCACGGACTCATTTCCCCGTGGAAAAAGATGGTGAAATTAAGATCACTGGTGGACTTTAGTTCACCGGTGACCTTAAGTCCACCCGTGAAAGTGAATATTTTACTCACTTCACCTCACGAGCAGTCAAGAATAAACGCCCAAGTCAGTTTTTATTTTTTGTTTTTTAATCTTTTGCAGTCATCTTTCTTTTGAATCTTTCTTTTTATCTTTTCGATCTTTTATACTCGATATTTTGTTTTGGGACAACAATTTTGCTAGTGAGAACTTTACGCATCTTGTTATAATTACTACTATAAAATAAATTTTCATGAGTTGAAAGTAATAATGTAACGGCATTTATTTACCAACTAAATGGTTTCAGATAATAAATGTTTTATTCCAAGATTTGTCGAACGATCCTAGCTAACAGGTGTATTTTTTTGACAAAATTTTTCCTAATATCCTTAGTTATTTTATCCTTCTTATGACGAGAGCACGTAAACCGCTTGAACGACTTTAATGATATTTTGAGGAAAAGTAGTGGTTGATCTTCCATCGAGATGAATAAAGTCTTTTGAAAATTCACAGTTGTCAAAGGTAGATTTTTAGCGTTAGAAACTTAACAAAGCCCTAAGCTTAACGGAAGTTCAGCCAGCATAGGGTTTTCGAATAATTATGATAGGTACTATGTTTTTTGTATAATTTATATTTTAAACAAAAATAAGAATTAATATTGTGCAGATAATAAGGTGTCAGATCTGACTCGGGTCCATCTTTGGTCCATCTATTTAATGTAGTATTACTATATTAACGGTAAGTAGTCAAAATAGTTAGATTTTTCTTGTTTTGCGTAGGCTTGTATTTGTAATGTAATGTATTTTATTATAAATACCTTCCCAATATTTTACTCGAACTAATTTTGTTTGTAAAATTTTTTATCACTGGTAGCTTAATATATGTTTTTTATATTTTTTAGCATTTGCATTTGAAACCAGAAGCGATGGTAGGTTTGGCTGTACTAACTGCAGCGCTTCCTACAAAAACAAAAGACATCTATATCGTCACTTAAAATATGAATGTGGAAAGGATGCGAACTTTTTTTGTCACTTCTGTCAAGCCGGATTTAAAAGAAAAGAGAATTGGAAAAAGCATTTCACTCAATGTCAAAGAAACATTAAATATTTTGCAACACGTGGTAGAGAAAATTAATAATTTCGAAATGACAATGATAAACTATTTGTTTTTAAAACGTATAGCTGCATTTAGAACAATTTTATAGGTGTGACCCAAATTTAACAACAATTCTTAGTTTTTTAATAGTTTATTTATAGCGTTTTTTTTTATCCGATAGCGAACAACCGATCACTGAGATCACTCTTCAAATTGACTTAATTTAAAAATTAAACTAGTCGATATATTAGGGACTTATTGCAATAAAGCCAGGCAACAATAGTGACGGGCAGTATTCTGACAGTTTTCCACTAAAAACTGACAGTTGAACTTTAAAAATTGACATACCAAAGTCGAATTTATACTTCCAGTCGTTTATTTTTCATTAATTCCGGCTCTTGTAATACACAAAGGTCTAATTTTGAAAGAAGGCAGCTGTTTTTATATTGCGAAACCGTCGGAATAGTGCCCGGCACAATTAGTGCCTAGCCTTATTGCAATAAGTCCCTATCGAAAAAATAAGAATTGTGCATTTAAGGAGGAGAGAGGGATGTAATTTTAATATTTTCAAGATATAATCACAAGAGGTAAATAAGATCATTTTGGAAATTTGCAGTTGTTTTTTTTTGTCTCAATGAAAAAATTTGATTTCGTTGGTTAAACAAACAAAGAGCAGAGTCATTAAATATTGAAATTCTATTAGTAGGGCAGGCCGTGAAGATTTTGTGAACTTATTATTTTCTTAGTCAGCACATATCGATAGAATTGTTCATGGATCAATTCTAAGTAAAATTTGGGGATGTGTAGTTTTCCGATGAATTTAGGCGTAAAACGTAAAATAAGATATGAATCCTAGGAACTTATTTTCTTAATAATAAAACTAGTTGTACTAGTTTTCTTAGTAATAAAACTAGTTGTACTAGTAAAGGGTATACTTAAGTTAACTAAAAAAAATATTCTAGCTAATCTCTAAGGATGGCAAGTATTTCCGACAAGTGATAAACGATTTGAAATGATTGGCCTTATTATTATAGCAAAAGGTTAAAATACCATCTGGCTACTATTTGAAAGCCCCAAAGCCTTGCCAGAGTTTTCTGAGGCCCGTCAATTTGACATATTCGAATATGTAAATGTTTTTTAAACCCACATACAAATGAGAAGTGATTATTTGGAATATTTTAAGACTAACATTTTCATACACATAGGACTGTTTAAAATTATTTTTTTTTTCATTTTTCGTTGATAGCTCTCGCAGTTTTTAAGATATTCAGCTCAAACCTAAACTCTAAATACAGGGTGTACGATATTAGGCATGCTAAACAGTAATTAGAATCTAAAATAAAATATTTTTCAGCAGTGCGACCGTTAACGAGCAAAAAATTAGTTAACCATGTTTAAGATTAGCTCTTAGAGCTTTGCTGGCGAAGCTTTCTTGATTCTAAATAACTGCCAGACTAATTTTTTCCTTGACATTATAGTATAATCTAGCATGTGAAAAAGTTTCAAAACTAAGAAAGTAAGTTCTTGATTTTCCAATTTTGAAGACGCCGTTAAGTGCATTTTCCAACTTTGTAAATCAGCCAGAGATATTTTTAGTTATAGTATATTATTAGATCAGTTGATACTTTCAGTTTCAGCACTAAGAAAATTCTGGCACAAATCAGCCCCATTTTTGGTTCCGAAGATTTTCAGCCAGGTATATTTTCCACTACTTGAGATGATTCAGAGTACTTTTCTAATAAATTTCATTCTTCTTAGTGTAAAAGATTTGAACTAAGAAAATAAGTCGACTCATATCATTTACTGACTTTTGAACCTGTCGGAAAATCATCACCAGAATGAGAAATTGTTGATTATTATTATTATCAGAACATACCTATTCATAAACACAGACTAAGAAACTAAGTTCCAAAAAATATTCATGGCATAGCAGGGGCTATATTAACGATCTGAAAATATTTTAGAAATTTATGTTTGCGTATGCGGGAAACGATTTCAGAAGCAAAAAAGTCTAGCTGTTCATTCAAAAATTGACTGTGTTTACGTCAGAAGTCGATTTACTTGTGATTTATGCCAATATAAAACTGGAAGAAGATACGACATGGATAAACATATGCGCAGAAAGCATTCCAACTGTTCTAACAAATGAAGGTTTTAACATATAACACCATTTTTTTTTCTAGTTTGTATAGGAGAGTTATTCTCAGTAATAAATCATAAATATTTATGTCAGTGTCGAAGCTGAGGTCAAAATTAAACGCGAAAAACGCTGAAAACTACGTACACTCATGCTCATAAAAATCCCGTACACGGAAAATAGAATTGATAACTTTTAGTGTAAGTTACTAAAAATCCAGCTAGATTATCTTGGCATTTTAAAGTTTTTTGTGACATCTAAAATGACACAATAGGCAATAACACTATAAACATAGCTAACAGCAAAATATTAATAACCTATTACAAGTTTCCAAGTACGGGATTTTATGAGCACAAGTGTATATTTCATCTTTTAAAATGTAACTTTTTAACTTGTGGAACAAAACATATTAAACTACAATAGAAAAGGTATTGTCAACAGTGGCGGTTCCTCCATACATGCAAATGTGTTTGTATTCGGGTTTAAACCAGGATGCGGTGGATGATGGATGCGTAGGTCGGCTCGTGCCGCGCTTTACTGGAACCAAATTCTATGCACCGTATATGTTGTGTCGCATTCTAATTACTAAATATAGAAAAAAAGGACCTAATTATAGAATTTTGCAGTACATAGAATGTGGGCCTTACTTCGGTTATGCTCTTATGCAGAAATTTCGAGGATTGATGCTGCATGCATCCCCGTGATGCTCTTCGCGTCAACGGTTAGCGTTGACTGGTACAGCACCTTATGTGCACTTTAAATTAGTACACTAAGACAACTTGGCGTTATCGGTCGGGCCGTATTATGCATATTTGCTGACATAGGAGAGAGTATAAGTCAATTAAGCTTTTTTTATTTTAAATTACAAAAGTTTTTGCCCTTATCTAGGAGGGCTCAATAACAGCTTCGAATTTTTTTATATGGCAGACCTGTAGGGCAGGGCAATTGTATGAGCTACCAACTTGGTAACACATAGTTGTGCAGGTGCAATAGTTTAGAAGATATTTAAGGCATATTCTGAAAACATATTTGCACCCTTGCCCCTCCAGGGGCAAAATATATATTTTTTTTGTCGGAAAAAGAATAAGTATGTGAATACCGACGTGCCTGTGAAGTTTCATTTTTCTAGCTTAAACCGTTCAAAATTGAAAAAAATATTTTGACTAACCCTTTTTTACTGAGACAATTTTGGGTCTGTTAACAGGTCAGGCAGTGTTGGTGGGATCATTAGTAATCAATCAAAACCGGTGTTGTAAAATCTTCTTCAAATAGCACACGAAAGACGCTATTGCTATTCAATCTCGGTAGTTGAACATTTTATTTTTAAAAAATTACAGATTTGCACAATAAAACACTGCATGAAGTGGACCTAGTCGCATTACCTTCCAGTGGTAACTTTTACTTGTGCCGTTAGAGAATGATCCCAGTCAACAGTCAGGAAAAATTAAATCCGTTTTGATATAAGAAATGCCTTCCTTGTGGGTTTTTGCAGCTGACAGCTGACCGGTCCTGCGAATGGTGCGGACTGGGGTGTTTTCGGATACCAAATTGTACCCCGTACACATAAATTCTTTAACGCTACGCTATCGTGTGATCTCATTTTTGTTTTTTAACTGACGGGTACTAAACTTTATACGTTTGTAGTATTTTTGGATTACACTGTGCTGGCCCGACATAAAACGTCGCGAAGACGGCAAAAATGCAATTTGCATTGACACGACCTGAGGGACAAATTATGTCACGGTCATGGGTACTGTTTTTGGTTTCATCTACCTGCCTTTCGTTTTTACTCTGGTACTTACTTTTGTATTTGGTAGGCATTATTTTTTATTTCTTTTACCAATATTGTAAAATAAGATTTATATACTCTCTTTAGCTTTACAAGGGTTGTCACATTGACCATGCAGTGTTCTAAAGAGTCCCTTAAGGACGAAACAGTTAATTGTTAACACTTAATAGGTGTTCATTAGATCTTGGACCCCCGTGGGTGTATAGCTTTCGAGCTGCCCACGGAAAAATATAAGAAAAACAAAACATTTCTATACCCACTTAGCCACGAAAAATGTTTGTTTTCTTTATTCACAGGTACTAAACTTTACATTTAAGTATTTCAATTTTGGTGAGAGTTATTTTCATTTTTATTTAAGTTTTTGCGCCTTTGCAATTTAACTAAAATGGGTTAGTACAAAAACTGCTGTAGTCATATTTGTATTGACATTTAATGCTTTGACGTATCGAAATCACGTTGAAAATTTGTACACGCCGACGCGACATTCCGTATATTTCCTTGGATATCATGATACACGCGCTGTCACGTACTAAATCATTTGTATACTTCTCGGGACATTACGCTTTTCGTGCCATTTCGTTCTGCGGCGCTATCGCCTTCGAGTCAGGCTATCTTGGTGTCAACCTATTCGAGATGGCAAATTGTCTATAATTAGTCTAGTCATTATAAAATTTTAGCTAGCAAAAGGTGGTGTAGTCACGATTTTGACATATGTTGTTGACCTCGGAATCCTAAAAACATATTTGAGTTTTCGACCTTGGGAGAGGCTGGCTATTGTACGTTAAAAAGAAAAGTTTTAAACAAAAGTTTGAAGACAATATAATTTCCTGGTGTTAATAATAGCCTTAACACAACTTTGTGATATGCTGTTTGAAAGAACATTTTATTTTATCTAAAAAAGTTGTTTTAACATTTTTTCGTAAAATGCTTAGTTTTTTTTAAAACTGAATAAAACTTTAAAAAATATAATTTTTTTCGCGATCTTACAATATACCCCAATTTATGGGTGCCAATTAAGTGCTTACGGTGCATTTCGCCCACTTCGGTGATATATCGTTTAAAAGATCATTTAATTTTCTATACTAAAGTTGACTACACACTTTCTTCAACCTTACCTTTTGAGAAAATTACATAAAACTGAATAATTTCGGTTTATTTTGCATACGCTATGGAAATACATAGGAAACGGGTGTACTGCCAACACTTCAGGGTTCGTATCTCAGCAAAGGTACTACCCAGAGAACTCAGTAATATCTCATTTTATAGGCTATTAGTAGTCTGTATTTTATGTTACTACAGATTTTCGGTTAAAGACTAAATACAAAAATTGGTCAAAATTCAAAATGGCGGCGAAATGTTTATCGCAATAACCCAAAAACCCTGCCAAAAAAACATGCATCTTTTGTTTAAAACCTTTTGTTTTTAAATGTACAGGGACCAAGTAATTAAAAAAAAACCTTTTCGTGCACACTAGGTCCAAGATGGCGGGGGGAACCCCCCCAACGTCAAAAACTCCATTTTTTTTTAGTACGCCACTGTGAATAACATATGTCAAAATTGAGACTACACCACGTTTTGCAAGCTGGGGGTCTTTTTTTCGCTCCAATGACTGGCCTAGATAGTAGACAGAGACAATAAATAAACAAAATAGAGAGATTTATTCGAATAAATCGGATGTGTGATTTGTTGGATCATTACGTCATATCTTACGTAGTTTTGTGTATGATCAGCTTATTTTAAACTGTGAAAGATATACAAACTAAAGGCAGTGGCGCACCCAGAAATAGGTCTTGAGGGGGGGCCGAGGCCTTTGAAGGGGGGGGGGGCGAAGCCTCATGATGTCGTATTTCATGCTATTTTTTGTGTTTATTCATGAAATATGTGGAAAATATCTAAAAAAATCTTAGGCTTGGGGGGACCGGGCCCCAAAGCCCCCCCCTGGGTGCGCCCATGCTAAAGGAACAAAATCTGATATCTAAATATTTGGAAAACGTTTTAGATGCCTACGATTCTGTATGCGGCAAATGCGATAGAAGATTTCGGAAACAAAACAGTCTAGCTCTTCATTTAAAAACTGATTGCGTTGATGTCCGAACTCGATTTAGCTGTGATTTTTGCCAATATAAAACTGGAAGAAAATACGACATGAATAAGCATTTAAACAGAAAACATGGAAAAATAATGTAACAAAGGGATTTCTGTGAATAAACTTATGTTAAAACTTAAGGTGTCATTATCAGAAAAGTATTTATTTTTCTTCAGTTGTGTAAAGATTTAAATTATCTTTGAAATACGAAATGTGTCAAAGCCAATATTTCAAAGTTGTAAAGAATTCTGGGTCGTCTGCAAATTCGCCGCTACAGGTAACATTTGCTCTTACATGTATGCTTGTGATGAATTTCTAGTTAAAGGGACTAGAATCCCCAAAACAATGCAGAATTCGCAGCATATTGCTTACATTAACTTTGTTCCAGCTGGATGTTGGACTAGTTATAAATCCGTCCGCAAACTCTTGTTGTACTAAAAGTTTGTATTGTAAGTGCATTGTATAGCGCACGCATTAGGTTTCTTCGTACTCTTTGTCCTGTTTTATTATAAAACAGGACGGTTTTATGACTAGGCCAATGGCCTGCTGGAACAAAACTCCGCACATTTTAAGTTAGAATCTCCAAATCAATGCAGAATTCGCAGCATATTGCTTACATTAGCTTTGTTCCAGCTGGATGTTGGACTAGCTGGAAATTGTCTGCAAACTTCTATTTGCGTTCTTTTGTTTACACTGGTCCGAAGATCGAATAATTTTACTTTCAAATATGTTAGTTCATGATTCTCACCCATATCGCTACAATCTCGATTTTATTATTTTTTTGCTAAAATATCCACAAAGTAGTTAAAGTGTTATTATGCAAAGGTTTCCAAGTCGTTGACACAATCGGAAGAGGTCGCTTGAATTGAATTGCAATATAGTCACTGCATCCTGGAGGCCTGGCATCTCCAGGGGTAGCGACACCAAACATAACCTCATTTACGAAAAACGCAAATCGTACACTGTCAGGAGCGTAGCTTTTTTTATGTCCAAAAAAATTAAATGGTTTACAAATGTTACGTAAAGAACTGTCCGTCACACCCGGTGTATATACATTTGACTGTCCAAATAAACAAACCTAAAAAAACTAAGTTTTTTATGATTTCAATATTTATTAGGACCATGTGTTAAGACCCACACAGTGCAAAAAACCAAAAATATAGTTTGCATGTTTTATATATATTCTAAAATATAGAAAACTATTATGTTGGGTTTTGTATCATTTAATAAATTTCTTTATGCTCTCTAGGAATAAAAGTGTACGTTTAACCCCTTTTTTCATGGGCTAAGTTAGTATTTCTTGTCCCCAGTGATTAAAAGTAATTTCTTTAAAGTCATAAAGGCAAAATATAGGTTTTTGGATTATTTTATTTTATTATAATACAAAAAACAAAAAGGAATCAAGATATATACACGAAAACGTTTATTTTGTTGTTTCCAGCTTGCCGTAGCTTACTGTACTTTGCTGATGACTTGGTTAGTTTCGATTGTTATTGTGCCCTTCGGCATAGAATATTGCTTCCATATAAACAAAACATTTAACTTTCTAGACTTCTCCAGGATGTAAACCAGGAATACCTTTTCGGTGAAATTTTCGAAATTCTGTTTATTGCATCATTTTCGGTACTGAAAGCTGCTTTCTCCTGTGGCCTTTTCCATGCCCATCTCAAAGTAAGATTATGCTTTATTCTTTGGTCCCTTGTTTTTTCCATCTTCGAGAAATATAATTCGAACTTTTTCTCGACTAAACTTATTTCATAACAAACTAATGAAATAAATATTATTTTTCCACATTGTTTGTTAGCATCTGACCCATCTGACTGACTTTTGTTTAATGTAATACCATGACAACTATCACTGCCCACTGTTTTATTATATACGGGGGCTTGACATGCTAATACTACAGTACGGTAAGTGGTTTAATACCTATTTATTTAGTTTATGATTATTATTATTTTTAGTATATAAAAATAAACCTTGGCATTAAAGTCCCTTTTAGTCACTTAGAAAATTATAGCCCTCCTTCCGGTCGGGCATGAAAATTCCCGCCGTGAGATTAAAAGTAAACACTGTACGCGCTAGGTTTATAATATACCTACTATTATTTTTATTAGTGTTCAAAAAAAGCGAGCGGCGAAGAAAGGGCGAAAGTACAAAAAGTCGAAAATACAAAAGTTCGAAAGTACAAAAGGTCGAAAATACAAAAGATTGAAAAACAAAAGGTCCAAACAAAGATCATAAGTAGCTACACTGTAATGATTGCAAAACACAGTAAAAGACACACAGGTACACACACACACACTCATAGAAAAGTTTTAAAAAAATCAACATCCAATAAGGTAGGTATCTTTTTGGGTAGCAACACGACGGGTGGCAGAACTTTGTTCGAAAACATTTTCTTTGAACGGAAATTTTTATGAAAACAATTTCTAATGGAAATTTGTTCGAAAACATTTTTTTTGAAGGGAAATTTGTGTTGTGTGCTGGTCTTTTTTAATGATTTGGTTTTTCACAAAAAATATAGCCCGAATAAAATTAGAATGAATTGGGAGGACTTACCAAGGTTTTCCCACTATTTGCCCCAACTGGTTTCTTCTCGAGGATCCTCTGGCAGACCATCAACAACCAATCCAATGCACAATTTTAACCACTCAAAATGTTTGTGGAGTTAGGAATAGTTTGTAAAATAATAATTGGAAATTATTAAGCGATCACAAAATGTGAAAAGTGCGTGAGCATAAACACTGCTTCTTACGATAGACAAAATTTTTATACTGAAAATATAATAATATTAAAATAAAAATGTTCAACGAAAAATTCGGATGTTTCTATAAAAAAGGCCTCCCAATATTAACTCGCGATAAGGAATTAAATCGAGAGAAAACAAAATAAATAAAATTCTCGCTGCTCTCGAGCGCATTCACCAAAAACTAAATTACTTGTAGATGCATTTTATGCAGTTTATATTTAAGAAAAAGAAGAGGTAAAAACTAGAAATTATAAACTAGAAAATGATGTGAGCGGATACGCAACATCCTGCCCACCGTTAAGAGTCCCAGCGGACCTTAACTATGTAGTATCGTTTGTGGAGACTGGTAAAGGATAAAGCTTTACCATTGGTCTCCTAAAATCTCCTTGATTTGTGTGGACTGTAGCAACGCGTGTTACTCCGTCTGCACCCGGGTGTAAGGCAATTATTTTACCTACATTCAACTTGGTGGGTGGTAAATTGTCGACTTTAAGCAGCACAAGAGTACCCACTTCAGCAGGTTGGGAATTGTGTTCTAGCCACTTCCCGCGCTGCTGAAAGGTATGCAAATACTCCTTGTGCCACCTAGACCAAAAATCTTGGTGCAGTCGTTGTAACAACTGATAGCGACTCATTTGATTTAATTTCAAATGTGATAAGTCTCTGTCTGGCAAAACAGAAAGAGGTTCGAGTGATAGAAAATGACCGGGTGTTAAAACCGCCGAACCGAAGTCATTTGGATCGTTTGGTAATGGTGATAAAGGCCGAGAGTTAAGTACGGCTTCAATTTGAACCAAAACAGTATAAAACTCCTCATAAGTTAATCTTTGTTCACCAATAACCCGATACGAGTGAATTTTAACAGACTTAACTCCTGCTTCCGCTAAAGCATTAAAATGCGGAGCAAGAGATGGACTAAATTTCCATTCTATTTTCTCACAATCAGTTGCATACATTTCAGTAATTTGTTTACTCGCAGCGCAAAAATTCGACGCGTTATCCGACCAAATAGAACTTATGCGTCCCCTGCGACAAATGAATCTACGTAGTGCGCAAAGAAATGCTTCGCAAGAAAGGTCGGAAACCAATTCCAGGTGAGATGTCTTCGTGACAAAGCACACAAATATGCACATATACGATTTTGTTGATTTTACTACACGCAATTTTCCGAGAGTAGTAAAGAAAGGTCCCGCAAAATCTACTGCAACGCAACTGAACGCCTTTGCTTTAGAAATGCGCTCCTTTGGCAAGTTGCCCATTGGAGGTATATAAGCCTTGGGGTTTAAGCGCCAGCAAGTCATGCATTTTCCTAAGACCGATCTAATAGTTCGTCTCGCGGATAAAATCCAAAATCTTTACTGCAATAAATGCTGCAACGTCTGCGCACCTGGATGTAGGTAAATTTTATGAAATTGTTCAATAAGCAATGCGGTTAGTCGATTTTTTCGCGGCAATAAAATGGGGCAATTTTTTGTCGAAATCTAATTGAGATCTGTGAAGGCGACCACCGACTCTTAAAATTCCTTCTGGATCAATAAAAACGTTTAATTTGCGGAGGGGTTTAGAAGGAAGTCGGTTGGTTCGTAAGTTTGTAATATCATCAGAAAATTCTAGCGCTTGCGCGTGTTTAATTAAAATTATTAAAGCGGAATCTAGCTCAAATATTGTAAGACAACCAGTATTTAATTCTCGTTTTCTTATTTTTAAACAAAAGCGGAGGCATAGAGCCAGAATTCTAAGTATTTTTGAGAGACACGAATAATTATTTAATAAATAATCTAAGCGGTTGTCATTATAAAAACAGCCAACGTAATTTTGCGTTCTTCACATAGTGCAATTTCGTCCATGCTTTCGGGTTCAACGAATTTTGTAGTAGGCCAAGTGTCCTGTGGTTGTCGTAAAAAATCAGGACCTGCCCACCATAACAAATTATTGGATAACTCCATGGGTAATAATCAGTGCTAATATGACGCCATATAGAGGGAGATATTTTCTCTTGTATAGACGCTACCCGATTAGCAATAAATGTTTTCCAGCGATATGGAGGATTTTTTATCCAAGTCAATGCAACTGTGGAGTCACACCAGGCAAAAATTTTTGAAAAAGTTATTTGACTCGAAAGCGTGTTAATAACTACATGCATTAAATCAGCGAGCATCTTTGCACTAATTAATTCTAACCGTGGAATTGAAACTATAGAAAGGGGTGCCACTTTTGATTTAGCAGCAACTAAGAAAATGCGAAACGAATCTTCACAAAGTATACGAAAATATATTACACAGGCCGTAGCCTTTTGGCTAGCATCACAGAAGCCATGAATTTCACAGGTATAATCTTGATTAAAGCTAATGAGTCGGGGTAGTTGAAAATTCGAAAGCGTAGGTAGCTCGGATTTATATTGTAGCCAACGATCTACAATAAACTGAGGCGGAGAGTCGTCCCATCCAACTCCTAATGAAAAGAGCATTTGGATTAAATGTTTTGCAAAAAGCGTTAGCGGAGCTAAGTAGCCCATGGGGTCGTAGCATCTAGCTACTTCAGACAATAATCTTTAATTTCCTCATTCTTAGAAAATCTCCAGAGTATTCTTTGGTAGTCTGTATGCTTTAAAGCAACTTTTAGTTGTGGAAATATGCTGACAATGCCACATGTGAAAGCAATAGGATGAAGACGAAAATTCAGAAGGATAGAGAAAATTTCTTTTTGTTACTTAGGACCTAGTAGGAGATTGTCGTTTAATGAAAAACCGTTCACCTTTGCACTTCCATCGTAAACAATTCGAATCTTATCACCCTTTGGTACAGGGTGGTGCGGCAGATCATAGCAATCATTGTCACGCGCAGAATCGGGAACTAGCTCTAAGTAATCATCCTTTAGATATCCCTCAATTATTTCAGAATATTGAGCGTGCATATTTTCATTAAAGGAAAAGCGTTTTTCTAAAGATAAAAAACGTCTAACTGCACACGCGCGTGAAATTTTCGTATCGAATTTTTGTACATTATCTTTAAAGGACAATTCAACAATATAGCGACCCGATTTATCCCTACTGTGGGTTTCTAAAAAATGTTTTTCACATTTTTCTTCTTCGGGCGATAAAAAATTTGTTTTTGGAATTTCTTCTATTTCCCAAAATCTTTTAATGCACTTATCTAGTTCGAGCGTTTGCGATTCGTTTTTTAAGAAGAGGTTGTAGAAACCATTTTTGTTTTATTTTGTTCAAGTTTTCCCACAACAATGTACCCAAAACAAGTATTTATTGCAACCGGTAAATGTGGCTGACTATAAACGTACCCACTCCTTAAAATGTAAGGAAAAACTTCACATCCTAAAAGCATGTCAATACCAGCGGGTTGGAAAAACTGAGGGTCTGATAGTTTTATATTAGAGAGATATGAGAAGTCAACTCCGTTAATTACCGCGGCGGGCATGTCAGAAGAGACTTGGTTAATAATAATCGCGTTAACGTTAAAATAAGGACCTTTTTTATCCATTGGTTTTATTACGCAAGTTGTTCCACCATTGGAAACGACCTCATTCATGGTTCCTATACCTTGAATTGTGAGAGATAAAGGGTATTTATGTAAACCTAACGTTTTAAAACACTTTTGAGAAATATAACTGCTTGAACTACCGCTATCTAAAATAACGCGAATTTGGTGGAAGTTACCACAAAAATCTAAAAATATAGCGGGTTTGCGTTGTTATATGAATAGGAGTGAGCGGGTAGCGAATTAGCGTTAACGTTTGAGATAGTCTGAAACTCTCTATTATTATTATTTTGCGGGAGACTATCCATATTTTGGGGTTGATTACGTAACACGTGAAGCAATGAGTGGTGTTTAAGGGCGCAGACGCGACAAGCAGATTGCGATTTGCATTGTTTTATATTGTGGAAACCTAAACAATGTGTGCACCAGTTTTTACTTTTAATTAAATTTAGGCGTTCTTGCGGAGTTTTGTTATTAAACTCGGGACACTGATATATTAAATGCGACTCCTGTCTACAAAAATGGCAAAAATTTGTTGGTTTACTAGGAGTATTACCGAAAAAAGTTTGCGTAGTCGGGCTAGTCCTTTTAAATGGATATTGCCCCTTGGCCTTTGAGTTATCAACTTTATTAAATTGTGATTGTTTGAAACTTGAAAAACTCGAATTTTTGTTATTATTTAAAGAATATTCTAGCGTCTCCAATGCGTTACATTGTCTTAAAACAAAGTTTTTCAGAGAATCGAACGTGGGAATTTCACTGGAGATGGTGTGTTCCTCAAGTTCAAACCGCGTAATAATGGTATCCTGATCCAAGTGTTTGGAAAATAAGAAAAATAATAAAAAATCCCAATTTTTGGTATCAAAATTTAAATTATCAAGGGCTGCGAGGTTTTCCGTAAAAGTGTCTACTAGCGTGCATAAAAGTTTTCCATTTTTTGAAGAATTTGCAACCGGTGCATTATCGATTGCTTGCAAATGATTAAAAGCGATTAACGGTTTATTATCATAGCGTTGGACGAGATTATCGTAAGCTATTTGGTAATTAGCGTCAGTTGGTTGTAGGCACTGAATTAAAGCGAGCGGTGGCCCTTCCAAGTAAGAATGCAAATAATAAAATTTTTCAACAGAGGGTATGGAGGGCGAACAAATTTCCGTTCAAAGAAAATGTTTTCAAACAAATTTCCGTTTGAAGAAAATGATTTCGAAAAATTTCTGTTTGAAGAAAACGTTTTGGAATAATTTTCCTTTCGAGGAAAGATTGTTCGATCTTTTGTTCAAAGAAAATGTTTTCGAACAATTTTCGGTTTGAAGAAAATGATTTTCGAAGTTTATGCTTTCGAACAATAATATTATGTATCTATATAAAATGTACTATAAAATTATAGGTAATTAAAGCCGAGCCTTACGAAAACTTTAAAAAGGTACTAAAAAGAACCACAAAACCTAAAAACACCCAAAAATGTGAAAAAACTTGAAAAATACACTAAACAGTGCCAAAAATAGCGTATAAACTTCGTAATAAAAGCTTCATTTTATCCCTTGATATATTATAATACTATTAATAAACATTTAACATACAAATTTCTGTCCTGTTTGTTTATTTATTACGTATTATTTTGATACAAAAAACACAAATAATATTTAAAAGAAAATGATTTTTAACAATAAATATACCTACAATAAATATTCATAACCCAAAAACTAAAGAAACATATTTTTTATTTTTTAAGCTGTATAAAAACGAGTTCTTTTTAAGTTTTATTAAAACATTTTTTTTTCTCAGAGTGTATAAAATTGAGTATTTTTCACGAGCGTCTATGGAATTTTGAGTACGGTTTTGACACTCGTGTCGCTACCCCTGGGAGACGCCAGGCTTCCAGGATGCAGTGAACCTAATTGCAATATGACCAATGTAAAACGTCTACTAACATACTGTCAGTAAAAAGTATTTTGTTGATTCTCTAAAGTTACATTTTTTTGACATTCCACGTTTTGCAAGTACAGCGACGATATTTCACTACCAGCTTAATTAGTGTAATTTAGATCTGTTTGTTTAAGATATCTCGTTAGAATCTGACTTGAACAGTTTTTAATGAGTTATACACTTTGTTTCAGTTGAGTATTTGCTAGTTTATTTCCTGTCATAGAGTTTTGTTTATTTAGGTTTGATCCCAATTAGAAATATAAACTTATATAGTCTGGTCCACTTGCTCGAAACTATAACCAAGTACCTTAAAATTACGAGCATACCTCTCGTTGTTTAGTTTTTATTTTAGTTAATGTATTTCATTTTTGACTCGTTTATTTTCAGTCCTGGTTTTTTGGCTTCTATATTAAGCACTATTAAAGTTTCGGTTAAAGATCTTTTATCTCGCTCAGCTTATGTGGATCCTCCTTACAGAAGCTTCAACGACTAGATTAAACAGTAATAAAGATAACGCATCACCTTGTCCTACTCCTGAAGTTACACAAAATGGCTCTGAGAAGTGGTTATTTATTCGGACTACAGTTTGGAACCCTTAATAGAAGCGTTGATAATCATGCATTTTGAGGGGATTCCCAGAGTAGCTAAATCCTGCATCATTTTCTTTCGACTTACGCTGTCAAAAGCCTGTTTAAGAATTTGCCTCATAACAAATATTTTATCTGTGGTAGATCTGTTAAGGCAAAATCTAAATTGATATTCTCCGATAGCCAGCTCAGAACAGAGTACTGCAATAGTCGGTTGTATAAAGCAGACACTACATTAAAAACTAGTAGTATTATGGCTCGGTAATTTGGGCAGTTTAGTTTTTTGTAAATTGGCCGTATAATACCCAGGGTCCATTCCTCACGAATTTTCTCTTGGGTTCAGATGTATACGTCGCCATAAATTTTAACGCTATTTTTTCAATTCCAGGAGTTTTTAAATTTTTCAAACATTTTACTAGAGCTTAACAACTTTTTTGTAACATCGGTTAAATATTTGGTTCTGCTGGATGTACACTATCGTTGCTGTTCGTTGTAAGCAAATCTCCAAAATATTCTTTTTACCTTTCTGTTACTGCTTCACTTTTAATCAAAACTTTATTCTGCGTATTCTTGAATGCTATCGTTTCCTGCTTGAATTCTTGTGCTTCTTCCTTTATACTCGTATACAAATTTCTATTGTCCTTTCGGTTATGGTTGTCCAACAGTGTTTTAATGCTTCTTTTTATTACGTCTCTCTTTTTATGGCGTATTGTTTTGAATGCCTCCAATGGCTTCTGGTTGTACATTGCTCTATTTGCTTTGATATCCCTCTGAGGATACAGTTGTTTTTTTTTCTTCTGTCACTCTTCTTCATTCTTTGTCATACCATTCCTCGTTTCTTATTCTTTTCTTTTGTCCTATTGTTTGGATGGCTGATTTCTGTATGCTGGCTTTAATTGCTTCCCATTCTTCTCTAGATTTATTATTCTATCATTCGTTTGTAGTTCTTCTTCCAACTTTCTCTTGTATCTTAAACATGTATTTTTGATCTTACTTGTTTCTCCTTTGTTTAAAGTGGGCTTACCACCGTTAGAATATGAAATTTTAGAAATAATAAACAGCAGCTCTTTTCTTAGCCTCTCGAGGATGATGTAAATGAATGATAAAGCCAATCGCTATAATAAAAAATCTTGGCCGTAATTATCTCGCATATCAGTTCCTGCTATTCCTACAACCATGCAACAAAATTCTAACTATACATTCCTATTCTTCCCTACTCGCAAGCTTTTATTATTTTTATTTAAGCTAAATATAGAGCTGTAATAAAACAGTAGATAAGTTTTAAAGACTTTATTGTTTTTCGAAGTGGTCTCCACGAAAATTAATGCACTTTTGCATGCGGTCAAACCAGTTGTCAAAGCTGTAATTCCACTCATTTGTGGGTACTGTCAAATTTCCATGCTTGTAGGCGTCGACTGCTTCCTCTGGCGACTGAAATCTTTAATCACGCAGTCACTTCTTGATTTCCGAAGTATAGAAATCGTTGGGAGTTAGATCGGGACTGTATGGAGGATGGTTTAACAATTCGACGTTTTGTTGGGTTAAAAATTCAATGGTTTTTTGTGCTTTGTGCGAACTTGCATTTTCTTGGTGGAGGATGATTCGTCGTTCAGGACTTTTCGCCAACAAATCGTTATGTACCAATCGGCAGTAACAGTCCTTTGATATTCCAGAGGAATTGTCACGACCATCTTTTTGAATACACTTCGAGAACGGATGACTGTTCTTGGCTTTTCTTTGTCTTAAAACATCAGACGACTGACGTTTATTTTCGGGATCATCTGAGTAAGTTCAAGATATATCGCCACTGACAGTGTTGTAATTCTCTTACCTCTAATTCTTTATGCAAAATTTCGCATGTCGATCTTCCGTAATGAGCATGCGCACAGCATCGATGTTTCCCTGGGTTTTCCATTTTTGTTCTGTCCACGCCTGCGCCTTAATTCTCCATACTAACCAAGGCATTCTTGTGGAAATAATTTCCTTCGAAAGTTGTTAAAAATTATAGTCCAAAAATGTTCTCGGTGTAATTCCATTTTTCGACTGATTTGTTAACTTAAAAAATTCACTGTAGCTATAAAACTATATGTATCGCACTGAAGTTTTGAATTTATGTTAGGTAAATATTGAGGTTAAGTTTTAGTAACGACATTCGATCAGTATCGCCCTCTATGTTCCTATATGCAAAATGTTAAAGACAGCCCTCGTAACAATGTTTTGATTGCAGAGATGCATTTAATTAGAGTTTTTAAATAATCAATATTTCTTCAACTCAGAATTTTTTTGACCGAAGGAGCTGTAATTTTGACAACTAACATCCCAATAAAAATGTTTAGAGTGTTACACGTGTTGTGTATGCGGTAAACAATTTAAGAAGATAACCAGCCTAGTTCTTCATACAAAACAAATTGCTATAAATTTAGCTGCGACTTTTGTCAATATAAAACTGCAAGGAAATGTGACATGAATAAACATTTACGTAAAAAACATGGAAAATCACTTAACAAAAAAGGAAGTTTTGTTCTAAATAATTTTTCTTAGGTAATAGTTTAACAAGTTAGACCGCAGTACAAAAAGACATTTTTTCTGTTTCTTTACACTTTTGACGGCTACAAGTGTAATATTTAGGTTATACCGTATAAGAGCGGTAACAACCATGCACAATCATTATTTTGTAACTTTTTGGAAAAATCGGTCACCTCTAACAATATATTTTTAAAAATTATGACTCACAGACAGAATAACTAGTTGCCTAAATCAATTAATCAATCAACAAACGGCCAAGTGCGGTAATTGAACTTATTACGCGACGTGCGATAATTGGTGCTTACCACTTGAAAATTAATGCAGTAAAGTATTTATAGATAATAGTTATTTATCTAACAAGTGCGTAAAGTGATACTTTACTGCACGCATCGGCGTTTTCCCGGGCGAGCCGTAAATGCGGTAAAGATACTTTCCGCACAACTTAGGCACAATTTTTTTTATGAGCGTGCGGAAAATCGAATTTTATTTTATTGAATTTTTTTGTATTACCCTATTTAAAATTAAAAAGTAGTCAAAACTACCAAATTTATGTGTTTTATTTAACGAGACTTGTACAAGCTCCGAGGTGGCTTTATCGGTGGCAACTAAAGATTCTTTAGGGATCTCTTCCATCTCTTCGAACATTTTCAATACTGTTAGCTTAAGAAATTATAGCGTCGTTTACTTTCTTGTCATAACAACCATGAAAGAAAGTCAATATTTATACAGGAAGTGATGTGCCATCATCACCTGTTAACTTTTAAGGACACCAAAACAAAAAAAATGACGCCCACGCCATGCGGTAAAAAAAATTACACGCATGCATTGCAGTAAAGTGGTACTTTTTGCACGCAAATAAGTGCGTAAAAAGCTATCTCCTGCACGTGTGTAAAATAGTTTTCAAATTAATAAACAGACGCCATACTACAACGCTATAATGTTAATCTAACATTTGGCGTACCTAACTAGGTATATAAAACATTTGAACCTTTTAGTTATCTTGTATTTTTCCAAAAATTTGTTGAACAAGACTTGGGTTTATACTATTATACAAAAACCAAGTAGTAATCAAAACAATGAGTGGACCCTGGACAAAAAGACCGAAGGAAATTTCGTACTTTTTGACCAAGTTTATATTTTAGAATTATTTAAACACGAAAAATTGTTTTAAATATGGCTGCAGCCTGGTTTCAAATATTTAGTGTGGCTTCTAATAACTGTTACATTGTTACTAACAGCATTCCTTTACTGATTATTGTTAACTGTTCCTATTTTTACGTAATTGTAATATTTTTAGATAAATTTGGCAAATATAAGAGCGACTACTTTTTCACCGATGGACAGTGGTTTGTGTGCACTACATGCAACAGAAGATACAAGCACAGGACTTCGTGCTATCGGCATGCCAAATGGGAATGCAATAAATTACCACAATTTTGCTGTTACCTTTGCGGCAAGGCACTCACTCAAAAAGCCACTTTAAAAACTCATTTAGAGAGTGTTCACGGCTTATTTATTCAGTCAACGAAGACTTGTCACCAAAAAGCTTAATCATATAAAATAGTATCACATGTTATGTTTGTTACGAGGATTATGCATTAATGTTTGAAGAGCCAAAATTTTGACCGTAGATGATTAGGAAATTACAGTAAAATTTTTGAAATGATTGAAAAATCATGGATATTATAAGGATTCTTGTGATTTTCAATTAATCTCTTTCGAAATTGTGAAAATCATAAAAACATTTACAAATATTAGTTTTTAGACATTGAGATACCCCTATTAGGCGCGATTCATACTATACGTATTTGCATTGTCACGTCATGGTTCCGCCAGCGGCACGTCAAATATTTCTACATTGATAGCAATGTAGTATTCATAATATGTACAGCTAATTTTAAAAAAAGCTGATACTGATGACTTTGATAGAAAACATTGAAATGCAATCAAATCTTGGCAACTTTTTGACAACTCGTATCAGTTTTTTTTTTAAATTAGGTGTACACCCTTTACGTCCATTGGGGTATAGGGAGTCTCTAAATTCACCGATGAGCTCATCGATGAGACAATCGCGTTCCTAAAAGCATCTCGCTTATTTTGCAAGATATTTTTACTAATTTGTATGGCAACTTTTTTTAGAGCAAAATAATAAAAAATGTTTACTATTTTGATTGGTTTTATGCTAATGTTATCCTAAAATTATAAAACTTTAATATTTTTTTAATGATATTTAATATTTAAAAAAACTTATCCGATCCTAGAAATTTTCAACGTAAATATAAATTCAAAATTGCAAAATTGCAAGTTGAACGATTTTTTGTTTATCTGTTCAAAAACGTTAATTAAAAAATTTGTAAAGAAAGGAAAAAACATTAAAATCTTACTAAAATAATCTCATGGTAATTATGTGATGGTAGCACAGCAACTCCTGAAATTTACTTCAACATGGAAAAACAAAAGCGTGGAAATGAAATTGTCATTTTACTTGTTATTTTTGTGAATGTCTCACTCAAAATTATTTTAAAATTGCTGGAAATTGACCATATCCAGATTTTGAAAAATGTGATATGTGACTGCTTTATTCAAGCAACAAAATCCCAATAATTAAACGACAGTAATATTTTTATGCAAAATGCGTTAAGAAAAATTACTCAAAAATGCCAACAATGTCTTACAGATAATCGCAATTTGAACATTTATTAAAACAAAATTATTTATTATTTTTTGTAATTCGTTATTTTTCTTGTATTTGTTGTAGACTTTGTTTCAAATAAATCTTTAAATTCATAATTTGCTGAGTATCGAAATAGTTAAAATAAAAATCGTTCAACTAGCAATTTTAAATTTTGTTGGAAATTTTCAGGTTCGGACTGGTTTTTTTGAAATATTAAATATTTTCTTTTTAACCTGGAAACAAAAAAAAATATAAAATTTTTATTATTTTGTCATAATAAGAGCATGAAATCAAAATAGTAATAAAAAATCCAGGTCGGTATTTAATTTTTTTTATTATAAAAACCTTATCTCAAAAACTAAACAATATTTTCAAAAATTGACAACGTCGTTATTTTCTTCCAAAAAAGTTGCCATAAAAAGGTTTGTACCTTTTTAACGGCTTAAAAAAAGAGCACGGTAAGGTGCAATTCAAAATGGGACACGCTGTACACCTGATGTTCTGTGATTTTTTTGAAATATTGATTTGTATTGAAAAAATACAAGGAAACAATTAGAATGTTAGGAATAGTTAGTAAACAAGCCATAAATCTCCTTAATAATTTTGATTCCAGCTATTTTTGGTAAAGGAGGAATTACAATTGAATTCTTGTTGAGAAACAAAAAATTAGGCAAAAAAGATTGATTTTATCAGGTTTCGTTTTATTTTTCAATTGCTCATCAGCACACCATCTATGAATATCCATAGGATGTCACTTGTGATTTGTCAACATTCTAGATGCCTGATGAAAAAAACCCGATGAATTTAGAGACTCTCCCTATGAGTCGCGCCTTACACGCTATATATTACTACATTTAGAAAGTGAAGCCAAGCAAGCAGGTTCCTCTTAGTAATTTATCTTATAGAATATACGAAAATATGAAATATTTTGATCACCTCCACTTTCTGATTTAATTAATAGTGTTATGATTTAACTTCTTACGACTTTTCTTAAAAAATAATTAATATTTTAGCAAGGGAGAAATTGTACGTTTTTTTTCAAAATGTAACAATTTATGTTATTTAGTATACTGGGTTGGAAAGTGTCTCTCACGATGTCAAAATTAGGTTCAGCAAGCAACTTGTTTGTTATTCCTTTTATTCTATAAAAAAACTTTTGTTTATTACTTACTGGGTAAAGTTTGCCTTAATATTTATCTTTATTTTCTGGTATATTAATAAGATATTTTGCTGTTAGAGGGACCTGCTTACTTTACTTTTAGGTAGCTTTAGAATCAACAAAGGTGCTTATATATTTGATTTTTATTTACTTCGAACAATAATATTAAATTCTTGATCTTGCATCCTCGGAACCATGGTCGGTATCAAATAAACGTTAAACCGATACTTGTAAAGCAGAAAAAAAATGTGGTATAGACTTTGGATTGGAGACTTTGAGAACAATAATAATTAGTAGAGGAGAGTCAGAATGTATTCTTGTTGTTGAATTTTAGTTAGTCCTAATATTTTTTGGTAAAGGAGGTTGCGTGTTTACGTGTTCACAAAATAACGGTATGGTTAGCAATACGGATACCAAAATTAGAAATAGAGAAGGTACTAAATATTCGGAACTTAGTGCCTTATAAACATAGTGTAGTTATATTAATTCAGAATAATTGAAAACCAACATTTTTGGAAAATAGTTAGTTTAACCCTCTGGCAAATCCTAATTCGATAACTTAGTGCCTTTTGAACATAGTGTAGTGTAACAATTTAAAACCAAAAGGGAAAAGAGTTAGTTCAAGAGAAAATACTAATTCGATTATCCCATATTTCCTAGATATTCGATATTGAATCGCGTATCTTAAAGAAATGTCTCGTCTTCAGCACACAAGCTGGTGACGCTATAATCCAGGGGTTGGACGTTTCAGAAATAGTCTCAAAATTCGTTTTAGTTTGATTTTTTAAATATTCAAAATCGCATAGGGTGCACCCAGGGGGGGGGGGCGCCCCCCCAAGCCTTAGATTTTTTTAGATATTTTTTACATATTTCATGAATAAAAAGATAAAATAGCATAAAATACGACATCAGGAGGGTTCGCCCCCCCAGAGGCCTCGGCACCCCCTAAGACCTTTTCCTGGGTGCGCTTTTAATGGTAAACTTTTTTGCACAAATATGTCTTAAAACTTTGCCTCAGAAAATATGGTATCCGAATTGTCAATTGCCCTACTCTATAAGTCTTTATTATATCTATATTTAACAAGTGTGCCTTAAAAATGACAAATAATGTTGAAAGAAATATTAGAATATGTTATCAAAATTGTTTTCAATTATTTTAAGTAGTTTTAACTCGTGTTGTAATAACCACTTGTGCCTTGTAATATTTTCATATTATTTACTATTGTTGAACAAAAATAAACTTTATTTAGCTTGTCTTTAGTATCTATTATTATTCATTGTAGTTTTTGCCTCGTAAATACATTTTTTTAAAATATTTGGTTAATTTTAGGGTTTTTGCTAGAATTTTATCGTTTTTTATTTCATTTCATTATAGTTCAATTGCTTTTAAATTAGACTTTAACTTTTTAAAGGTTAAAGGCCGTCTTTTATTGTTACCGTTATTTTTTTAGGTTAGTTTTGTATTATTTTTATAACGCAGTCGAATTTTTTACTAAATTTCGGTAATTTGGTTTGTAAAAAGCCATAAATCTAATAAAAATAAATAAATAAAATGTTGAATGAATGTGAAACTACTACCTTAACATTTGTGTTTTGCTTATCTTTAGTGTTCCAAAATCTATCTTTATTTGCCCTGGAAGTTTCCTTTATCCTTAATGAAAATAACGGAAACAGCTCTTAAATTTACTGTTATTTTAACTGACCCAAAAACACCCTAATATAATTTGTTTTGTAATTTTCTTCCAATCGTTTTTAAATCAATCGTTTTTTCAATATAAAAGATACTTTCTACCAATTGCATTATTTAAAAATTTTTGTTCCACCTATATTTTTTATGAAGATTTTTATTTCTTGTCGTTCTGCCAATATTTTACCTATACAAAGTCAAATCTAAATTTTTAGGAGTATGACAGTTTATTTTATTTTTGTATTTGTTGATTTACTCAGGTGTAAGTGCAATGTAGATCGTTTTTTATACTTACTTTTCTCATATTTAAACGTAAGTCTCTATCGATAGTGTTTGGTTTTGATCTTTTTTAAATAAAATGTGCTATTAAACTAATTTTGATACCAAAATTATATTTTAGTGGCTTGTCCTCAGTGCAATAAAGTTTATAAACACCGACATTCGCTGAACAGACATCTCCGCTACGAGTGCAATATAAAACCAATTTTTGAGTGTATCTATTGCAACCGAGCCGCCAAACGGAAATATCTTCTACTTGAGCATGTCAAATCGTGCCACAAGGACGAGTACGAAAACTTCAAAGTAAATATTTATCCTTTAATGTATCAGAATTTGGATAGTGCTAAATTTAAGATAGTTAATCCATACGATTTTTTGGCAAAAAAAAGAGAGTTAGTTAATAATTCTTCCATGAATTAGAAAAATATTTTAACTAAACTACCAAAGGAAACACCGTTTCTTTAAAACGTTAACTGCCATACAGCATCAAAAAAAAACACAACTACTATTGTTTTTTATTTAGGATAAAAAATAACCGACGAAACGCATTTTCGATATTTATAATAAATACTAAATGACCTGATGTCCAAATGTAGCAACTTATATGAAGGAAGAATTCTTTTCTAATAAAAGCGGTTCCAGCGTGGGGGTCACATGGTCATTTTACACATCGCAAGGGAGGAATGGTTAAAGAACAGGGCCATTTTTTTTAAATAACGATAGCTTCTGGTATACCGACGGATCCAAAATCCCATCAGGCGTTAGATCTAGAGTTGTAAGTATCCACGAACTTGGGCCGAACTCGTAGCCCTTGAACTATATGCCCGGTGGATTACTGACCACGAATGGACCAACAGGACAATAAAAATCTGGACAATAAAAATCTTCTCCGACAGTCAAGCAGCCTTAAGAGCGCTTGATTCCCATACGGTCTCATCGAGTAGCGCTAACAATGTGTCATTAGTATGGATACCAGTGCATTTTGGGCAATGACGCCGCAGACCAAGCAACGAGGGAAGCGGCATATGCCGAATTTTTTCGCCCGGTACCGGACTCTGGGGATATCATACAATGCTGCTAAATCAACCATATTAAAATGGACGGAGAATACCTTCCAACAATACTGGATAAATATAGCAGAACTGGCTCACTCTAAAGAGTTCAGTAAAGGACCTTGTAGAAACAGAGCCAGAAACATCATTGTACTTAACAGACAGGAAATACGTACTCAGAAGATCTGAACAGTGTCTCATCCAAAATGATAGCCGGCCTTTTTGGATTACTAGGTGAGAAACCACTCAAAAGTGAGCTACTCACATATGAATCATCAACATCACACATCGCATAAAATGGAGTTTCGGAAGTTGAATGTCAATATTTATCTACTAATCTATCAACAATGTTAAATTTAATAAAGGTAATTCGTACTATTTTTTACACTACTAAAAGACAGTACGTTAATTCTTCGAATAATCAGGAGTTTGGATAAAAACGCGTTTTAGATAAAATAAATAATCTGAGTCCCAAATGGGGCTACCTACTTGATGAGAGAAGATCTTGCTATTAAAAAAGCATGTCGGCTGCCCGAAATCAAAACAAAGTAACTGACATTTTTGGAAAAATTGA
Source organism: Aspidapion aeneum (assembly GCA_963576565.1). Classification (NCBI taxonomy): domain Eukaryota; kingdom Metazoa; phylum Arthropoda; class Insecta; order Coleoptera; family Brentidae; genus Aspidapion; species Aspidapion aeneum. The sequence continues at coordinate 58,150,234 of OY755045.1, forward strand.
GTTTTTTGTAAATTTACATAATCGTAATCTTACGCACATTTTAGTATAAGAATTTTCTAAATCGGTTAAGAAATACCGAAGTTATTATATAATTTAGACCACGTTACTCCTTTGCTGCTCCTATGCTTTTTAAAAACTTTAAATTGATTTTTCTCGGTTTTGATAAATCTGCATTTACTTTGTTTTAATGTCGGGCAGCCGATATGGTTCATTGTCTTCAAAGGGCAGTTAACGTGTTAAACAAAGTCAATCTTGTTATTAAAAGAAGTTTTATAATATTTTATCCTTTAATATATAGGAATTTGGACAGTGCTAAATTTAAGATAGTAAATCTGTATGTTTTTTTCTTAACAGAAAGACAGTACGTACGTTAATTCTTCGAAAAATCAGTAAATTATAGCAACCAAGCCGTGAAACAAAAACACCTTAATTGCCATAATGCATTGAAAAAATCATCATTTTTTTAACGGTTTTTGAGTTTGACGAAAAATTTATGGGCGAGAGATGTTTCTGCTATCTGTCCATAACAAAATAAATGAGATAAGACTCAATTATGGCTACCTACAATAAGCGAAAATCTCTTGCTAATAAAAGAGGTCCCAGCGCAGAGTCACGCGGTCAAAGAAAATCTGGTGTGTCCCCGTATTCTCATTGGGTGCACATGGCAGTTAACGTATTAAAGAGACCTTATGCTAATGCTACGAATTAGGAAAGTATTGTGAATAATTTAATTGTTCGGTTGGTCCCTTCTAGATTATTACTCGTATAGAGGGTGGCCATTTTAAAATAGCCTACTTCAAATTTATTTTACTTGAAACGGCTTTTTCGGGAAAACCGCAAGATATTCCAATCCTACATACCTACAAGTTATTACATTAGATATTGGGCAAATAACGCATATCTAGGAATGAAAACGCCTCATAAGAATAGCGACTCTTTTAAAGAGTTGGGATGGTACAACTAATGATGTTACCACCGATGCTAATAAAGTGATAAATTACCATTTTTGCGGTATACATATTACAAAAGTCAAGATTTTTTCATTTTAATTTAGTTTTTTTCTTATTTTTTTTAATTTTTTTTTTTTAATTTTTTTAACTCTGTAAACTTTGCAAAAAAGATACGCTCTAAAGAAATACAGCTTTTTCAGGTATGTGTAGTATAAGAATATCCTGTATAGCAATACAATTAGGCTTAACAATCAAGATTTTTATGTTATATCTATGCAACAAAATAATTTTTAGTAAGAAAGGAAATAGGTTGTGCTTTATAGGCGTACCAAAGATAAATTTATATAAACTACTTATAATTTACCATATTTTACTTTTTTGTGGCAAAATAAATGTAAAAAATTATATCTAGTCAATAAGGGTAATTTGTACCTTTGACAAAAGTCTTTATTGGAGTGTTAGCAATACTTATTATGAATAATATGTATATGCGTTTAGTGCTAGTCATTTTTTTGGTGAGTGCTTAGTTATTAAAGTTTGAAACATATTTATTTTATTTATTTAATAGTTTATTTTTACGATGAAGTAAGGGCGATTATTTTTTTTTTTCATTTTGCGTGATGTATGACTTTGTAAAAATAGCTTAGCTGTTTATTTTAAATTTATCAAGAGTAAACACCAGTTTTTTGGTTTTGGTTAGTATTGATTAAGATTAATAAATAAAGGTGTGTTATTTTTAATTAACGTTTTCAATATTTTGAGTTGTGGTATAAAATTAAACGTTATACGATTCATTACTGAGAAATGTTCTATTAAAGTACAAGTGAATATGTTTAACAGGCGTCTAAATACTAAACCGTACTGGCCTATTTACGCTCCTCTAATAATAATGAATCTTATATTGTAAATCATAAGCGCCCTCTTACCCCCTAGTCATGATTAAGGAACATTTAAAACAAAATTGACTATCAAACATTTTAAAAAATTTTAAAATTCCAGGTTAAAGTACATTAATTTTACATCACTTTAATTTATTTAAATATCTCAAAAACTAAGCTGAAAGTCAAAATTTTGCAAAAGCACTTTTTTTTCCTAAATCAAACAAAGAATAAAAAACAAATTTTATTTTTAAAACATTCAGTGGCGCCAAAGATTGGAGGGGTAAAATGGGGTGCCTAACCCCAATATCTACGCCACTGGAGAATTTTAGAAAACGAATACAATCGTTACTTAGAGATGTACCACAGTAGTCCGTGTACGAAATTTAGTGGAAATTGATGTAACGGTTTAAAAGTTATAACGAAAAAACCATTTTTTTTTCAAAACTTTGACCCCCGACTTGGTCGATTTAATACCCTGAGAATTTCTCGTTCTTGTATTGAGACACCGCGCACCTGCATAGATGGTTGTTTTCCGAAAATTTATGTGTGGCCTTCGGTAGTTCAATGCTTAGAACGTTTGCGTACAGAGCAAGAGGTTTCGGGTTCAAGTCCTGGCCGAAGACAGAAAAACATTTTTCTTTTTTTTTTTTCTTTAATTTCACTTGATGTTTATAGTTTTAGGTCCTTGCATTATTTGCAATTTGATATTTGAGAATTATACTGGCAATCGCCCATTGCGATCAGAAATTTTAACGCACGAAATAATTTGAGTAATCATACCTTTGACAGTGGGAAAGAAGAATTATAGAGATTAGTTGGATGACTTGGTCGAGGTAATACCCTGAGAATTTCTCGTTCTTGTATTGAGACACCGCGCACCTGCATAGATGGATGTTTTCCGAAAATGTATGTGTGGTCTTCGGTAGTTCAATGCTTAAAACGTTTGCGTACAGAGCAAGAGGTTCCGGGTTCGAGTCCCGGCCGAAGACAGAAAAACTTTTTTCCTATTTTTCTTTCTTTAATTTCACTTGTTGTTTACCCTGTATCTTTGTTAGCAAACGTTTTTTAAAAAAAAATTCTTATGAAACTACTTTTTGTTCGACGTTCTATCACCTATTAAAATTACTCTACTTTAACCTGGACCACCCTGTATATTAAAAATTTGAGTTTTTAAAATCCTAAAAATTTTAAGAATGATTGAATTCTAAATATTATAAAAGGTTTCCATAACACACGAGTATTCTCATAACTCAAACTTTTCATAATGCAAAGTATGTAGGTACGATACAAGGGTTTTATACTACTATGACCGGAGGCGAATAGGTAAATTTATATAAAAATTATAACTGGTATAATTTCTTCTTCTTTCAGGTTAGAGATAACTAATTATAAAGGCACTTGTTAAAAATATATCTGAATAAGCTAGTTTTAGTTTAATTTAATGACAGCCATCATGAGTATGTAGAAAAATAAATTCAAAAATTTAAATATCCATTTTAGAAATTTTTTCCAACTTATCGGAGCCAAACTTTGCCAATATGACCGCTAAGTCAAAAGTGACATATGAAAAAAGCTTAAAGACTATAAACGTTATTTGACCAAATACAATATGGAAGTTAACGAGGACAGTTTATTAGGATACTTTCAATAAAGAAGCAACACTCTCCACTCTCCTGCGAGTTATTGGATGGAATTTTCGATGATTAAATGCATGTTAAAACAGTTTGATAATATCGACGTTACTCCTTACCTAAAGGTCATAACCAAAATCCTGTGGGGCTCCACAGCCAAGAACATCTGAAGTATTTTCGAAAGATATTATTTTGCAGTTTTTGCTTCACGCGGATGACGTCGATTATTTAATGTATAAGGTAGGTTTGGTTTCTTTTGGGACTTCAAAGCGAGTAAAGGCTAGTTTCCACATGCAATGATTATTGGCGCCACAAGCATGCCAGTTTCCTGACGTCATTACTGCTCGCGCCAGTGGTGGTTTCCACACAAATATTGTTTGCTGGCTTGGTTTCAATAAAAATGGCGCCTTCTATAGTTCGTGCAATTATTAATGTTACAGTGAAAATTGTACCATTCCAAATGTTAAAAATATTAAAGAAAAGAACAAAGAGAAGAAAACGAAAGCACAGGTGGTGGTCTATGGACATGTTGTAGAGAAATATTGGGGGCAACTTATACCAGTTGGTTATATCTAAATTTCCAGAAATATATTTTCGGAAATATTTCCTGAAACATTGGAAATATATGGATATATATGAAATATTAAAAAAATAAGAAAAAAGGGAATATTTATTTATAATTACAAAACACCGGAAAACACAGAAGGCTTATAGTTGAACACAAATTAGGAGTTATTCTTTAAACCAATAAACAGAAATAAGGTCAAATTTGTACCACAAAAATCTCATTTTTGACACACTACACTATTCACTAGTCAAGCAAGAGGCATATCTTCATCGCTGTCATCAGCATTACACTAAACAACATCGTCTTGCCGGTCTACTTTCTCAAAATCTTTAATAGTATCGGTAATAAAAATTGTTCTATAGTAGGTTTAATGCTTGTATGAATGTACGGTAGTGGCGGTTAGCATCCTTAAAGAATCTAACATGGCACCTAGGCCGCCTCTCTGGGCCCGTTGTGCACCACGTACCTACTGTGTTTGACTCAGATAATAATTTAAATACTATCTAGTATATAGAACCCACTAGACTTCAAATTATATTTTAGGCCAGAAACTTAGTCATCATGATATACTACATAATGCCATGGTTGTAGCCTTAGATCACACAAGGTCATAAACCTTTTGATTTAATCAACAGGGAACAGAGAGCCACAATGTGCCCGCAATAGCGGCTAGCTCCAAATAGGTACTCCATATACCATGATGTGGTGATTTCCTGAATGGCCAGGCCACCGAATCCATTCAGATAATCCCAGATTAACCCATCCCCTTTAACATAGATGTTATCTGGTGTGATCCCAACGGTTACCAGTTTTATTTTTTTTTCTGTTAACATACTGGTCAATGCTCGTCCGTTACCAGACTACCCATTTACCCATGGGTCCAGGCCCCTTTTGTCGCCTCGTAGGACAGGCCTAGGGGTTACGTTGGTGCTATTCTTATCTCTGGACACCATACGGACCAAGTTTAATGCTTATAAGGTTACAAAATATGAGAGATAATATTTTTTTAAATATTTCCAATATTCCCGAGACACGTTCGGAAATTTCCAATATTTCCATTTCTGTTGGAAATAATTCCATTTACATCACTAGTTATATCTTATACTCGTTGATTTCTATCTTTATATGATGCTATTTTGTAGTTCCATGGGTACGGTCATTCTTCGTACACCCCTAAAAACTTTTTTATTTCATCTGTTGACCATTTTTTGATGCGTTTGGCTTATTATCTTTTGCCATTATTGGCAGAGATCACAATGCGGCTACACAAAAACACTAAAAAACAAGAACTGGCGCCAGAAAGTTCAACTACTTTGTACTTTACTGGCGCATAGATCATTGGCGCCAGTTAGTTTTAAATTCCATGTGCAAATAAACTGACAAGTGGACTGGCGCCATTAATTCATGCATGTGGAAACTAGCCTTAAGATACGGCTCAGCTTACATGTGTCATTATTCTTGAAATCTCCCCAAGCGAGAACTCCTCGAAATTCGAGCGAAAGTGGGCGTTTCTCCCCCAATCGTATTCTTGACATTCTCACCCGAAAAACATGTGACATTTTGGCGACTTCTCACCGGGGAGATCTCGATAGGTGCCGACGTGGTGACTTTTGTCAAAAACTCTGAGATAACCTAGAAAATGTTGTTTTGGTTACGTGTGGGTTTTGTTTTTTAAAGTTTTTCCCTGTTTGTTTCGTAAATGTTGAAGTTTATTTTTTGGCATTACAGGCTTTTCCCGAGGCTCTTCTTTGATAAACTCCACCATTAAATCTTTTTGGGCTAAATATATTTTTTTTAAAAACTGCTTTTTGAAAAAGTATTATTAAAACAAATTTTTTAGTTTTTTTTATAAATTAGTTTTTGAAAAAACTACTTTTTAAGAAAGTATTAATTTCAAAAATAATTTTTGTAAAAAAAATATTTTTAGTTTTTTTTTGTAAATTAGTTTTTTGAAAAAGTATTTTTTTCGAAAAACAACTTTTTTTGTGGGGACATTTTTTTTGCAAAATGCTGGTGGTCGACACACCGGTTAGGATATGTTTGCTCAATTGAACGAAACATAAGGACAGAGCTATTATTTAAGAAAAAATAAGTCATATTTAAATAAAAACTAAATAAAAAATCTTGGGGCAAATTGTTCCCGCGGCAAATCGGCCAACGGCTTGGCCCCTACCCAAATTTATATAACTCATTTTTTGTCCATCCATGTCCACAAACTAAAAATCAGGGAAAGCAAAATTGGGATTACATCCCTTCAACCACATCACTGTATTTGGTTAATTGTCTGTCAAAATTTTTTGCTTTTTTATTGGTCAAAATTGTCACGTGATGTCATCTGAAAATTGGTGACAGTGCGCTCATTTCATATCACTTTTCATGTATTCCGCAAACCAAGAATACTGCATTTATGCAATACAGTGAGAAACGAGGGAGTGCTCACTCGTTGTCACTCCCCAGGGAGTACTACCTCGGGGAGATTTCAAGAATACTGCCACTGATCTAACTTAACCTTATGAAATGTCACATTTAATACTATTTTAAAATAGATATCAAGACGATGCGTATTCACGGGTGGATTCTAGTTGAACGTCAAACGGCGATTTATTTACCAAAAAAAGATTTTATTGTCAATTAAATAAAATAACAAACAGTGTAAAATACAACGTTGTTGTGTTTGCTTTTCTTGGGTTGTAACGCAAAGGACTATTTTCTCGTTATGTTGTTTTAGGTAGTGATAATAGTGGGTCTTGCAGGAGGCCTTCGTTGTACCGAACTGATAAATTTAACTGTTGATGTTGAAGATAGAGGAGAAGTTGTCGTTGTTACCATACAAAATTCCGGTGGTCCTCGAACGTTCACTATAATTGACAAACCTGAAAACCTGTTAAATTTTTACCATATATTAGAAAATATATAAAATTAAGACCACTCAATGCTTCATTTAAAAGATTTTTTTTATGCAAAAAAAATGGTCAAGGCATAAATCAGTGGTTGGAATGCACAAGTTGGCTGCTATTCCGGGTCAGATTGCCCACCATTTAGGTATAGGCAATCCAAAATCTTTTACTGGACATGCATTTAGAAAGACTTCGTTGGCTTGGAAAAAAGCTAGAATAAGTTGGTTTTAGTTTGGACCGGGGATCTTTTAAGGCGGCCCCTAGGTGGTTAATAATATTGCGTCATACTACAAATTGCGCAAGATTATTGACCGTCTAGACTTAGTACAATGGTCGGGTAAAAAATTGAAAGAGTTTAAAATCGAGTTTAAAATGTTATTGCCCATATATTTTCTTATTGAGCCGTCAAGAGTTAATATTGTACTTTAGTTTTTAGAAGTCCGAAAATATTGACGTTTATGAGCTTTCAATATTTTTGTACAATAAATATTGATCGTTTCAGTTCAAGGAGTCATTCAATAATATTGCACAAGTAGTGCAATCAAATAGTAGTTTTTGGGGTTTTCCAACAACATTTCCCTCGGAAACTATGAGATATTTGGCTCTGCTACAGAATAGCGCCCTACAAATTAGCGCTGCTACATATTAGCGCTGTTACAAAATAACGCTGCTACAAAATGGCGCTTACAAAATAGCGCCTTACAAAATAGCGCTGATCCAAAATAGCGCAGATCAAAATAGTGCTGCTACAAAATCACATCGAACTAAAATAGCGACATTTAAAAAAGCATCAATAAAAACAGCAACAGTTCGACTCTTTCCCGGCATCCTAGGGGATCTGAATTTGATTTTAGACCCTCTAGGATCCCGGAAAAAAGTCATGGAAAATTTGCTTTTAATTAATATGTTAGAAAGAGGTTACCGGAAGTGGCACGTCATTTTGAGGCAGCGCCATTTTGTTGCGCGATATATTGTAGCAGCGTCATTTTTGTCGCTGCGCCATTTTGTAAAGCGCTGTTCTCTAGCAGAGCTGTATAATGTGCTTTGGTAAAGATTATAATTAACATTTCAGTGGCGGTCGTAAACAAAAGTGCCTATTTATTAAAAAATACGAAAAAATATTTTGCGCAAGTGCCCTTTTTATGCGTCATTTTAGGGATAAAAGTTTCCCTTTCCCTTTTTACTATCAAAATTGAAAAATTTCAAAAAGAACCTATAAACTTAAAACATATAGAAAAAATTCGGAGAAACGGTTCAAGCGCGAAAAATAGCAAAACTAAACTTAATTTTTATCCCACAACGAATTGTAGCACTCACTACGCTCACGTTTTTGCAAATTTACACTTTCCTTGCGGGGTTTTACAAAAAAAAATGTAGATTTACAAACTTTTTTCAAAATTACCTTCTTTTTGAGTTATTAGCCCATTAGAATGGTATCCAAAAAGGGGTCATAGTGGAAAGTTCTAATGTACTTTTTAGTGCCTCTTTTTATATTTTTTGCAGCAGCCCAAACAATATAAAATAAGCCACTACAAACAATTACTCCAGAACTTTCTAGTTTGACCCCTTTTTGGATACGATTTTACTGGGCTTAAACAAGATATTGAACAATATTTTAAGTCATGCATAGAGATAGTCAAATAAAATTAATTAATTAATAATTAATAAAATTTAAATTAATTATTTTTTACAAGGGTAAATTGTTAAACGACCAGACTAGAGAATAAAAGTTTAACAGGTTCGATTCTAGCGCGTTGTATGTGCGCCGCCGGCGCTTGCGCGCTGCTCACAGTCTGCGCCCAAACACGAATTCGTCCTGTTTTCGTGTTTTTAAGTTCAGCGGGCGCCGCTTGCAAGCCGTTTACCGAAAACCAGCTTTCTTCGGCTCCTTTTTGTGTGTTCGCGGACCCTTTGGGACGGCATCGGCAGTTTGTTGTCAAGTTTTTATTTCAATGCGTGTATGTTGTTTGTCCGGGGATCGTAGCAAGTTCCTTGAAACGACTGCGGCGAGCGGCGCACATACGGAGCGCGAGCGGCGCATATACGTCGCGCGCGCGGCCCACATAGTTTGGTGTATACGCACTTTATGAGCCTTGTAATTATTTGTAAAGTGTAGCACTATTTATTTGGAAATAAGTTTCACTTTAACATTGTATTAATACATTAATAAAATACTGTTATGCCAAAAAAGTAGATTACCAAATTTCTTTAAATAAACCTTTTAGAAACTACTTACAATCGACCGGGAGGAAATACATCGGAACCAAACTTTGCCAGTATGACCGCTAAATCAAAACAGCGATACGAAAAGACGTTTAAAGACTATAAAACATTTTTGGGTAAAAACAATATGGAAGTTAACGAGGACAGTTTATTAGGATACTTTCAACAAAGAAGCAACAGTCTTCGCTCTCCTGCGAGTTATTGGGTGGAATTTTCGATGATTAAATGCATGTTAAAGCAGTTTGAAAATATCGACGTTACTGCTTACTCAAAGGTTATAACCTTTATAAGATCAAAAGCCTGTGGGGCCCCACAGCCGAAAACATCTGAAGTATTTTCGAAAGAAACTATTTTGCCATTTTTGCTTCATGCAGATGATGAGGAATATTTGATGCATAAGGTGGGTTTGGGTTCCTCGGAGTTACTGGATTATTCACTTACCCATAAATAGATTACGCCAACGGGGCGCCGGGTCAACTCGGCGCCGCCAACTGGGCGCCGGGTCAACGGGGCGCCGTCAACTGTGCGCCGGGCCAACTCGGCGCCTTACAAAAATATTTTTTTGATAAAATGTGCAGATGAAAAACAAAATAGATATGATATTATTTATATCAAAAATCCTTTACGCAATTTTCTTGAAATTTGTTTTTAAGTAAAGTTAAATCCATCCAAGTCGAGTGTTGAAATTTGGTAGGTGTAGTGGTTGGTAACCTAGTTACACTGCAATTTACGTTTTTTATTACAACAATCGCGGATCCAAGATGGCGGTGCCTGAGATCACCTAATACAGTTTTATCCTCAAACTTAGAAATTCAAAATGGCGAATCCAAAATGGCGGATTTTCTTATTTATTTACCAACCGATTTGTCTTAAACTTGAAATATTACATTGTTTAAGATCATTTAACACAGTTTTTTACTCAAACTTAAAAAAATCAAAATGGCCAATCCAAAATGGCGGATTTTCTTATTTATGAACCGATGTGTATCAAATTAAGAAATTGGCGGGGTTTTAAGTCCCTGATTATGATTTTAACTTAAACTTATAAAAAGTTCAAAATGGCGGATCTAAATTGGTGGATTCTCTTATTTACTATTCGATGTATAAACTTGAAATATTACATTGCTTGAGGTTATTTAACAAAAATTTTTACTCAAACCTAAAGAAATCATCGCCATTTTGAATTATTTATTAGTTTAAGTCAAAATCATAACCAGCGACTTAATTAAAACATCGCCAATTTCTATATTTGATACATATCGGTTCATAAATAAGAAAGTCCGTCATTTTTGATCGGCTTGTTACCACCAAAAACTTCGTAGGAGCTTTAGTTTCTGAGATATTTACAAAAAACTTGAAGTGTGATAATAGGCTAGCTAGGAAGGTGTCAGATCCGTCATGGATCCATTTATTGTTATTTTGAATTATTTTATTGTTTTAGGTAGTGATTATTGTGGGTCTGGCAGGAGGTCTTTGTTGTACGGAACTAATTAATTTAACTGTTGATGATGTTGAAGACAGAGGAGAAGTTGTCGTGATAACCATTCAAAATCCTGGTGGTCCTCGAACTTTTACTATTATTGACAAACCTGAAAATGGGGTTGAATTTTTACCATATATTAGAAAATATATAGAGTTAAGACCAGTTAATGCCCCATTTAGAAGATTTTTTTATGCAATAAGGAATGGTCAAGGTATAAATCAAGTCGTGGGAATAAACAAATTGGCCACTGTACCCGGTCAAATTGCTCAACATTTAGGTATAGACGATCCAAAATCCTTTACCGGACATGCATTTAGAAAGACTGCGTTGGCTTGGAAAAAAGCTAGAATAAGTTGGTTTTAGATAATCATATTTAATTTATATCTTTTACACAGGGTTCGAAAATATCATGATATTTATATAAATATCATATCACATGATATATATATCGGATATATATCAGATATATATCTGATATATATCATTATCAAAATTTTAATATTTAATAAAAGAGAAACATCGTTCCTATGCATAAGCTTTATTTCAACACAAACACATCAATAAAATCTTATATTCTAAACATGAATTTGTGATGGTATCCCCTGCATCTTCTTTGAGCACTCGACATTTCGCCCATTTTCCAGTACTTATTTTCTTCCTAATTATACAGTCAAAATAACGCCAGGGATCGCGTCAGGGATCTACCAAATGTGAAACAGGGGATTCCCAGTCGGCTCCGCGATGCCTATGCGGCAGCCGAATTGATCGATACTACACATTTACAGATGCTTGTACTTTTGTACAGGGGCGTACTGACAAACTTTCTGATATTTAGAATAGTAGAAAACATTTTTAATTTAAGTAGTAAAATTATTGAATATATCGGATATATATCAAGCTATAAATATCATGATATATATCATGATATATATCATGATATAGATATCACTTGATATATATCCGCGGAACCCTGCTTTTACATGAATTGATTTAATCAGATTTTTGGATTTATTTAGAAAATTTAGAACTGTTCCTTAGGACATAAGTTTCACTTTAATATTGTTAAAATTCTGTTATGCTAGTAAACATAGTTTAGTACTTTGGCATGGGTTGCTTATTAGTATATTGTTAGGTAGGGTGGTTATATAAACATTTCCAAACTACTAAGAACCTTTTATTTTGAAATTTGTAGAAGAACTTGGCTTTACTTTTATCTCAATTCTTGGAATGCCATTTTAGCTTTTTTACATGAAATGTTTTTGTTATGATAGAGGTTTATTTCTGATAATTTCAAAATACACTACAGATTCTCGCGAAATTTCATTTGAAATATTCTCATACCCTCATATCCCGATATTCGATAAATCATTTGTAAGGATGAAAGATGATTAAAAGGTTAAAATCTTCAAGATTTAGTATTCTTTATTTTGAATTCAAATTTCCCGCCATGAACCGCAGGTCAACTGTTAGATTTCACACGGATTTGACTTTGTTATGGAATTTGTTTATTTGTTTGTATTATAAAACTTTTTAGTTTTTTAATGATTTTTTGCAATAAAGTTAATTTAAATTCCAAAAATACAATGTTAGTCTTTTTAAAACAAATTATATTATGTGGTAATTTGTGTAAATACATGTAAATAACTATATTAAGTTTTAAAAGTGTGCCGAATATAAGAAAATAGGTGTAGGTGACCCGATTACTTTCAACGCAGAAACGAACACTAGCTAATGGAGCGGTTCTGAAAAATTACGAATTATTATACATTTAGAAACAATTGTTTTACAAGAATATAGTAAAAACAATCTTAAAACCGGCTTTATTAAGAAAAAATCAAATATTCATGAACCATCATTGCAACTCAGCCCACGCTGTGACGTCACCAAGTTTTAGATCGTGGCAAGTTCGTTTTGACAGCCCTGCCTTTAAGTCTATTAAGATATCCTAACCGGCACATTTAAGTGTTCCTATACGTACTTTTAATATTTGTACTTTTTACCAAAGCATATTTCTTACTATTATCAATATCAAATACTTTATATTTTCTAACTTTTTGTAATATTATTTCTAGGATACGTTGAGAAGTTTCCGTGTGATTGCGGTAGAGCGTTTAATTACAAGAGAAATTTGTGGAGGCATAGAAAATTTGAATGTCACAAAGAAAAAGGCTTTCATTGCATTCATTGTAGTTTTAAGACTTATCTTAAATCGAACCTGGTTAAGCATATAAGAGCGAAACATTTTAATAAGTAAATAAATGAAAATATAATGCTTTCCTAACTTTAAAAAACGAATGTTTCTTAAATACTGTTTTTTGAACAGTAAAAAAGAAATGTTTTAATGTAAAATAAATGATTTTTTAACACTGAAAAAAAATATCTCCAAAAATACGGTAACTTAACTTTTCTACTTTGGAAACGCAGAGCAGCAAGAGTCCGTTGAAGTTTTCGTGAACTCGACACTCAGTTAAGAAAATTCGGTTTTCGTAGCTAAAAATTAAATTTAATATACAGGGTGGTCCAGGTTAAAGAACATTAATTTTAATATGTGATAGAACGTCGCAAAAAAGTAGAGTTCCATAACAAAACTTTTTTAAAAAACGTTACCTAACAAAGATACAGGGTGTCAAAGTTTTAGAAAAAAAATGGTTTTTCGTCATAACTTTTAAACCGTTATATCAATTTCCACTAAAATTTGTACATAGACTATTGTCGTATATCTCCAAGTAATAATTTGTATTCGTTTTCTTAAATTATCCAGTGGCGTAGATATTGGGGGTAGGAATCCCATTTTACCCTCCCAATCTTTGGCGCCACTAAATGTTTTAAAAATAAAATTATTTTTTATTATTCCTTGTTTAATTTGGCAAAAAAAGTGGTTTTACAAAACTTTCATGTTTGGCTTACTTTTTGAGATATTTAAATAGATTTAATGTTATGTAAGCACGTTAAAAATCAAGCCATTACTAAATCAAATAAACAAGATCGATTTCCACTAAATTTCGCACACAGACTAACGTAGTAAATCTCTAAGTAATGTTTAAATTTATTTCAAAAAAATTGACCAGTGACGCAAATATTGGGGGTAGGCAACCCATTGTACCCTCCCAATATTTGGCGCCACTGTCTGTTTTAAAAACAAAATAATTTTTATTTCTATTTTAATTTAGCATCAAAAAACTTCCAAAAACTAATAAATAAATACATTTATTTCTAGAGTTACATTTTTTAAATATCTCAAAAACTAAGCCAAAAATCCCAATTTTGCAAAAGTACTTTTTTTTGCTAAATTAAACAAGGAATAAAAAACAATATTTTATTTTTAAAACATTCAGTGGCGCCAAAGATTGGGAGGGTAAAATGGGGTGCGTAACCCCATTATCTACGCCATTGGAAAATTTTGGAAAACGAATAAAATCGTTACTTAGAGATGTACCACAGTAGTCTGTGTACGAAACTTAGTGGAAATTGATGAAACGGTTTAAAAGTTATAACGAAAAAACCATTTTTTTCCAAAACCTTGACACCCTGCATCTTTGTTAGGTAACGTTTTTTAAAAACGTTTTGCTATGAAACTCTACTTTTTTTGCGACGTTCTATCACCTATTAAAATTAATGTACTTTAACTTGGACCACCCTGTATACGCTACGTGGGGATATAAATCAGTTATTTAATTAAGAAAGTAAAAAATTGTATATTTCAATTAAATTTACTTGAAATAAATTCAAGAATATTTTATTTTCTTACATAAATAAGAAACAAAAAGTCTGTTCTGGATCAAGGTATAGTAAAGTTCAAAGTTGGTAAAAGTTATTCTTTAAATCTAAGAATGATATTCTTAATAAAATAATGAATTATTATTATTATTATTTATTTTTTTTATTTTTTATTTATATATATATATTTTTTAAATTTTTATATTGTTATTGTTATTAATAATTATACTAAAATATGGTATTCGTATGTTTTTATTTTCTTTTTTTTATTTATTTTGGCGAAAAAACGCATCGACCGCACAGGGTCATTAGCGCTGTAACAATTTTTTTGTAGGGTCTATTAAGAGGTTTCATTGTGATTGCGGAAAAATATACAATTATAAGAGAAGTTTACAAAGACACCTTACTTACGAATGTCAGAAACAGAAAAATTTTAGCTGCCAATATTGCAACTACAGAAGTCACCGCAAGTGTGATTTGCGTAAGCACATAGAATATAAACACTTTAGTGCCCGATAAACTTTACAAATCAGTTAACATAATAGTATTTTACATAAAGATGATATATAAATCAGTATTTCACACAAAGGTAAAATTTGTTACACTAGAGCCACATATAAGTGTCGTACTGCGATTTTTATATGAAATGTATGAAACAAAAAGCGTTTATGTAGCCAGAATAAAAAAAAACAAAATTGATTAACTTAAAAAAACCTAAAAAAAAACCGTATATACGCATATACACGGTGTCCCAAATAAAAGCAACTACATGGGGATTTCGGAAACGGTAAGAGATACGAGTTTAAATGAGAAAATAGTTGCGCTATTCTAAGCCCAATCAGATGCTGTATCAATATTATCATCATCAAGATATCTACAAAGGTTACTATATATCGAGCAAAAACTAAAAATTGGGTTTTTTGAGAAATTGAAATATTGCCGCCATCTTGCAAACAAATTAAATGAAATTTGGTAGTTTTGTATAAGCAACTACGGCCAATCTAATCGACATTAACAAATTTTTTCTAGGCCTTCTAGTTTATTTGAAGCCATAGCCAAATTTGTTATTTCTTATGACCGCCATATTGAATTTATACGTCAATAAATAGAGCACTAAAGGAGCTTTTCAACCATGTATTGAATGACGGAAAATGTGAATTTATTTAAAAAACTGTTTTTCACTTGGTTGGCTGTGAAACAAAGGCCGTCGTTGCGTTTGTTGTCATACCTACGTAACTATCTGTCAAAACTTTGTCATTTATTTGATTTATCTGTCGGAGTTTTAAAGTTTCTAAATTACTTAAGATTTTTTTTAAGTCACATTATCAATCAAATTTAATATGGAAATGTTTCTAAATTGGGAGAAAGTAGATATGTATGAATGTTATATTTTGTGTAATAAAAATGCTGGAAGAGCTCGAGATATTACTTTCAGAGATATCCAGAAAGACGACAACCAGGTTTGTCAATCTTCAGAATACTTAGAAATAATTTAATTGAATATGGCTTCTTCAAAAAACAAAATCGTAATCTACAACCTAATGAAAATATTGAAGCTCTGGTTTTACAAAGTGTCGTTGACAATCCTCGCAGCTCCCTTCGTGAACTAGAAAATAATGTTGAAGTAACCAAATCAACTGCACAAAGAATTCTTAAAAAATTTAAGTATCATCATATTAGTCAAGCACTCCGAGATGGTGACTTAGAAAGAAGAACCTTGTTTTGCAACTGGTTCATACAAAAATCGCAAGAAAACCCTCAATTTCCGCTTAAGGTTCTGTGGTCCGATGAAAGCAAGTTTACAAACTGCGGGGTGTTTAACAGACATAACTACGTGTACTGGGCCGATGAAAATTCGCTCTTAAATCCTGAGGTGCACCATCAAGTTAGGTGGGGTTTGAATGTATGGCTAGGAGTCATAAACGGACACATACTATTTAACATTTTTCATAATAATTTGACGGCACCTCGATATCTAAAAATTCTGCTTCTTCAAGATGTAGCAAACATGTGGTTCCAGCAAGATAGAGCACCTCCACATAATGCAAGAACTGGATCGGAAGTCGAAGTCCAGTTGCCTGGCCTGCACGTTCGCCGGACCTTACGCGTTTTGTATTTGGAGATAGTTAAAGGATAAAGTTTATTCTACTACTCATAGTACGATAGAAGACCTTGAGGCAGCCGTTGTTCAAGCCATAGAAGAAATTCCTGAACAAATGGTTAAAGATGCATGCATGTCTCTAATTCATCGATGCAGGATTTGCATGAATAACAATGGTGGAATTTTCGAACATTTGTTTATTTAATTCAATGCTTTGATATCGGTTTTTAGTTTTTTTTTTTATATCCCTTAGTAGGGGATATCTTAAGGGCGAATACTCGCGCCCGTTAATTAATAAAATGCCGTTAATTACTTACACGATGTGAACGCTGCATTACCAAAAGGGAAGAGAGGGATCCAACATGGCTGCTAGCATCAATTGTCATAATTTGAATTTTCGCGGGTTATTACATCCCCCCATGCTAAGATTGGCGCTTGTACCATTATTTTGTATATTAACACTTACAACATTTAACATTTATTTTTATTTATTTCTTGCAGAATAAACGGTTTTGTTTAAGTTTAGTGTTTTTTATTTATATTTCTTTCCGAACGCCTCATGCACTTATTTTTATCTTTTTCTGTACTCAAAGGAGTTGTCATGTCGTAAGCGGAATATTTCTTAGATTTTAGGTCAAATGGTTTTCCAAAATCGCTAATTTGGATTTGTTTAGATGGACTTGTATTATGAAAATCTGTATTTTCGTCAGAGTAGCTAGAGATATCACCTTCATCTGAGCTTCCAAGTTGCTCTTCAGGTAATTCGTCTTGGTAGTCACGGCCATTGACTTCTTTACTTGTACTTGGCGCATTTATGTCTCTTGTTATTGTCCTGCTAATTTTCGTGACGATATGCGCTTGTTTCTGTGGCTTGCTATTTTCTGGCAAATCATTTGAGATTTCTGTAAATCTTTTATTTATTTGATTTGCATGTCTTTTCCATAACTGTTGGTTTGGCAATCGACATAAATACACTGTTTTTCCTAGCTTTTTCTCAATAACAGCTTCTGTCCATGACTTTTTGTTTGCTTCTCTGTAATCTCTACAACTACTCTTTCCCCCTGTTGAAATTCTCTGAAAGTTTCTTGTTAGGGTTAGTTGTCTTAACCAGTGTATTTGTCTGTTCTTCTTCTTCTATAACCTTATGTCTTAGTTAGTCATGTCGTGTTCTTAGTTTGCCTCCAAACATTACCTGAGCTGGAGGTACTTTTGTTACACAGTGATCTGCGTTTCTATATGTCAACAAAAATCTCGATAAAAGTGTTTCTATCCGTGTACTACTATTTATTGGATCATCCAGCGCTGTTTTAATTTTTTTCTTAAATGTTTTAACACAATTCTCTGCAAATCCATTACTTTGACTATTACAGGGTGGAATTGTCAAGTGTTTAATGCCGTTTTTTTGTAAAAATGATTCGATTTCTCTTGACACAAAGGAAGTTCCATTATCTGATACTAAAATTACTGGAAGTCCATATAACGCAAAAGTTTCTCTGAACTTTGTTCTACATCTTTGCTTGTTGCAGATTTCATTGGAAAAATAATCGGCCATTTGCTGTAAGCGTCTACCATGATTAAAAAATTTTGACCACGCTTAAGTTCCGTTCCCACGGCTTTTCAGCTGCTGGCCAAGATGTGCAATTTTTGTGTGGATCATCTTTATTTATTAAACATGCCATACATGTTTTTATTTTTTCTTCGAGCTGTCTATCAATTCCGCGCCACCATAAGTACGCTCTTGCTAAAGACTTCGTTTTTGTTAGTCCTAAATGGCTTGGTTCATGTAGTTCTTTTAACATTTCTTTTCTTAATGCCTCCGGAATTACGACCCTATGTCCCCACAAAATGCATCCATTTTCTATGTAAAGTTCTTCTATTTTTTGGTAAAAATATCTTTCTTCTTCACTGCATTTTTTAGGCCATCCTTTTTCTATGTATTCTGTTATTCTATACATCAAAGTATCTTTTCTTGTTTCTTGTGCAATTTTTTTACTATCTATTGGCCATTCTCTTATCGTAGCAGCAAAATTTAAGAAGTTACTTCACAGATTCCGATGTTTATATCTGTGGTGTCGTAAGGAAGGAAGTCTCGATAAACAGTCTGCAAAATAATTTTCTTTACCCCGCAAATATTTAATTGAATAATTAAAACCTGACATATACAGAGACCAACGTTGTAACCTGTCACGTTTTCTTTGCGGGATACTTTTATTTTCTCCAAATAAACCTACTAATGGTCGGTGCTCTGTTCTGATGGTAAAATGTGTCCCTAATAAGTATTGTTCGAAATATTTAAGACCAAAAATTATGGCTGCTGCTTCTCGATCCAGTGTTGCCATATTTTTTTTCACTTAATGAGTACGTTCGGGAAGCACAGGCCTTTCGATTCCGTTTTTTTCTATGTGATAGAAAATGGCTGATATACCGTCTTGGCTAGCATTACTTATCAGAATTATTGGTTTATTTTGGTCAAAAAGAGCGAGTATAACACTCGCTCATCTTTTACAATCAATTTTTTTATAGTGTCAAAAGCACTTTGCCATTTATCATTCCACTGAACTGTACATTTAGCTGAGCTATTGCTCTTTGTTAAAAGATTGTAAGTTGGGCTCAAAATATTTGACAAGTTAGGTATAAATTTAGAATAATATTGTACTAATGAGCAAAACGATCTTGCTTGGGTTGCTGTCGTAGGGCTTGGTGCATTCAAAATAGCCTGTATTTTTTTGTCACATTTCCTGATTTCTTCTTTGCAAATTATATGTCCCAGGTAATCAACCTTTTTTTCAAAGAATTTACATTTTGCTGGATGGACCGTGAGACCTGCATCTTTCAGTTTAGTCAACACAGCCTCTAAATTTTGTATATGGTCTTATAGATCGACTCCTGTGACTGCGATATGATCAGAAAACGCGACCACGCCTTTCATACCCTTAAAAAGTTCTTCTATCGTTTTTTGAAAGACAGCACTTGCTATTTTTACTCCAAATGGGAGCCTCAAATATATGAACAGCCCCATATGGGTAGTTATCGTTGTGATTTCTTGTCAAGCATCAGTTGCGAATATGCTCTCGATAAATCTAATTTTGTGTATAATTCACCACCATTTAATTGAGCAAACACTTCTGAGACCCTTGGAAGGGGGTAAAATACATCTTGTACTATATTATTAAGGGTGCTTCGAAAATCGCCGCAAATTCTTATCGAATTGTCTGCTTTCATGACTGGTACTATAGGTGCTGCAAATTTTGTCACTACCGGTTCAAGTATACCCTCTTCTACCATCATTTTAAGGTGTTGCTCTATTTGTTTTTTATATGCTAATGGTACCGGTCTATGCTTTAGAAAAACAGGTATTGCTTCTGGTTTTAATCTAATTTTAATTTTTTCATATTTATAACAGCCTAACTTATTAGTAAATACCTCTGGGAATTTTTTTATAATGCTGCTTTATACATTGTCTATGCTATGCATCTCAGTGAAATCAAGTTTAATATTAAATAATTTTAAAAAATCCCTGCCAAGCAGGTTTAGTCCTGATTTATTTACAACATAAAATCTTGCTAATTTTTTCAAGTCATTCATTTTGCATTCTGCTTTAAAATATCCTACAGGTGTAATTAGATTCCCTGTATAGATCTTTAGTATAATATTGTCAGATTCTAAATGGAACTTACTAAATTCTTGGTTATAAAAATCCAAACATACTGCTGTTACCGCTGCCCCTGTATCTACACCACGGAACTGGTTACGGTTCCGTGATCTACGCACATTTTATATTTTTCTATTTCCACTAGCATTTGGAATTTATTATCAACTAATAACATGTCGTCAATTTGAAATATATCCAAGTATTGATTGTCTATTTCAGTGTCATTATTTTCTACATTTTCTATTATGTTTTGTCTCCTTATGTTATTTTTTTTATAACATAAGACCTCTGGGTGATTTCCCCCACCACAAATTTTACATTTGTGATTTTCGTATCTACATCTCCCAAAATGTAACTTTTGACAAATCTACACTGTTCCTTTTTATTTTGAAATCTTTTTTCTAGATATGTGTTTTGCCTTTTTCCATAGTAATTTCCATTATTTTCTGGCATTTGTATTCCTATTGTTACTATAGCTACCTGCATTATATTGTCCGTTTTTTCCTGCATATCTCAAGACATTCACATTATTTTTACATGTATTTGCTCCTTCCTTTGCAACGCTATTTGAAAAAATTTTTGCAATGTTTTTGTTTCTTTTTCTTCACAAAGTCTGTCTAATATGGGCCCTTTTATCATGCCACATATAAATTTGTCCCTTACTATGTTGTTAAGCCCATTTCCGAAAGAACAAGTTACCGCCAAACTCTTGACCTTTGCGTACCACTCTGCTATAGACTCCCTGCCAAACTGCTGAGAAGCATAAAATTTTATACGTTCTCGCCATACAGTCACAATAGGAGTATATTGTACAGTCAAAATACTAATTAGCTCATCATATTTTTGTTCTTTTGGCAGCTTTGGATAGGTTAAATCCGTTAAAATCTTATAAGTACTGGTTCCTATTATGCTTAGTAATGTATTTACCTTTATGGTTTCGTCGGTTACCTGGTTTGCCTGTACATAGGATTCTAATTTTTCGTTATAAACTTGCCAATCTTGGGTTTCTGGACAAAACTCCGTTATGCTTCTAATCAAAGACATTTTAATTTAATTTTGTTGCAAGTTATTTTTATATATTTTTTTAAAAATATTTTATTTTTAATTTATGCTATTTATTTGCTTTTATGCGTTCAGTTATTTATTTTAGTGGTTGCCAATTCCGCACTTTTGCGATAATTTTTAGTTTTTTACTCGAAAACACGAAAATATTTGTTTTTATTTACTTGTTTACGAAAATTAAATAATGAATGCAAACATTTGTTTCACAAATAAAAGATAGATTTTAAGAAATTGTATTATTTCTTAGCCAGAGAAAAATTAAAAAATAAGGACCTTAAAGATTTGCATATACAGTGAAACCTCCCACAAACGGACACTCACGGTTCCGTCGATTTTGTCCGCTTATTGGAGGTGAGTAGTGTAGTTGTGGAGGTTCTAATGCAATTGGTAACATGCCATCCACTTCTCCGAAGTGGATGACCTGCTGCTGAAGAAGTGAACTTGGTATGACCTTCGGGCAAAAGAAGCGTACAAGAAGCTGTCAGCAATGACGTAACAACCAGAGGCTGTTGAAAGGCCCTAATGAGTTAGGTGGCAATGCGAGAGTAGGTAAAATGAGGTGGTTTTTTAGTAAGCTAGCCGCTTCACTTGCTTAGCCTGGGCTGTTGAAAGGCCCTATTGGTCAATGAGGGAGTAGATAAAATGGAGTGTTTTTTTGTTAGTAAGATAGCTACTTCACTAGCTTCGCCTGGTCTAGGTAAGGCCTTAGCTGTTGAAAGGCCCTATTGGCAATGAGTTAGGTGCCAGCCAGTAAGATAGCCACTTCACTCGCTTAGCCTGGGCTAGGTAAGTCCTAATGTGAAAAAGGCCTTGGTTGTTGGTTAAAAAATAAAATAATTTCTAGAAAATTTGTTAGAATTAATCGGGATAGCCTGTTATTTTCTCTGTGTGTTAAAAATAAAATAATTTCTAAAAAATGACTGCACGAGTATCTTATCGGATAACCTTAGTGACCCCACACATGTTCCTATTTTATCTAATTAGCAAAAATATGATGCAACTTATGTAATAATTTTGTACACTGGGGAGCTGTTTATAGTTTATAGTAAGCATTTTTGATTGATATAACACATTTTTTTCAAAATAAATTTTATATAAAATGAGTCAAAAAGAGGATAGGGTATCAAAGAAAAACAATAAGTGATTTATTAAATAATATTTGGTAAGTCTTTTTATTAAAATAAAATAGTGAAAGAAAAAATATAAAAATTAGTCAAACTTGATGTTATAATTATATTTCTGTTGAAAAATTCTGCATGCCAATTTTCTTGTTTCTGGGTATTTGATTGCAGATTCCAATAAACAAAATTTGCATATCCGAAAGTTGTTTGGTACTTGTGCACGACACAGGATACATGTCTTTTGGATCTGAAAAAATAAGAAAATATACTTCAAATATTTTATTTTTAATTTATTTAATTTTAAACATATATTAACGAGGAGAAGGAGATATTTGCTCATAGCAAAATAGGTCTTGTTCACCTCTTACTGTGTAATATTTTTCTATGTTCTTATGATGTTCAATTGATTTCTTGCAAAAACAAAACATTTGCTTACAACTAGAACAAAGCCTAGTGCCAATATTGCAATGTGAATAGTTTTGACAGAAACAAACGTTTCTTTTACAGTAAACACATACATTTTTACTACTACTACTACTATCCATCTGGTCCAGAAACCCAAGTTGCTTGGTTGTCACACATTCTGCAGTCTTTTTTATGTTATTTTTCTTCTGCCATCCTTGTGGTGATGGTTTATTTGTAGCTTGATAAATTTCTAGGTTGTCTTTTTCTGTTTTTTGATGTGATGATTTCTTGTTCATTGTTGTGGTGGTATCTCGGTTAGACTGAAATAACAATTAAAAGGTAATTATAATTTTTTACAGATTTTTTATTTATCATTTTTTTTTCTTCTAGGTGTTAATTTTTTTTTTTAGGTTGTCTACTTACCTAGTTTAATGAGTTCCTAGACACACAGTGTCCGATGTCTGAACAAGTTGAGAGGATTCTGTAGACTAGTTTAAATTTAAGATTTATTTAAGTTATTGGATAGCCCCATGGTGCTGTGTTGGTGGAGTGGGGTAATAGTTGACGTTTATCGTCAAAAGGACTTAAAGCAATCTTTTTTGTTTGATTGTGTACACTTCGTGTTTGTGAGATCGGATCATGGTTTGAGAGATCTCTGTGATTTTACTTTTAAAAAGGCACTCAAGATAGTCATTAAATGTAATTTTTCTAAGTGAAGCCTTTTTTACACCCTTTGCCCTTTTACTAATATTTAAATTTAAACATTGTTCCTGAACCTCTGTTAATGAAAGACCTTTCTGCTCAAGTTTAGTTTGAAGATTTTGCAAATCGCTCTTATTTTCCAAAATCTTCACACTATACATTTTAGACCGTAATCCTACAAACTCTGTCATTATAGCACCATTATTTTCATCTTTCATGAGCCCCAAAACTTTTTTATTTTTTAATGGCATGTTAAAAATATTGTCTGGTGGGTAGTCAGATGTGTCAAATTTGTCAATGTCAGTTTTCATATGTTTGTATATATCATCAACATGTAGGTTATAAATTAAACTGTCTGTGTCCGTATATAGCAAAAGGGCTTTATCAAGTTCGTTTTAATATAGTTATAGTGAAATTCATAAAGAAAAGTTTTTGACAAGTCCAAAATTGTAAATCTTACATATATGGGCTTATTGAAAATAATGTTGTTTCTAGACATTTCAATAATAACCATATCTTTGCAAATATGGTTAAACTATGAAAAGTAGTTTTTGAAATATAGAATTGCGCACCAAAACGACCCGACCATCGAGTTACCAACTTAATATCCTTATATTTTCGAACATTCTCCATAGTCTTGCCAAATACTGAATTAATCATCAATTTGTAAAAGTTTTTCTCAAATTCATTTTTACATTGCTGACGCATATGGATGTTTAATTCAATATAGGGTTTCAACCATTGAGACTGTTTAAATTTAAGGACTCTATGAATTTTTCTAATTTTTAAACCCAAACCAAGGACCTGTTTTAAGTTACGATAATGGATGATATATCGCTCTTTATTGTAAAGTGTAGTCATCAGTTTGGGTAGCTTACTTTTTGAGTTGGGTGGCACTCGATGTTCAGGGCAGACAGGAAGGTCTTTATGTATTTCAAATAGGTTAGCAGGGTATGAAATGTCTGCTTCAAAAATGTACCCTATGGGACTATCATCTGAAATATTACATATATCCTCCTGAGTGAATGAATTGTTATGAACCCATTCAAAACCACCATAGGGCAATGGTAAAGTCATAGCTGTGCCATAAAGTGAATTAACATCATAGTACATTAAATATGATGTTTCCTTATTGGGGTTGTATGACTCTCCCATGTACCTATTGTTGGCTTTGGCATATCTGTTTGAACACTGTGAAACTCCACCTCTTATACCTCTTTCTATAAACATGATTATATCAACATCAGTCAAAAGTTTTAGCTCTATTTTACACTGTTTAAGCATGGCTGAAAAGGCCAATCCTGGACTGGTAAAATAATGAAGCGGATCAAGTTTATAGGTGGAGAGACAGATGTCACGGAACGAGCTCATTATTTCAGATAACAAAATTACATCAATTTTCATGTAAAAAAGCGCATATTCCAAAAGCGAATTAATATTAAAGGTATTCCAAATTGTTTGTGCCCTTTTGTATTCATCATTTGAAACACCTTTTCCTTCCAAAGTACTATAAAATGCGTCTTTAGGAGGAAGAACAGTTTCATGTAGCTTTTCCCAAGAATCGAGATACTCATAGTGCAGGACACCCTTACGAGTAACTAAATTAAATTTTTCCTCTTCCTTGTAAAAACTTTTTAAAATTGTCTTTTTGGAATCATCTAAATATGAAGCTAGTTTGTCCAACGCGGAAGGCATAAACCGAAAAGAATCAATAAAACGATAATTTACTTTGGTGCCTTCAATGTATTTAGTAAACGAAATATATTTTTCCTTGTTTACAGGGAGAAGTTGAATTCTACCCTCTACCTCCTTTGCTAAAGATTTTATAAGGAAATGGCTATCATAACCAGAAAGGTTGTGGAATACTACAGGAACACTGTGTGAATCATTAAAATTTAAATTACAACCCGGATGAGCTGCTCCCCTATATTTTCCCGTCAAGTGACAATGATCTAAATGTTTTCTGTCTCCCTCTTGAAAAGCCTTCTCACAGATATGACAATGGGTTGCATTATTAAAATCAAACTTTTCCAGTGTGTTTAACGGTTTTAAAGGAACAATATTTGAAAAAATGTTACTCAATTTTTCTGCTATTCTTTTCAGCTCATGAGTAAAACGTGAAATGCAATCATTTCCTACAATTTGATGATAATAGGAGAGCGAGTTATCATATGAACATTTCACATAATACCCAATCGCAAAAGGAATATGGTGTTGAATTCTTTGTGTATTCGATGGTGATGATGCACTTTTATCATCGTTGTCAATTTTTTCCAACAAACTTTCTAAATCAGCAAAAATTGTAAAAGGCACTTGCTCTTTATTTTTAAATTCTGTAAATTTCAAAATGTCGTCATTTTTCTTTGGTAGAGTTAGTTTGGTAAAATTAAAATTTTTACAATCTAAATAATGCTTTTGCAGCATTGCCTCAGAAACAAACCAATTTAAACATCTATCACATACCCATTTTTTATGATTTTGTCTACCCACCTGACTTGATATAAGACGTGAAAGATTTTTTATTAGGGCAAAGTGATAGATTCTTTTATTGAGGTTGAAAATTTCAAAATTTTCAGAATCTATATCCATCTCATTTTCACTATCAACTACATCATCATCATCACCACACGATAAAATAAGTAAATTAATTCGTTTAGAAAAATCTGATTTGCTTAAACAGATAGGTAGGATTTCATTCTTTTCAACTCCAAAAACATTTATTGATAAATTATTAAGTTTCTCAAATTTTGAAATGTCTTTTAGTCGCATAGGAAATTTCAAACCTTCATAATTCAGTCCCACCTGACTAAAATGAGGGTACGAGGAAGTTATATGCCCATTATGAGCAGCAGGGTGTAAAGCAGCCACAATAGACCAAAGAAAACAATAATTATCTTTATTTTGAATATTGATCACCCCCTTGGTATTTTTAATCCACTGTGGTGACTCAACATAAGTTGAATCACCACAGTTGATGGGGTTGTGTTTATTAATATTAACCTTGAGATGAAGAATTTCATACAGAGCCCAACCAGAATCTCGCTCTTGAAAATCCTCCATCTTGGTTAATATTTTTTGAGAAACATTTTCCTCATACCATTTTTTTAAATTTGTTGTTTTGTCTATTATACTGTTTCTCGTAGAAAAAGCCTTCACATCAGTTTGCGTAGTACCTTCATGTAATTTAATAAAATTCCCCGAAAAAATGACATTAACTTTTAAAATTGAATGTTTAAGTGACTTTTTAATTTGACTTGAAAAACTCTTGAATGCCTTTTTAAAGAAAATCTTAGGGTCTTTAATGGTAAAATTAGTGATAATACCTGTTGTAATTCTACCACCAAAGCACGTTTCAACATCTTCCCAAACCAAATTTTTTTTGACCGACCTCACCCTATTAGTTTTGCCAAAATGAATTCTTTTTTTATTTTTTAGTAATATTAAATAATGTTTTAAAAGTGCCAAATTCGATTCTAATTAAGAAAAGTTTTGTACACAATCAAGTTTATTTTTTACACAACTTTTTACGGTTGAAATTAAATTTAGAAGAAAAACTATCCAATAATTAAATTCCTCTTTTGTTTTCACCAGTCTACTCACCTGTTCAACCTTTTTTACAGACTCAGACACCAACACATCAAAACTTTGGGAACTCATTTTTTCTATAATATTCAACTGTGCAAGATATGTTATGAACAACGGTCTTTGTCAGAATGAATTCATACGTTGTCAAAATATAATTAAATATTGGTTTGATAAGAAAGTTCTTCTTGAATACGAGGGAAATTTTTAAAGTAACAAATGTAAGAAAGTATAGCACATGTTGCCAGATTCACGATAACCTAACTTTTTAACAGTTGGATGGATTGATTGTGCATAGAATTGCTGTCAAAAGTGTCAAAAAGACATTTGAGTTTAATTTTAAACGCTCGGAATTTAGTTAGCAAAACTTTTCATTTTCACTTGTATAATCAAAGAACGGAAAATTCCATAACAAACATATGACTGACGTATGATTTGATACAATGTAACCAGCGCCACTAGTCTGTAAAAATGGACATTTTTTTATTCAAATCAAAACATAATGTTTAATAAATTTTATAAAAATGTATTATTTAACAAAAATGTGTTTTTTATATTTAAACTAAAACATATTGGTCAGCACTTTTTAGGTGTAGTCATAGGCGACGCTACTTTAATATTGTATATATATTTAATTAATTTAAACCAACAAAAATAATTTGACTGCTTTAAAAGTCACGTGATATGTCAAAATAGTAAAATATGACAGATTGTAACCTAAAATTCAATATATTAGGGACTAATTACAATAAAGCTTGGATTTATTAGTGCCTGTCTTTATTAAAAGAAAACAAATTACTTTATTTTTCAATTCGACTTTAGTATATCAATTTTGAGAGATCAATTGTTAGTTTTCTATGTAATACTGTCACAATACGGTCAAGCAGTATTAAATCCAAACTTTACTTGATTAACTCCCTATTAAGGAAATATAAGATGCTAAAATGTAAAGGATGGAGCCAACCTACAGAAAGATCGCTGTCATCTTGGTTATGAGAAAAACTATCCCCCCACTTTAATTTATAAACTTTTAAATAATGCAACGCCTATGGACAAGTGCAAGCATTGTTAAAAAATAACCAACGCAGTGCTTATGTTAGCTAAAAATTAGGTATAAATTCCATCAAATATCAAAGCAAAAATCAATTCAAACAGTTTAACAGTTTGTGCTTATTAGTTTTGAAAAAAATAAAATAAAAATGGCAACACAACCATGCACACTTGTAGTGTCAACTCTAGATCGCATTAACTGCCCTCCGAAAATGGTATTTGTTTGCATGAAGAATCTTTTTCAGTAAGTACTTTTGATTTTTTACAGATTATTTATTATTAAACGAATACAGGATAATTTTTACAAAAGAAACTAAAAAGTAGTAAATTTTAGTTTTATAGAAAATTTATTATTACTAAAAACCTTACATGAATCCAAAATAATATTTATATAAAAAAATATTCCTAATTTTTTAATAGCAAAGAAATTATATTGAATTTTAATTTATTTGTCTTAATTTTGATGTTATTATTTTTTCAGTTTTGGAGTAAAGAAGATAAGTTTAAAAGGTGATAAAGCCTTTGTCAGACTATCATATTCACCTAGAACAGAAACCATAGACAAAAAATTCGGTAGGCTGCCAGTGAAGTACTATCGAATAAAGGCGGATGATGATGAAGAAATTGCTATCCTACAGCGAGCGATAGAAAGATACCAAATTAATATTGATCAACCTATGGAGATTGAGACAACAAAAAATTTGGCTGTGTTACCACCACCACCACCACCCTCCGATCCGATGGAAATAACAGCTGTTGGAGAATCGTCTGGGGGGGCCAACAGCAGCAACATCTACAAAAGCAGTAGATACCACCCAAGCACAAAGAAGAAGAAGCAGAAAGGGTGTGGTATCCACTGTATCCGAAAAACAAACAACAAACAAAAATACAAATATGGAAGAGATAATAAGTCTCTTCGATGAAGAGGATCCTTTAACACAAACCCAAGCTTTTTTTTAATTTTTAATATTTTGTTAAACTAAAATAAAATAAAAGGTTAAAACTGAATATGCTTTTTATTTAAATACCATCTATTTAACAAAATTACATTTTCTCTAGCACAATTTAAATAATTATTATTATGCATTTCACAGTGAAACTTATCATTACAATAATTTTTTAATTTTTTAATATTGGGACATCCCAAGTCATATAAATCTACAACATTATTATTAACTAAATTACATAACCAAACTTTTTTTTCATTTCCTTTTACAAACACTGTTTCATTTTGAATTAAATCCTTAATAAATAAAGCGAGGTTTTCAAATGGTAAATAACTAAAATCAAAAGTGTCCCAATTTATACCATGAAGTTTGTTTGTATTCCATTCAGCTTGATGTTTAAAGTCTTGATGTAACCAGATGGACTTTATGGGTAAATTAACGATATGGTGCCGAACTTCATTAGTATGGGTGTTTAATATAGCTATTTCCTTACATATAAATTCAGTGTCTTTGTATTGGAAACCTTGCACATCCAAAATAAACATTTTTTTCTTCTTTAAACTACCCTTACGGTACTGGTTAGAGGGTTGTATTTCACAAGTCGATCGTGCAATATTAAACAGTAGGCTATAGTTTTATCAGGTACAGCTTAATAGGATTTTTGAAACTGGGCATACATTTCATATAGAATAGCATACTGATTGTTATCAAAATCTAAATTTAAATTATCATATGGAAAAACTTCGGAGTTTAAATAGACTTTTAAATTGATTAATGATAAGTGGTCAAAACGGCTCATATTTTTACTAAACAAGTTTTTTCTATCTGTCTGAAATCCAATAATAATGAAACGTGGTGTCTCCAGTTGATTTGAAGTTTTCACTGCCCATGTGTGATTAGTGGTAGTTTGAAGTTGTGGATACTCATGCAATTCCCAACTTCGAAAACAAATATTGAGATCTCTGTTACCCTCTAAATACTTGTAAAGGCGTAATTTTTGATCATCTGACACTCTAACATGTGGAATTTTCCAATGAACTTTATTTAACACAACCTTATATTTTTCTTTTTTATCCTCAGTTTCAATTAAAGCGTTTAAATCGGAATTGCTGCGAATCAACACGAGTTCTTGTCATACATTTAAAATAATCTTGTGATGGTCCTCAAATACCCCCATAAGGGTTTTTAGGGGTAAACATATATTGAAATTACCGGAACCATCTAATATAGGTGGATTTTCTTTAAGTGTCCAACCAGCATTTTGAAGGGTGTTACCATCACTTTCCTTGAATGAGCAGTAACCTTTTATTGTTGATGTAATCCCAGGATTTCTAACACGGTCCACAATCACCCCTCCTAACTCATAACGAATTTCATCAAATAAATGTGCTAAACCATTGTTTACAAAGTGCACATTAGTACTGGCAGTATTGTCATCTTTCAGTACTTTTCCTTCAAGGTAAAGAACACTTTCACTAGGCAGGGTATAGATGTCTTGAGTTTGTATCGGAATTCGGATTTCATCATTGTTGTTTAAGGTGGTTGAAGCATATGGTTGATGAGTGTGTAGTTGGTAACTCACAATCGAATTATCATAGAGCACGTTTTCACCCACTCGTAGAATGTTACGACTCATTTTTTTCAAAACACTTTAAACTACAGCGCACTGAAAAAAATATTCTTCTTATACCACAACTGACACGTACTTTTAAAGTATACCAAAATTTCTTAAGTCTTTTGCCTATGATGGTAGTTATTGTCCTTTTAGTTTAAATCCTAAAGATACTAAAAAAGCTCTATTTTCAGGTGTTAGCTCTTTGACTAGCTGTTTATTACTAAATGGTGGTACACTATCAATCTTCTTCTTATAAATTTTATTACTTTCCTCTAAGGCGGTAATTTCTTCATAAGGAATACCAAAAGTATTATGATTATACAAAAACACTATTTTTAAACGGATTTTTTTAGATGCAGCCTAATCGTGACCACTTCTCCACGAAAATTGATGGGTTTTCCATCTTGGTCAGTTATTTTAAGTAAAATATCATCAATATAATGAGTGCTGATTGGTAGATATATCACATTTGAGGGTCTTTCTATAATTTTATAACCTGGAGGAGAAGAGGGGTAAAACATGTGTAACATGTGCACTGCTTTTCCGTTATTATAAGAGTTTATAACCAAGTTGCACTCAACACATATAGCATTCACTTTTAATATATCAACCGGATTTTCAGATATATGTTTTTTATCTGCCTCTAGAGTTTTTCCTGCAAATCCTAGTAAACTTATTATTATGGTTAGCTGTTATACTTATTTCAAATTGTTCCTCCTTTAAAGTTTGCTTTGAGTATTTATTTAGGAAATCGTTCAAGTCCTTAATTTCGTATGACCCCTCAGGTATTTTTATAATTTTATTATCATTAAAACAAAATAAATTATTTGAACTATCCACATTCGGTATTGAGTTGTAACTTTCGAAATTAATGAGCCCCAAATCATATTGCTCAAGCTCGTTTAGCACTATTGGTGGATAGATGTTTGCTGAAAGGAGTGATGATTTTCCGGATAAGGTAAAGGTGTAGGACATGTTTACTATATAGCGGTTCACTGATAAATGAAAAACCATGTAGTTTAGTAGACGTTTTTTATTAACCCTTAAAGTAATACAAAAAACTTAAACACAAGTGTCCACAATTTACAGAATCATAAGTCTGGTAGGGGTTATAATTATACAGTACTTTTGAGTCACCATTAGAACTAAAGTATCTTACAGATTCTATAGGAGGTCGTAAATTACCAAAACTATCAAAATAGTGTACATTATTTTTAATTTTCTTATAACAAGTCCAATGACTTCCTGATCCTCTGCTACTATCTAAATTAATTATCCCCGACTCAAATTTATGTATCTTTGAGGGTAGTTCATCTCTCATAAACACACCTCTAAAATGTTTAATTTTTAACAGCTTTGTATACTTTTTCAGGTCAATATTTGTAAGAGCTCGCTGTGGTAGTGAAGTCGGTAAAGTTTTCTTGAAAAACTTTAGGTTTTTGTTTTTTGACATCCACCTTTGTGTAAAAAAAGACCCATTCCTAGTTTATATGGTTTGAGAAATAATCCTTTACCCATAGCAATGGACTCCATACTTTGGTTATGTCGTTGAGCCTCTTGCAATTGTTGATTTGCAGATTTAGCAGCATTAATGGCTTTCACTATTCCTGCTGTGCCACTCCCTAAAGCACCAAGGGCAGAGAGGGTCGCCATGATTGGTATTAGAGGCAAAAAACCACCCTTTTTTGGTAGTTTTATTATTCGTGCAGGTCGTACTTTTCCTTTGTTTTTTTCAGCTGTCTTGAGAGCAACTTTGACTGCAGTTTCAATGTCTTGTGGTTTTCGTTGTTTTAATCTATCTTTTATCTTTTTTGTTGCTTGACTGAAACTCAATGTTTTGATTTTTTTCTTTACAATTCGTGCCCTCTTTCTTTTAAAAGTTGATGTTTTTCTACTTTTTATGGGTTTTCTTGATTTTCTCGTTTTACTCATTTTTTAAGAATGATGTTACTACCTTGAAAGTTTACACAAGAATGAAAGCAACTGATATGTGTGTTTGAAGGTGTTTAAGATTTATATAACTTTTGGTTTTTTAATGTTGCTATGCATATTGTCATTTTCTTCACCATCAATGCTTAGTCTCCGCTTTAGTGACTTCTGCTCCAATGGTCCTTCACTCAAAACAGCAGCTGTGTTGGTTTTTGGTAATTTAAAGGGAACATCAACCGAATCGCTTAACTTTCTCTTTCGTTTGACTTTTAAAAATTTTGGTAATTTAAAAGGAATATCCACCGAGTCGCTTAACTTTCTCTTTCTTTTGACTCTTAACAATGTTGGTTCTTTATGTAAAGGGGGTGAATTAGTTTCCATAGCTTCTGTTTCAGGTTCATCTTTTTTTACTTTTTTTAACCGTGGTTTTCTTGGTTTAGATGATGATGATTTTCTCGTTGTTTGTGATGGATTTTTAATTTGACCCTCTAGAGTTTCAAGAAAGCCTAAATAATTTTTTGTCATCTTTATCCCACGTTGAATCATATTTAGGCACTGACGCACTGCCTTTAAACGTGGCACTTGATCAGTTTTTGATACATTATTTACCATACCCATCCCTAGTTTTAGCTTGGTACCCATAGCAGCAGCCACACCAGAAGCAGCCAGTTTTTCATACAAGCCTGAATCCGTTGCTTGCATCCGTTCTAAAGCTTTTCTCATTAAAACTTTATCTGCCTCATGACGGTCGGTCAACTCCATATTAGTTGAATAGGAAATGTCATGATCTTTGCATGCTCTATCAAGCTGGTTAATACCTTTATCCCCTCTAGCTAAACGTTTCTCTAGCTTAGTCCCAGGTCCACAATAAGAAAACCCTGGGATATGCATTTCGAAGGGCAGATTATTTATAGCACTGTTTAACAACCCTTGCCCTTTAACGTTTGAACTAACATAGTACTTCATAGCGTTTCACTTAAGACTAAATAAAAACCAGGGTCTTTACTTTTTTTATACATTACCAGTTCAACAGTGTTAAGTTGACATAATATTTCTATAGAAAATGAAAAAGATTGTTAAACAAAAAGTGCGTTTAGAAGTTAAAAACCATGATATTAATGCAAGTACTACATCAAGACATGGTTTCCTGTTTCCATCATCTATTAGATGTCTTATCGTGGGCCCATCAAACTGTGGAAAAACCAACCTTATATTGAGCCTTTTGGAACATTCAAACGGTTTAAAGTTTAAAAATGTGTATGTGTATTCAAAAAGTCTATACCAGCCAAAGTATTTATATTTAGAGAATCTATTAAAACCCATTAAAGAAATAGGGTACTATGCTTACAACAGTGGCGAAAATATAATTTCTCCATCAGAAGCAAATCCGTTTTCCATTTTCATATTTGATGACGTAGCCTGCGATAAACAAGATGTGATGCGTGACTACTTTAGTATGGGTCGACATAATAATATTGACAGTTTCTATCTCTCTCAAACATATGCAAAAATACCTAACATTTAATAAGAGACAATGCCAACGTTTTAATTTTATTCAAACAAGATTTACTAAATGTAAAACATATATACACCAACCATATTGGCACTGATATGACATTTGATGAATTTCAAAAGATGTGTGCATACTTCTGGAAAAAACCATATGATTTTTTGACAATTTTTAAAGATTGTGATATTGATAAGGGAAGATATCGGTATCGTTTTGATAACTTTATATATCTTTAGATTCAAATACTTCTTAGTGTTAATAGTTATAACGCACCTGTAGAGATAACATAGATAAAAATGTCAGAAGAAAACATAAAAATGGTTAGTGGTGAAAAAAACTTAAAGAAACAATTAATTTCTAAAAGAAAAATAATACGTGAGAAATTAAATTTGTTAAAACAGGGTCAGATTTCACAGGCTAACCTATTTCAACCCATTACAAAACACTTGGAAAATATTGAATCTAGTTTAACCGATAAAAAGCGTCCGAAACTGGTCAATATACCTTCATTATCACCCAGATTGACAACTCCTCAAAAAATCAAGCAAGAAAACGAAAAACAACAACAAGAAAAACAGGAAGAACTTGAAGATCTGCAAACTTCATCGCTTTTTCATAAGAATTTTGATAATAACAGTGCAGAAGAAGATGAAAAACATATGCATGAACCAAGTGTTTACATGCAAGACTTATTCCAGTCAACTCCTCGAAATCCAAATCCTACAACACCGACAACCGAAAAGAGAGCTAAACGAAAATTAAATTTTTCTTTAAGTGCTAAAAAACTAAATAAGCCCACCACAAGTGGTTACTTTTTGAGAAAAGCAGTGTTAAAAGATGCAGCAGAGAACTTTACACAGAATGAGGCCAAAAAGCAAGAAGAGTTTGAAAACGGACGATTTAAAGACTTGATGAATAAATCTGAGAATGACTACTACAGTCAGTTTCATCCTTCACTTGCAAGCTATATTAAAGAATTTTTAGATGATCCATCCACCTTCTGACCCACAAAATTATTTTTCCAAGTTTCGTGTAAGGCGAAATGATATTGACAATTTTTATATTGGTGATTCGAAAATTGATTTTGATGGAGCTGATTTAATTATAAAAGGTAAACGCTATAAAGGTACACACGGTTTGTACAAATTACTCTTTCGAAAAAATATGCCTACAAAGTATACCCAAGATGATGCAGACGCTTTTAGAGACATCATTGAACACACCTATGCAAACAGAAAACATCATAAGGCCTCTGGAGATGTGATCACCGATAGCTACTCAACCAAATTTAAGAAACTGTTTAGTGACATATATAAAGGTGGAAATCTAGAGGAGGAGATGGAGTACTCCGATAGTCCTATAGAGTACGTGTACTGGGATAATCCCAATGAACTTGTAGAACGGTTACGTTTATTATTAGCATCTCAGACAGCTGGCAACACAGGTCACACAAACGAAATCTATGCTATAGTTGAGGAGCTTCAAGAAGCTAATATTATTGAGAAGAGAGATGGTTAATAATTTTATTACAGATGTTAAAGTAGTTAGTGAAATACACAAACCGGCTAGAATTAATTTTTTAAGGCGCAGAGTGATTGTGAAATCACTAAATGATCTATTTCAAGCAGATCTTGTGGAGATGATACCGTACGCAAACGAAAACAAAGGTTTTAAATACATTTTAGTGGTTATTAACTGTTTCTCGAAATATGTTTGGGCCTATCCATTAAAAACAAAAACTGGGGAAGAAGTGTCGAAACCTATAGAAAAAGTGTTTAAGGAACAGGTGCCACTTCATCTTCAAACCGATCATGGGAAAGAGTTTTACAATTCGATTATGGCAAAACTGTTGAAAAGATACAATGTCAAACACTATAGTTCATTTAGTGAAAAAAAAGGCTCAAATTGTTGAGAGGGTAAACCAAACCCTTAAAAATCTAATGTGGAAGGAATTTAACTATCAAGGATCTTACAAATGGTATGGTATCCTACGAAAGATTGTTCAAATTTATAACAATCGGAAACATCGAACTATAGGGATGAAACCCTCATAGGTGCGACAAAAACATGAAAAACTATTGCTCAAAACGGTCTATAATCATATAAAGATGACATTTAAACCAAAATACAAGGTTGGTGACCATGTTCGAATTTCAAAACTACGAGGTGTGTTTGATAAGAAATACATGCCAAATTGGTCTACTGAAATTTTACTGTTAAGAAAATTCAGCTCACTAACCCAGTAACATACCTATTGGAGGATGCTAGTAAAAATGAAATTAAGGGAGAATTCTATGAACTTCAGCTGCAAAAAGTAAAATATTCTGATATATATTTAGTAGAAAAAATTTTAAAACGTGTCAAAAATAAGGTGTTTGTAAAGTGGTTAGGATTTGATAATAAACATAATAGCTGGATAGATAAAAGTAATGTTGCTTAGTACTAAATAAAGAGAAACATATAAAACTTATTGTATTTTATTTACTAATTTTCTTAAAATATAATTACATTTAGAATAAATATTTAATGGGAACAACCATCCTCTAATTATAGCAGTTACTAAATAACTAAAATGAGCCACCCATTGATGATATTCTAAAATTTGATGGGTTATTATACAGCTTTGAAGTACCATTTAACTGTTTCTTCCCATTTCGAATATTAGTTGACTCTTCCATTTGCTCATCTTCATAAATTCTCCCCTCTTCTGGTTTCATATGTTTCTGACGCATCTCTTCAAAAAACTCTGGAGAGAGATGTGTTTGATACTTTAATAAGTATTCCCAGTCGATGCGCCATTCATTTTCTCTTATAAAATTTTCAGACATCCGTTGATAACGACAAAGAAAAGGCCAATAGAGTTCGCTTTTAAACATATGCATAAACGCTTCGCTTAAATTTTGATATCTAGACACATTGGGCCAATGCATCTTATTAATATAGGTCGCCATAAACATATCAGATAATCTTTGTTTGCGACAAATTACTTCCCAGTTTACATGGTCACAAAACCATCCAATAAAGTCCTCTGTAATAACTGGTGACGCAGAGATCTCATCCCACACTTTATTAATACTATTATTTTCAACCATCTTTAAAAGCGTTCTTTCTGAAAGTAAGAGTTTCAACTTATAAATCCCTCTATTTATAGGTTGAAATAAAAGTAACCTTTGACCTTTGATACTTCTTTTTAACCTCGATAGCCTTGTTGAATATATTTCTTAACTTCTTCGTTTTTCTTCTGTTCACAAGAGCTGTGTTTTGTTACAATCCAATCAGCAGGTCGATGTGGATTTCCTTTGGTACAATAGATGCAACGGGGTTTTTTTATTCTTGGTTTAATCCAGTCATAGGTTGGTAACATTGTATTTGGTTGAAAACAAAAACACTAAGTTTTGATGATCTACACTGTTCAACGGTTGACTATAAAATAACCAACGCAGTAGGTTCAATAGTTTTAGCATAGATGAAATAATCCTTTATCTACATCTACAATTTTAGATAAATCAGTTTTACTGTGTCTGTCGTAGCGATAGGTTGTGCGTGTGAAATGAGAAAATGTTCCCAACCACCATCAATTTATCATAATTTTCGCTGTGATAAATGTGGAAGAGTAGACATAGTTAAAATAAGCACAGGCAACAAAATTGCTTCATATTTGTGTGATATTTGTAGAAATACAAGTCCAGGAAAAAACCAAGGAAATATTTTCCGAAATACAAGAACGAGACGTGGTAAATTAAAATTCAGAACACAGTAAGATGGACTTTCAAAATAATTATTGGTCAACTAAAATTGACTTTGAGCTAGAAGGACTTTTAGAAGAGAAAAGTTATGAAAATATTTATAAATGGTTAGCAGAATGGATATATTTTGGGTTTGATTCATGCAGGTACATTATTGAGGAAAAACTACCAACATTATACCCATTATTACCTAAAATATGGAAACGTAAATTAACAGAGGCAGCGCTGGAGTATACAAAAATATATCCAAACTATGACGTGAAAAAACATCTTCAATCAATTATTTTTAAATTTGATGGTCGAGATGAGTGTGGTTTATATGATATATATGAATAAAAATATATAATTAAAACATACTTTTAGTTTTTATTTAAGAATTATTTACTTTGAGACATCCTGTATAGCATAAATAACCAGCTGTATTAGATAAAATAGGAACGTGTGCGGGTCATAAGGTTATCCTATAACTGCATAAACAATGATAAGAGATACACAGACAATCCTGATTAAGTTAAACAAATATTTTTAAAAATTATTTTATTTTTAACACACAGAAAAAATAACAGGCTATCCCGATTAATTCTAACAAATATTTCTAGAAATTATTTTATTTTTTAACCAACAACCAAGGCCTTTTTCACATTAGGACTTACCTAGCCCAGGCTAAGCGAGTGAAGTGGCTATCTTACTGGCTGGCACCTAACTCATTGCCAATAGGGCCTTTCAACAGCTAAGGCCTTACCTAGACCAGGCGAAGCTAGTGAAGTAGCTAGCTTACTAAAAAAACCACCTCATTTTATCTACTCCCTCATTGACCAATAGGGCCTTTCAACAGCCCAGGCTAAGCAAGTAAAGCGGCTAGCTTACTAAAAAAACCACCTCATTTTACCTACTCTCGCATTGGCACCTAACTCATTAGGGCCTTTCAACAGCCTCTGGTTGTTACGTCATTGCTGACAGCTTCTTGTACGCTTCTTTTGCCCGAAGGTCATACCAAGTTCACTTCTTCAGCAGCAGGTCATCCACTTCGGAGAAGTGGATGGCATGGTTACCATTGTAGCCAGAACCTCCACAACTACACTACTGAGGTGTCCGTAAGAGGGGTAACTGCGAAATTTTGATATATATTTATGAACAATTTCCGCTGCCTGATATTTTCCGACATTAAAATTTTCGATGATCTTTCGTGTTGGTAGATGTTCCTTCCATGAAACGTTAACAATTTCCATTTTTCCACATAAAATAAGAAGTCTTTTACTAGACGCTATTTCAAAGAGATCTATTATTACGCAACTGAACAATAAACACAGCAGTCCCGCTGAATCAAATAATGTTGTAAATACGACAGATGTATTTCGTCTCCGCATTAAAACAGAAAGAGGTAATTCCCCGGCTGCAGAATGCCAACATACTACATAATATTTATGCCCATGTCGTGCAGCGCTCCGTCCCGTTTTCAGAGGTTCGCGTCCGGTTAAGGAAGGTTTCAGAATTTTTTAACCAAAAAAAATTGTCCGCGTCCGGTTATTAGAGTGTCCGGTTATAGGAGGGAATTTTACATATAAGTACATAGCCAAAAGCTTGGTTCCAACAAATTTGTCCTCCTAAAGGGAGTGTCCGCTTAATAGAGGTGTCCGCAAGGAGAGGTTTCACTGTAAATTAAATAAATGGAAAAGTTTTGAATGGTAGTTACCTAGGTATAACAACAAACACAACTACGGCATTTGTTTCACAGCCAACTAAGTAAAAAACTATTGTTTTAATAAATTCACATTTTTCGTCATCCAAAGATAGGCATATTATACGCGGTTAAAAAGCTAAAGCTCTTTTTATGCTCTATTTATTAAAGTATAAATCCAATATGGCGGTCATAAGAAATGATAAAGTTGGCTATGGTTTCAAAAAACTAGAAGGCCTAGAAAAAATTTGTTAACGTCATTTGATTGGCCGTAGTTGCTTATACAAAACTACCAAATTTCATTAAATTTTTTTGCAAAATGGCGGCAACAGTTCAATTTTTTTAAAAACACAATGTTTAGTTTTTGCTCGCTATCTTAGTAACCTCTGTAGATATCTTTAATGTTGATACAGCACCTAATTGGGCTTAGAATACCGCAACTTTTTTCTTATTTAAACAAACTCGTATCTCTTACCGTTTCTGAAATACCCATGTAGTTGCTTTTATTTGGGATACCCTGTACGACGACTTTCAAATGGACATTCGTCGGTTAAAACTCTGTTTTTCA
Source organism: Aspidapion aeneum (assembly GCA_963576565.1). Taxonomy (NCBI): domain Eukaryota; kingdom Metazoa; phylum Arthropoda; class Insecta; order Coleoptera; family Brentidae; genus Aspidapion; species Aspidapion aeneum. The sequence goes on from OY755045.1 coordinate 58,190,252, forward strand.
CAAAAATTAAAAATCTCAACTGGTATTTTTAACTAGCTGTTTGTGAAACCTTTAATACCTTTTACTAATCGATTTGGCTCGGTGCAAATTGAACTTATTGGCATCTTTCCCATAAATGAATTGGTTAATTGTGTTTAAAATTAGGGACCGGGAACTTATACCATTGGAGTACTAGCTATAGTGACCACGAAAATTCTGCTCAGAGAGAGAAAAACTAACTTAGCAGGTGTTTAGATAAAAATAGAAACAGCTTCCCCTCTTCATCCCTCTCGAGTCATGCATCGCCTTCCATAAGCCGCGTGGAATGAATTTTATTACATTATTTTTGGCAGGGATAAAGATATTTAATTGCCTAGTTTCAGTTATTCGGATAATATCGAAGAGGAATGTACCCATTTTTTTTTATTATTATCTCTAAACATCGCGTTAAATTAGGCTGCCATATCGTACGAATAAAATGTATTTTTTACACTGCTGTTGTCACGGCATAGCTGTCAAAATTTTCAATCTGATTTACCCGATTCATAATTTTTTCACAAAATTCCATCCTTAAAATATTGTCCTCAGAAAACAGTTCCTAGGCTTTGTATCTATATCTTTTTAAAATGTTTTGAATGGTTTTGAGTGGAATATCATCAGGTATCTCTTTAGCAATGGCTGAACTGAAACAAGTAGGGAGTACTTCAGCTGCAGCACAAACGGCAGTTTCTCGCTGTTGCCTTTGTTCCCACATCGGTCTTGGACCTTCATCCAACTCTTTATTGTCGTTACATTTTCTGCAGAGCTTAACGCACCCAAATTTATCAAAATGATTGATTATATTCAAAATGACATTTTGCAAGGAATATAACGGTCCTCATAGATAGCAATAAACAAATTTATTGCCTACATCTCAAACGGAGTTTCCTGCAAAATACCATTTTAACATTGAAACCTTTAGAAATAAAATTTCGGACTTCCATTGTCTTTATTTATTTTAAAACACGACGTTTCGGTTAGTAAGTATCTCTAACCGTTATCAAGTGTAAACTTAATAGTTTACACTTAAAACTCAACAGTTTACACTTGATAACGATTAGAGATACTTACTAACCGAAACGTCGTGTTTTAAAATAAATAAAGACAATGGAAGTCCGAAATTTTATTTTTACACAATCATTGTCTACGAGTTTCAAACCAAGGATTGAAACCTTTTCTTCGATAGTAAATTCTAATGCCGACATAATACCCAAAAAGAAATTAGCAAGGTGTATAAAAAAGCAATTCTTACCTCCTTCTCGCTTCGCAGATTTAAAAGAAAAGACATCTTCATCTCGTAACGCGACCTCGTTGAATCTTTCCTAATATCCCTAGTCAGCTCTTGTCTACCTGCCTATAATTTCTCCTCCGATGTTTTCCCTCTTCTTTTGCTTTTAATTCACGGCCAGTCACGTTTTGCTGAGATCGAGGTTCACCCTTATATTTATATTTTCATCTAAACACTTGCTAAATTAGTTTTCCCCTTTCTAAGCAGAATCTTCATGGTCACAATAGCTGTTACCTTAATGGTATAAACCAAACCAGATCCATACCACAAACTAGTAAGCGATCCATTACGGTTCATTAGGTCGTATTAGGGTTGTTCTTGAAATATGGTCACATTGCATGTAATTTGATTGTATATTTAAAACCACTTATTTTTTGAAATCAAAAATTCTTTCGAAATCAAGTATAGTTAGTGTACCCAAAGGCTAACATTTTCCAGCAGCATAGAACTCTCAACAAAATGTCTCCATGGAAGTAAAACTGTTCACACTATGTGACATGTCACGTGGTGTGATCTGTAATTTTCAAAGTTAATAGATTTGAAGAGTACAAAAAATATTTCGAGATAATAAAATTGATTTTGGGGATTATTAAAGTGGGCCAAAACTCAAAAATTTTAATTTCTAAAAAGTATTGGTTGATATCAGTTTTTAGCCTTTACAAAAATAACAAAAACCACCTGTAATTAATTTTACTGTCACTGGCGTGATGACATGCAGTCACAGGTTTTTTTTTTAAATCTGCCATCACTGCTTCCTTTACCCATCTGATTTATCTGAAAACTGGACAGCACCAAAAGAATAGATTAAGGATGTAAAGTAAATGGGGTTATATAATTCAGTTTTTGTGAAGTTTTAGTGATGTTACAATAGATTTAACGTTTTGGCCGAGATAAGTGTCACACGTGTTTGTACAAATATTAGGATTAAATAGTAAAATATTTATTTTCAAAACTGTTGTTTACACAACACATTTTAATACAACAGGGAGGCATTTTACCAACAGTGAAATACACAGTCATAGTGACAGTTTTGCTTTGTTTCACTGGTGTGATCTTTTAGAATGTTTTATTGATAACACTTTTGACAATTAGGTTTTAAGCTCGCGGATAAAATAAATCACGACAATATCACATTAGTGACATTTTTTACTTATAAAGGTGCCCGTTTATGTACAGTCCACCTGCATTCCTAGACTGTCAGTTGTGTGTACTAGAAACGATCGGACAGACTCGTTGACTAGCACACAAGACAGGAACTGAGACTGCAGGCAGACTGTCTGTGTGTAAATGGGTAGCTTAATTGAAAAAATCAATAGTTTTTAGAAACAAAACGCCGAAAATGTGTTATTTGGGTGTTTTTTCACCTATCTTAGCAATATCGTCGTGATGTCTGTCTGTGCTGCATCGATTTTCATAAAATTTTCAGGTAAAATAGTTTTCGACACTCTAACGAGCAGATTAAATTTTGGTCAAAATCTAGTAATGCTAATGACAGTTTTTTGACAATTAAAATATTTTAAAAATGCTAACATTTTAACGAAGCATTCCATCAATATGCGGTTTTCAGAATATAGTAGACTACATTTTGCTCAATAATTTGTGTTATAACGAAAATCTTTATCGGAGCTTTAGTTTCTGAGATATTTGTAAAAAACAGTTTTGAAGGTTGATATATTATGGCTTCTCTTGAAGTGTGCTAATAGGCTAGCTAGAAAAGTATCAGATCCGTGATGGATCCATTTCTTTTTATTTGGTTGTATCTTTATAGTTAATAAATACAGTGAAACCTCTCCTTGCGGACACCTCTATTAAGCGGCCAAATTTTTTGGAACCAAGCTTTTCCCTATTTGTTTACATGTAAAATTCACTCCTATAAACGAACACTCTAATAACCGGACGCGGACAATTTTTTTGCTTAAAAAATTCTGAAACCTCCCTTAACCGGACACGAAATTCTGACAACGGGCCGGAGCGCTGCACAACATATGCATATGTTGGCAACAACGCACTCTGCAGCCGGGGAATTACCTCTTTCCGTTTTAATGCGACGACTAAATACTTCTGTCGTATTTACAACATACTTTATTCGACGGAGGCGGGACTGCTGTGTTTTATTTTTATTGTTCAATTGAGTGGTAATAGACGTCTTTGAAATAGTGCCTAGTAAAAAAACTTCTTAGTTGACGTGAAAAAATGAAAGTTGTTAACGTTTCGGAGAAGGAACATCTATCAGCACGAAAGATCGCTGAAAAATTTAATATCGGAAAAACTCAAGCAGCGGAAATCGTTAATAAATATATATAGTTCCCTCTCATAAGCGGACACCTCCAATAAGCGGACAAAATCGACGGAACCGTGAGTGTCCGCTTATGGGAGGTTTCACTGTAATTTAATTCTCTAAAATAAAATATTTCGGATTTTTGATATTTTGGTTTCAAGTATATTTATAAAAGTCACTGGTGTGATACAGTTGTCACTCGTGTGAACACGACAACAAAAATAACACAAAAACTAAAGATTTCTTATCTCGGTCACATATCACATTTTAATATGTTTGAGCATAGCAACATATTGTAATCACTTAAAAAGTGGTAAATCAATTTTTGTTTTTTTGAAAACTATTAATTCAAATGTTACTTGTTGATCTTCGCGTCATAAGTGCTTATTATAATGTGTTATTTTAGGCGAAACATGTACTTTGTTGAAAAACAATTTATATTTATTTCTAAATAAAAAAAATAACAAAGACTTAGTATGAAGTGTATGAACAGTAGAGAATTCCGTTCGAAATCTTAAATTATAATATAAAATTTTACAATAATGAACTTTTTTATAGTTTTTTTTTAGGGCGACTTGATAAGTTTCAGTGTCATTGCGGAAAAATATACCATCACAAGAAAGGGATCGAGAGACACATGAGATGCCAAAAAGAAAAGAGTTTCCGTTGCAATTTTTGTAAATACAGTAGTCATCACAAGTTTACTCTTCGAACTCATACAAAGTTAAAACATTCTGACTTATTTAGTTTAATAGATAAAACATAATGTTATTGTTATTTTTTATTTTAATAAATAACTTATTCGTAATACATTTGATTTAAAATACCACATTTTAAATAAACACGTTAAACCTATTACTTTTTTATGACTAAATAAAAAATATAATTATTTAAATTAATTAATTTAATAAATAGGTTATTAAAAATAAACTGTCCCTATAATAGGTAATTATTCTATATTTTTTGTTCTTTTCTATAAAGTAATAGTATTTTCTATAAAATATCACTTTTTGATTAAATTAAATATGTTTTTTATTTTGTTTTTTACTTATTTGTTTAGTTTTAATTTTTCTATTTTTATTTTTCTTTTACATATTCTCTTTAATAAAAACTAAAGAAATAACAATACAAACCTCAAATATATTGAAAAATTAACACAATTTTATATTTTAGCTCACAAATTCCGGGTTTGCCCCCGTAACATGTTATGCGTTGAAAATATTTTAGCACTGGCCATTGATAATAATCATAATAAAACCAGTCAGAATGGAAAAAAGTAAACTCACATATACTACATATACTTAGTGGTTGCTCCCAGTTTTGTGTATAATTTCTGTAGTCTGTCTGATTTAAAAATTACCAAAGAAGTTACACTCTTTAATCCCTTGAGATATAATATATTATATAGTCGTTTTGGCCAGTGGGGAAAACTAAACTTTTAAAATGCATTTTCATATAAAATATAACTTGTGTGGTTGAGTATGTTGTTAAAAGGATGGCTTCTAATTAGTCCTTGTTGGTTAACAGGTACATATTAAAGACAAGAAGTGTCAACATATTGCTAATCATGTGGGGTTGGGTGCCCATCAATTGGCAAAGTATTTAAAAATATCATATAAAAAAAAACTTTTTCAGAAACAAAAATATTTGGATAATAACTTTCATTTCCTCCGTGAATTTAGTTTTTTGGGGTAAATGAGTTCCTGCGTTAAGGGATAAATGGCTTTCCCACAAATGAAATTTTGGAAAAACTGGGCAAAACAAACTTTTTGTAATCAACAGCTAACTCTAAAAAATAATAAAACAATCATTTTTTAAAATTATATACCTAATACAAACGAAAGCAAAAAAAAAATAAAGTTGCAAAAGTGACTTAGTTACTTCATATTGTTTTTAATAAATCCGGAATGAAGTGGACTGTTTCAATTATTTCATTTTTACAACAATTTTTTGTTTATGTAAATCCAGTCATATTTAACTATTAGTAGAAAAGGCCTTGAATATTTTTTGGAAATTATTTTCTTCTGCTAGTTATAATAACAACAATTTTTTATTCTGGTGATGATTTTCCGATGGGTTCAAAAAGTCAGTAAATGATCTGAGTCGACTTATTTTCTCAGTTCTAAACCTTTTACATTAATAACAAGAGATCATGAACATTATAAGAAAAGTACTCTTGCTCATCTTAAATGGTGGAAAATATTTGGATCCAAAAACTGGACTGATTTGTGCCCTTGTTTTTTTAGTCTTAAAACTGAACCTATAATTACTTAAATTACTCCGGGTAATTTACAAAGTTAAAAAATGCACTTAACGTCGTCTTCAAAATTGAAAAATCAGGAACTTGTTTTCGTAGTTTTGAAATTTTTTTACATGGTAGATTATACTATAATGTCATAAGGAAAATTATTCTGGCTGTTATTTAGAATCACGAAAGCCTCACCAGAAAAGCTCATGGATCCAATCTAAAAAATTGTTAATTTTTTGCTCGTTAACGATCGCAAAAATTGCAAAAGACTAAAAAGTTTTTAGATAAAACACTTCATACACCCTGTATAAAAAATAATTTCAACAATCGGGAAAGAAGCCTTTGCGGACCTTAAGATAAGCCAAATAATCACTCCTTCTCATTTGTACGTGGGTCTAAGAAACATTAACAAAATCGAATGTGTCAAATTGACTGACATAATATTATAATACAACTATTGAGTTGTATAAGGCCCTGAAAGGGCCTTAGAGACGGAAACACAAGGCATTTTTTGTTTACCTTATCCAATTTGGTTTCTATGGGCGGGTATTTCTTTTACAATAAAAACAGAGATAGACATTATTGAACATGTGAAACGGACAAAGATAGGCTGATTTTGCAAGCTAATAATACCCTGATAATATATGGGTACTTTTATCTCTTTCACACTGACGGCATAAGTGCGACAGAAAAGCAGCTGGCTAATTTTAATCCACCTGCCGTATTTTGAGTGATTCAACCTGCTTGTCGTTTTATACAGGGAAAACTGATAGACAATGTTGTCTAAGTACGGAAATGAATTTTTTTGAATTTCGTGCGGGAATATTACAAAAAAAGGAATCTTAAGAACGTTTAAAAACAAGTTTAGAAGTAACTATTTAAGTTCAACCATGATGCGAAATTGTTTTTTGTGCAAAAGAAGAAAAAAAATCGATGAAAAAACAACATTTCATGGGTAAGTCGTCTTGACGGATAGTTTTTGGTAAAACACGAGAAAGTTTAGTAGCGTCACGATAGATAGTTTTTTCTGCGACCGTGCGATTTTACCCTAACACATTTTAATTCAGAAAGTGTCACTTCCCCGCACTTATATGATTATTTTTTAATAATAATTTGTCCTGAAATATGTTGCAGTCTAGGACAACTGGGCGCCGCCAACTCGGCGCCACCAAATGGGCGGCGGGCCAACTGGGCGGCGGGCCAACTGGGCAGCAGGCCAACTGAACGCCGGGCCAACTGGGCCCCGGACTAATATATTTTTTCTTGATAAAATGTGCAGATGAAAAATAAAATAGATATATTATTATTTATGCAAAAACATTTTTAAAAAATCCTTTACGTAATATTCTTGAAATTTGGTTTTGCTAGAGTTAAATCCAGTCGAGTGTTGAAATTTTGGTAGGTCTAGACTTCTGGTAACCTGATAACATAAAATTTACGTTTTTGATTACAAGAATGGCGGGTCCAAAATGGTGGATTTCTTTATTTTTAAACCGATTTGTCTCAAACTTGAAAGTTTGAAGTGTTTGGGATCACTTAATACAGTTTTACCCTCAAACTTAAAAAAATTTAAATGGCGGATCCAAAATGACGGACTTTCTTATTTATACATCGATATGTATCGAATATGGAACTTGGCGATGTTTCAAGTCGCTGATTATAATTTTTGATACAAACTCATAAAAAATTTAAAATGGCGGATCCAAAATGATGGGTTTCTTTATTTTTCAACGGATTTGTCTCAAATGTCTCAAACTTGAAAGTTTGCAGTGCTTAAGGTGGCAGACTTTTATAGCTTAATACAAAATATGACTCAAGTTTAAAGAAAGAAATTTAATATTTTAAGCTTAAGACAAATCGGTTAGTAAATAAAAAAGTATGATTTTTTTATGAGTTTAAGTCAAAAATGATAATCAGCAAAGTCCACCATTTTGGATCCGCCATTTTAAATTATTTATGAGTTAGAGTAAAAAATCATAATCAGCGCCAATTTCTATATTTGCTACATATCGGTGCATAAATAAAAAAATCCGCCATTTTTCATCCGTCATTTGAAATTAAGTGCTTTGAAGCACTGCAAACTTTCACGTTTGAGACAAATCGGTTTAGAAATAAAGAAATCCGCCATTTTAGATCCGCCCTTTTGATTTTTTTTGAGTTTGAGTCAAAAATCATATTCAGCGACTTGAAACACTGCCAAGTTCTATATTTGATAAATATTGGTGCATATATAAGAAAATCCGCCATTTTGGATCCGCCGTTCTTGAAATACAAGACGTAAATGGTATTTTTATTAATTTTTTTAAGTTTGAGGATAAAACTGTATTAAGTGATCTCAAACACTGCAAACTTTCCAGTTTGAGACAAATCGGTTTAAAAATAAAGAAATCCACCATTTTGGATCCGCCATTCTTGAAATAAAAAACGTAAATTGTATTTTTACCAGGTTACCAGAACACTAAACCTACCAAATTTCAACACTCGAAATTTTTGTATAAATAACATATTTATTTTGTTTTTTATCTGCACATTTTATCGAAAAAAAAATTGTCCGGCGCTGAGTTGGCCAGGCGCCCATTAGGCCCGGCGTGGCGCCCTGTTGGCGGCGCCGAGTTGACCCGGCGCCCAGTTGTCCCATTCCGAATTGAAATTTTTAGTTCCGAAATTTCATCTGACTCCAGCAAAACTTGTAGTCCACCCAAGAAGAGAAGAGTTGAAGAAGACACTTGTTCAAAGAAAGAAAATATTTTACCTGGAAGGTACAACATTTGTAAAGTTCTAAGATGGAAACAATAATTTTAATACATCCACTGCACTTAGCATGCTAACAAATTCTTTTTACTCTTTTTGAACTGAAGAGAATTTTGTAAACATAATATACACAAGTAAGTATTCATGAATTCTTTATTATTCAAACACAAAATTGTTGATAAAAAAATGCTAGTGGAATTCAAAATTTTTATTTTTCGCCGCCACTGCCCTTTTTTATCCAAGACAAGCCAATCGAATATTTTTGCCATGTTGCATGTTTCCGGACTTACCAAACCGAAATTCTATTTTCATCCCTGTCTTGCTCATTAAATTCTTACTTGTATGTGGTCAATTGCGATAAAAGCTTTATATAACGGTAATTTTGGCCCATGCCGGGTTGTACCCGTAGGTTATAGAAGACAATCAATACAACCTACCATCTCATAAACTTTTAGAATCAAGAAAATAAGGGCAGTCATTTCATATCATTTTTCACTTTTTAGAAATACTTGCCATCCTTAGAGATGAGTCAGAATATTTTTTTTTATTTAACTTAAGTATACCCTTTACTAGTACAACTAGTGTTATTGCTAAGAAAATAAGTTCCTCATATTCGTATCTTGTTTTGCATTCTGCGCCTAAACCATGGACAATTCTATCGTTGTTTGCTGACTAAGAAAATATGATCTAGCAAACAATACTGGTAAAAGATGGGCACTTACCCCACCTTGTCGTAGTCGTTATGAATGAAGATTGTTCACTTTCCCATATTAGGGTTCAAATACTAACTTAGAAAGTCTGCAAATTTATATTTTTTCTGATTTTTTTTTAAACCACAAAAAGTTAACATTATTATGTAAATATCATGGGCACGCCCCCCCCCCCCCAAGCCTAAGATTTTTTAGATATCTTCCACATATTTCACGAATAAAAAGATAAAATAGCATAAAATATGACAACATGGCGCCCCAAGATGCCTCGCCCCCCTCCCCAGGAGACATTCCTGGGTGCGCCACTGTAAATGTGGTTTTTAGCTTTTGATAAAAAAAATTTGCTTAAAAATCTGACTAAATAGCCAAAACTTTGCCAAAGCTTCATTTAAGCTATAAAGCTCAATAAACTCTTTAGTTAGTATTTAAACTATATTTCTTATAAATCTGTAGCTATAATTTTGTTTGTGAAATTTTGAAATTTATGTACATATATCTTTTTGTAGGAAAATTTCAGTGCGACTGCGGCAAAATTTACAATTACAAGATATGTTTACAAAGGCACATGTAGTACGAATGTCGCAAGGAAAAAAAGTTTTTCTGTGAACATTGTGAATACAGAAGCCATCATAAATTTGTTATTCGTAAACACATAAAAATTAAACATCCACTGACATTTTTTCGACCTTATTGAAAACATCCTAATAATTTAGGCGTCTACTATAATAATATGTAATATATATTAAATAATAAAATACATATTTTAATACATATTACAATCCCCCTTTTCCTCAATTTCGCAAGAACCACAACTTTCCTTGTAATTGTTGTAAATATAGATTCGCTGTTATCACAAATTTACTATTTGCAATCACATGCAAGACATTCCAGATATTTGTGACTGTTAACGATATTTACAAAGACTACTAGTAGGGGAGGCCGTGAATATTTTGGGAACTTATTTTCTTAGTTAACAAACAAATAGAATTTGTTTCCGTATATGAATAGGGAGGAACTTTATTTCTTACTAGTAAAAATAGTAAAAGGTATACTTAAGTTAACTAAGAAAAATATTCTGGCTAATCTCGACGGATGGCCAGTATTTCTGACAAGTGAAAAACGATACAAAATGAGTGTTCTTATTTTCTTAGTTCTGAAAGTTTATAAGATGATAGGTTGTATTATAACAAAAGCTTAAAATACTATCTGGCTGTTATTTAAAAGTCCCAAAGCCTTGCCAGAGTTATCTGATGACCGTCAGTTTAGACAAATTCGATTTTGTTAATGTTTCTTAGACCCACGTACCATGAGAAGGAGTGGTTATTTGGCTTATTTTAAGGATAAAAGTTTCCTTGCACATAGGTCCGCAAACGCTTCTGGGGGGTTTTTGGAGGTTTTTGCAGCCATTTATAAAGAAACTAATAATATAATATTATTTTTTAGTTATATAAATATTTATGTTGCATGTACTTCTGTGTCAATTTGGGCTTTACAGTGGCAATTTAAAATTTGATTATCTCAGCTCCTGTCAATATTTCGAAACGGCGAACAGGGATATTCGGGTTTAGCGGGGTCGAGATAAGGGGAATTGACTATTTGCCAAATAGTAATATAAAATACTTCAAAAAAGTGCATTTTCCGAAATCTTGCCTTAACTAAACGGGATTAAAGGGAGATATCGAATGCAGTCTCTGTTAAGAGGATTACAAAACCGTTTGACATATTATTAAACTGTGCAAATGTAATGCTCTGTCGCGTCAAAATGTATTTTAGGAACCTCTGTTTGCCGCGGAAGAACTGCACAGGACCTCACCCAAACAAGTTGTTATAACCTGTTAAAAAGGCTGGGCATTTTGCAGTGAAAAAATTCTCAAATGTGAACCACAATAATAGTCATGGTTGGCGTCGACATGTAGGGCTCAATATGACTCGCTTACAACTGAATAATCAACATCTTGTTTTTGTTTTAAATTTTTTGCTTGATTTGCTTAGTAGTATTTACTGCAAAGGCGCGTATTCATTTGATGATGAATTCGCATATCTTACTGCGAGGCCAAACAAGCATACGTATGTGTACGTGCCTTCGAGGCGCTGCAAATAGCAATCGATTGTGCGACGAATGTGCCCGGCGACATGTGGACGCCACCCGCGAAAAGAATTCGATTTTATAACCTCAACATTTGTTCGTCTCAAGGCGCGTATTCACTTAAGCATAAATGCGAACGAGGCATTGGTTCGGCCTTGCCGCATGGCATGCGAATTTCTGCCCAAGTGAATACGCATCTTAAAATATATAATTTTTCTTAGCACATAAAAAGAAGTTTCATTGTGACTGTGGCAAGATGTATGTGAACAAAAGAGATTTACAAAGGCATATAAAATTTAGTTGCCAAAAAGAAAAAAGCTTTCGATGCGAACATTGCGAATACAGATGTCATTATAAATTTCAGTTGGAGAACCACGTACGATCAAAGCATTCTAGTGATATCGTATATGAATTAGCACCTTATTAATTAGCAAGGATGGGAGCGTTTGATAAGTTATGAAATTTATTACAAATAAAGAAAAATTAAATCCACTGCCTGTCTGAACTTATTTTCTTCTGATCAGGTATTAGATTACGTAATAGCTTTTATTTTTATTTTTGATTCTTTTTTGTTAACTCAGTCAGTATATTAAATAAATGGATCCATGATCATACGTTTCTAGCTCATTAGCACACTTCACGCTGTATCAGTTTTGTGTAAATATCTCAGAAGCGAAAGCTCCTACGAGGTTTTTGGGTATAACACAGATTATTGAGAAAAATGCGTTCAACTATGTTCCTAGGATAACGGATAATTGAGTATTGTAGTGGATAAATAACTGACTTGTTTCACCGAAACCTGCGGAACAAAAGTAAATCGGAAGCGGCTGAAAGTGCCAGTTATAAAGCCAGTTTTTATTCTAAGCAAACATGCAAATCAAATTGAGATTTTTTTGGGCTGGTTTTAAATTACCTACAACATGATATTGCTGATAATAGAAAAAATACTCTGCCAATATATGGGCCCCTAAGCTCACACTAGGTACTATAGTTATAGTGTACGTGTGAGCTAATATAACTAAAAACTGAAATATATTTTATTCAACTCCAGACTAAATTATCTTTTGTTTAATACCACACAAGCCATGTTTTAACTTAAACTCAAATTTTTTAAATCTACCCCCACCCTTAAAAAACAAAAACTAAAATGTATTTTGTTAAACTCCGGACTCAATTACCTTTCATTTGATATCACACACGCCATATTTTCACATAAACTCTAATTTTTGAAATCTACCCCCACCCTTTATTTGGTTTGTGTTCGGTGGATTTCGTTCATTTTTAAATGGGACCATCTCGATCCAAGACCCAGCCTTGGTACCAAATTTCAATAAAATCGGCTAAGCGGTTTTTGAGTTATGCGCGTTGGTCGTTACAGACATATAGCCAGACAGACAGACAGACATACAGACAGACAGACGGCCCAACAAAAAAGTTTCAAAATCATCTGAAACGCAAAGATATATAAAATTTTTTGAAATCGGAGCAACTTTTTTTTTCTCGAAAAAATTAGGATCACCATAGCTCACACTACTATAGTATAGTATATGTGTGAGCTAATAAATAGAAACTATAGTAATTAATCAAGTGCCTTGGTAATTAATAGTAACTACCTATGTAGAAAACTTACTGTAAAAAATAAAGGAATTCACCGTTTTAAATCCACCATTTTGATTTTTTATGAGTTTGAGTAAAAAATTATATTGAGCGACTTGAAACACCACCAAGTTCCATATTATATACATATTGATCCATAAATAAGAAAATCCGCCATTTTAATTCTTTTTTAAATGGATGATAAAACTATATTAAGTGATCTGAAGCACTGCAAACTTTTAAGGTTGAGACAAATCGGTTAAAAATAAAGGAATCCGCCATTTTGTATCCATCATTTTGAATTTTTATGAGTTTGAGTCAAAAATCATAATCAGCGACTCGAAACAACGGCAAATTTCATGTTTGATTCATATCAATGCATAAATAAGTCCGCCATTTTTAATCCGCCATTTCATTTTTTTTATATGTTTGAGGATAACACTGGCAGTGATCTGACGCACTGCAAACTTTCAATTTTGAGACAAATTTAAAAATAAAGAAATCCACCATTTTGGATCCGCCATTCTTGTAATAAATAAATGGATTCATGACGGATCTGACACCTTCCTAGCTAGCCTATTATCACAATTCAAGTGAAGCCATGATAATATATTAGCCTTGAAACCAGTTTTTGTAAATATCTCAGAAACTAAAGCTCCTACGAAGTTTTTGGTTAAAACACGAATTATTGAGCAAAATATAGTCTACTATATTCCGAAAACAGTGTTTCGATACGATGCTTCGTTAAAAAGTTTGTTTAAGTTTTAATTGTCAAAAACCTGTCATTAGCATTAATGGATTTTGACCAAAATCTAATCAGCTCGTAAGAGTGTCGAACACTATTTTCTTTGAGCATTTTATGAAAAGCGGTTCAGCGGTTTAAGAGCTATCGTGTTACGGACATAAATAATATACACACACACACACAGACAGACATCACGACGATATTGCTAGGATAAGTCAAAATACATCCAAATAACACATTTTTGGCGTTATCTCAAAAAATAATACCTTCTCTAGCCATTTCTACGTGTCTGTGTGTTTTTAGCTGACACATATACTATACTATAGTAGTGTGAGCTATGGTGATCCTAATTTTTTCGAGAAAAAAAAAGTTGCTCCGATTTCAAATTTTTTTATATATCTTTGCGTTTCAGATGATTTTGAAACTTTTTTGTTGCGCCGTCTGTCTGTCTGTCTGTCTGTCTGTATGTCTGTCTGTCTGTCTGTCTGTCTGTCTGTGTGTCTGTATGTCTGTCTGTAACGACCAACTCAAAAACCGCTTGGCCGATTTTAATGAAATTTGGTCCCTAGGCTGGATCTTGGGTCGAGATGGTCCCATTTAAAAATGAACAAAATCCACCGAACACAAACCAAATAAAAGGGTGGGGATAGATTTCAAAAATTAGAGTTTCTGTGAAAATATGGCGTGTGTGATATCAAACGAAAGGTAATTGAGTCTGGAGTTAAACAAAATACATTTTAATTTATTTTAAAAAAAAGGGTGGGGGTATATTTCAAAAATTAGAGTTTAAGTGAAAATATGGCGTGTGTGATATCAAACGAAAGGTAATTAAGTCCGGAGTTCAACAAAATACATTTTAGTTTTTGTTTTTTTAAGGGTGGGGGTGGATTTCAAAAATTTGAGTTTAAGTCAAAACATGGCTTGTGTGGTATCAAACAAAAGGTAATTTAGTGTGGAGTTGAATAAAATATATTTCAGTTTTTAGTTATATTAGCTCACATAACTATAGTACCTAGTGTGAGCTTAGGGGCCCATATATTGGCAGAGTATTTTTTAACTGAGCATCGTATCAATGTTTTCGGAATGTAGTAGCCTATATTTTGCTCAATAATTCGTCTTAAAACCAAACACTTAGTTTCTGAAATATTTACAAAAAACTGTTTTCAAGGCTAATAAATTATCATGGCTTCACTTAAAGTGTGATAATAGGCTAGCTAGGAAGGTGTCAGATCCGTCATGGATCCATTTATTTATTATATTATATATTTATTATTACAAGAATAGTTACAAAAGGTCAGAAAAAATTAAGTTTATGCCGTCTACATTTGTTTTGGTACAACCGGAATAACTTGAAAACTAAAATTAGGGCACCCTGTAAAAGTACTTTTTTACTCATACATACGTACTTCTTTTATAAAAACGGGTAACGAGCTTAACGAGTATTTAAATAAATTAATCAGGGACGTCATATGATCTTTACTTATACTGGGTGTTTTAATTGCCATGGGTCACTATTGCTATCTCGGTAACTATAAGAACTACAAGGTTGTTTAAATTAGATAAAATGAGCAGCTTTTGGGGGACATTAAAAATCTGGTTTCATATTTAAACAAAAACTATTATATCCCGAACTACGGGGGTTTTTCGAAAAATTGCTCAAATCTATTTTATTAAATATCTCAAAAAGTATACTTTTTACAAAAAAATCGTAAAGAATTTTTTTTTGCATTTTTGACGGTCTTCAATTTGGTAGTTCTATAGGTACCGAGATAGCAATAGTGACCCATGACAATTAAGATACCCTGTATAATCAAAACGGGTAATTTTCACGAACCACAATTTACTTTCCGGGTAAAGTGAGTAGTTGCTACCCCTGAAAGGAGACGCCAGGCTTCCATGATCCAGTGAGCCTAGTCTTGAGCCGAATGAGTATTGATATATATATATATTTTCTTCTCGAGAAAAGGAAAAAAACTTGTGTCTCTGAGGACGAAAATAAAAAAAGTTGATTTTAGCAAAAATAACAAAAAAATTTGGTTACAACCTACACGTAAGATTTTCGCATTTGGCTGGCCATCACACCAAAAACTTGCACACTCGTGTGAAATAAGTCACTTTTTTCAGGCCCATTTTTAGGTCCTGAAAACCCTTCAGTAGTATATGTAATATAATTAAGTTTGTAGTAGTTGAGTGTTAAACACTACAGATTTTTTAAACATATATTTGAAAATAAATGTTGCCTCATATTTTTTTTTTTGCAGATGCTCAGCTTTGCCTGGCCAGTCTCGTCAAAGTCCAATCGGAAACAGAAAGCCTAATTATTGACGGCTACAAATTTTGTCTGGGTGATAAGAAGAAATTAAAAAGCGGAGAATCGTATTGGCGCTGCTCCAACAAAAAGGCTAAATGCAAGGCTCGAGCTTACACAGTGGAATCCCAAATCACAAGGGTATATAATACGCACAATCATGAAAAAAGCCGAAAAAAAGTTGTGAAGTTGTTGTAAAGGTCCAGCATAAAGGACGCTTAGGACACAACCTGTCCACACTTATGTAAATGCTTAACAGTAATCAACACGGTGTCGCCCAACCAGTTTTAAGTTTGGGTAGAAACACCCTAAAAAACTAAAAATGTGGTTTTGTAGGGAAGCTTCCCTAGAACACAAAATCATAATTTACAAAATCGTAGCTGATCCTTTTTTCGATTTTATTTTATTTTTACGAAAATTCATAAATATAATTTTATGATTTTAAATTACGTAATTTACTTCCATCGTAACCAAATAAAATTGGATTCAAACTATTTTAAAAAAATGTGGTGATAATTCGCAGGCCCGATAACCACTCTTCCCCCGTTTCTCTCAGTCCTAGTCTCCTTTAAGCCAAATTTTGAGCCTTACAAGGCGAATTGTTGACAAAGTCATTTTATGCTCTTTTTTGTTTTGTTTCCTTATCTTAAAAATGACCACAAACTACACAGATAAGAAATCTGAATATAAATTAGCGAAAACTACATCAAACTTTTAAATAAAATGCTACAACAGTTCGGGTGATAATAATTAGTGTTTCATCTTACATCATAAAAACAGACAATAACTAGTGTGCACCCAACAAACATTTAAAGTTGTAACGACGAAACCCCAACTAGAAAGAATTTCTTAAAATTAACCGCAACGTACTCCCGCTACGTCTCAGTATACCATACAGCGACGTTATAATTCCCCTAAGTGGGGAACCAATTTCTGGTTATAACTACTTGGCCAGGTGTTTAACGTCACTGTAGTAACAACTACACTACTACGTCGTAGCCAGGTATCTACTACGTCGTAGAGGCTGTTTTTTTTCCGTAATGGCATAAAAGTTGCGATGTAGTTGCAAATAATATAATCGTTTCTTTTTGGTAGAACTGTTACACAATATTGTGGACACAACAGTAAACAGACTCGCTTAGTTTTTTTGTTTGGTTATGGTTATAATATGTACTATGTTATCCAAAAGTGTGAGAATTTCGAGTGCGATGCAAAGTTTTTTGTATAACATGCATTATATATATTGCAAAAAACCGATGCGCCCGTAAAATTGAGCCGTTTTCTGGTAGCTGATGGAATTTTTGTGTTGTGATTTTGGAGGTTATGTTTACATAATCGACAGTTAACTCCATTTGCATAATTGGTAAGCTTCAACTAATTTGTTTCTAAAATAGTATAGCTCTTTAATATGAGCTCATAAAACGACAACAAAAATATTAAATTTTCTTTCTTACATAAAAACATGGCGTACCAAACTATATTCCCTGATAGTCGAAAGGGTTACTTGAAAGTGAGCCTAAGTTACGGCAACGTGTCACTTACGACTTTTATGTCGGCATTCCTTTTTTAGTTTTAGATAACACACTCGAATTTCTACTCCTTCGTTGCAGAAACGTATTATTAACTAGCTTTCGCCACTAGAAAACGTTTACAGAGTGATAGGAACCAGGCGATAAGTATAACTACTACCCTCAAGTTATTGGGGTGTCGCCACTTGTCATTTGCCGTTTCTGGCAACAACAGCATCACTGCTTATAGGTTATGTACGAACGTGAATTTGTGGTAGGTTTTAAAACAAAAACAAGATAAATTAAATTCCATTGTAACAATAAATGAAGTGCCAATAAAAAGTGTTTTTTAAAAATGTATGTTGCAGTCGAGAGCATGATCCCTATTCTAGAATTTCTAGGAACTGTTGGTCAAGGAACTAAAAGAACGTAGTCACATCAATGAAATCAACTTATTGTTACTTTTTTTATTTACACATTGCTCTCACAATTCGTATGTAGTATTTTTTATTGTTTTTAGATATTTTGGCATTGTCATTATTCAGTACTTTTTATTATTATAAGCCCTATAAGTAAAAAACAATCTCTGAGACTTGTTAGATCGCTTAGAAATCCGCATGTAACCACGATATATCTAACTTGTTTTTTGTTAGCCGCAAACAGCGCAAAAGTTCCTAGATGAAGTCTAGCATATCCCAAAGGTTATTTTAGGGGCCGTGCATAAATTAGATATTAGGGACCTAATGCAATAAAGCCTGCCACAAAACACAGCACAAATTTAAGTTTATTCACTTCAAACCAAGCTTTAACAACAGCACAAATTTGAAGAAAACCAAAAAGAATTATTGACCCAAGCTCAACACATAAAATGAATCACAGTAAGACACGACACGTCAGCACAAGAGGCACAGATAAACGAATTCGGTTTAGTTTGCACAAGAGGGTTACGATGGCGATAGGGTAGTGCCACAGCACAAACCACGAACGACCGTAAAGACAGTGAATAGAACAGCAACAAGTAGCGTAAAAGATTAAGGATGGAGATTAAGCATGGACCAGGGAATTCTTAAAATCCGTGTGCGGTACTCGATACTTTGGATCAATATTTTGCATTTTGATTTTTTTGCAAAATGGTCAAGCAATGAGCTCGAAAAAATGGACTGCTCAAGGTAGTTAAAAAAATATTTGCAAAACTATTCCTAATATTCCCATATTATAAAAGGAGTCACAAAAAGTAGGGTTAAGAATGTGTGCAACAAAGATGCGACTTCAAAAAGTCTACGTTTTCAAAGTAGAAACAGGAAGGAGAGATTACTTTAAAAGATCGACATTAAAAAAAAGTCAAAGTAGTTGCGGCGGCTAGTTGATCCACAAATTTATTTTGTCTATATTACATCACATGTTACTATGATGACACAAACTTTTATGGTAAAAATTAAAGTTATAATGTAGTTGTCGGATACACTTGTTTGGGACTCCAATGAAGCTTAACTTTCTAGTGGTATTTAAGTAGGATATAAAAGTCAGGGCGACTACGAAATAACGACTAAAAAGAAAGTAAAACTTTAGCAACGTCCTATTGTGGTAGAGAAGACTATCAGAATCGACTATCAAGAAACAATCCTAAGAAGTAGTTTAGAGGGTCGTTTTTACGAAAAATCTACTATTTTCTGATACTAAATAGTAGTTAGAACTAAAAAGTAACAAATCTTGGTTGGGATCACCACATTTCTACTATAAGAAAGTAGCAAAGCCTTATGAACATGTAGCCGCTACTATAAATATTAGTTGGGCACCATCTTACAAATTTTTAAAACATTTAGATTTATTCAATAACATCTTCTTAATAAAGAAAAATAGGACAAAATATAGTTACTGTAATCGTCTGGAACACACCAGAAACCGTCCGAAACACCTAAAATGATTTCGGACGGTTATATTTTGTTTCGGTCAACTTTTTAGGTTGCTACCCGTTTGCTAATTGTAATTGAACGAATTTTTTGAGGTTTTATTAACATGTTTGTTGAGACCTTTTTCCAGAATAGCGTTTGTTTTTGTTTATTTCGCAAACTATCAAAGAAATTTTCGGACATTCCTTATTTTTACACTTGCCTTTGTTGTTATTTTTAAAACTAAGTAGTAATAATAAAAAAAGAGTCCGTTGTATTGCACAAGCTTAAATCTTGTTAGATAGGCCACCAGTAATTCGCATTATTTTAAAACCAGGACACATATTCCGTGTACTGTCGAATTCCATAGACATGTCGTTCTTTCTTTCTATTTTTCGCAATTAGTAGGCGACATCACTCATATCACTATTAATCTATATAGTGCATAGAATGTGGATCCAGACGCGCTTTTCTTATGACGTCTTCCCGGTTAGAGCAGACCGACGCGACGCCCATTTCGGATTACGATTATCCCTCTCTGTCTATCAAACAAACGGAAATCAAGCAGGCCGGTCGCCTATTTTTTCTCGGGCTGGTTTATGAAGATGGACATTATCACTTTCAACACCCTGTATTTCAAGAACTAGTCATTCATTTAGGTTAATGTTTTAAAGGTACAGATTAAAAATAATAAATAAATCGTAAATATATGTAATACTAACATTGCGTATATGTTTGGAAAACCCGTCCAAAGCTTCTTGGACATTATCACTTTCAACACCATGTTTTAAAAACTGGTAATTAATTTGAGTTGGGCCCGTGATAACTTTTGATAAGAAAGGTTCCGTCTACAACATACCAATATTTCATGAAGTTTGACGGATTACAGAAATCCCAGAGGTGTGCCTGATCCTTTTTTTAAAAATCAAAAAAGCTCGAGAAAAGGATCAGCGGCGATTTTGAAAATTATGTTTTTGTGTTCTTGAGAAGATTCCTTACACAACCACATTTTTAGTTTTTTGGGGTGTTTCTACCCAAACTTAAAACTGGTTGAGCGACACCGTGTCAAGCACACAATAAAAGCAAAATAGTGATATGGACCTTATTGGCCTTATTTATACCATTTTAACTAAAGAAATTATCAATAATTTAATAAACAATTTTTATTATTTAAGTTTCGTTTTTTTCAAAAGTAAATCATTATTTCGATAGGTATGTAGTTTTTTGTCATTTTGAAGTCTTAACATAGTTACTAGCGCCATTTGGACCAACCACAAACTCATTTAAGAAATTTATCAAATTCGGTTAGTAATTTTAGAACCTTCGGTTTTTAACAAATAGATAGGTACTTCCAAAATTAAAGTAACTTTTTTTTTGTAACGACGGTTGTTGTGAAATGAAAATGATGTCTTTGATTGACTTAAATTGTCTGTTGATTTTTCATTTTGTTTATAAATTATCAAATTTAAAATTTTCCTAAATCTTGAAATCCAAAGCTTTAGCAATATTTTAATAAAACTCATTTTTTTAAATGTTTTGAGGTTCTGAGCACTGCGGATTTCCAAACCACAATTTATACACTACAGTCAAAGTTAAAATTAAGTTTTCAATCCAGCTTTCATAATGTTCCACATGTTTTCGAACATAAACCCACGGTGTTAATAATGAGTACCCATTTTAAATAGATTAGTATAGTAGAACTTTTTTGGATATGCAGTGTTGAAAAATTTCAGCTGTGCAATAAACAGTGACACATAAATTGTTCGTGCAACTTTAATTTTAAATTCAAATTTTGCGCCAAATTCCCGTATTCGGAAAACCCACACAATTTCAGTTTTGATTGGCACAAGCAAAACGCCAACGCCATCTACGAAAAATGAATCTGCGCAAAAAGGCGTAACCAAGAAAAAGATTCGTCTGTCGTATTCTATCGAGATCACCACGCAGCATGGTGATAAATTCTATTAACCAAAAAATCCAATAACATTCTTAGAAAATCAAACTAAACCATTACACAAACAAGTGATTCTAGTGTGGATCGACTGCAACGATTGGGGCAGCGAGAGGAGCTCCTCTGGACGACGGAAACAACTAAAAAGGTGAGTGCCAATCCTCTATATTGTTTTTGTGTGGCTCCATGGATTACCTTGCCCACTACGGAGTGGCAAATTCAAAGGTTTATAAATGAACGTTCTTTGGGACTTCCAGACGAGGTTCTCAAAGAAGAAAAACCGGAAAATTCAGTGGTGCTGACGGCAGAAATTCAAAATCAAAACTTTTTTGATAGACTAATCGATAAAATATCCAATTTAAATACCATTCAAAAAATCATTTGTCATTTTTTAAGACTTATTCACAATCGAAAAAACTCAGTTGACCTTTTATCCGGCGTTTTTTCCGCTTTTGAACTACACAAGACTCTACTTGTTTTAGTTAAAAGGGTCCAAGAAGAGTGTTTTTCGGATATCATTCAAAAAATTCAGAATACTCAGCTATTACCTAAGCCGTTTCGCAAATTCGCGCCCTTTTTGAACAAATTGGGTTTCTTTAGAGTGGGCGGACGCTTACGGCATTCTCAACTCTCCTTTGAGGCAAAACATCCCTTATTATTGCCGAAATCTCATAGATTAACCCAATTGATCATTATTCAAACTCATAACGAAAATTTACATCCCGGAATAAACACAGTTAATTCGTCAAAAGTTTTGGATTATGTCATCACGTCGAGCTATTCAGAGGGTTTTATTGCAATGTATTCCCTGCTTTCGCTTAAAACCAAAACCTTATACTCCGTACATGTCGGATTTACCTTCTTTTAGAACGTCAGAATTAAAATGTTTTTCACACGTTTGCTTGGACTATGCAGGCCCAATCAAAACCTTTGTAGGTCAGAGACGTCGTGGAGCACAAGTTGGTAAATCATATATCGCAGTCTTTGTCGATACTTCTGTCAAAGCAATCCATATCGAGCTGGTTTCGGATTTAACCACAGAGGCGTGCATCGCTGCTTTACGACGCTTTGTCGCTAGACGTGGCACTTGTGTCCAAATCACAAGTGATAGAGGCTTAAACTTTGTTGGGGCTATTAAGGAGCTCCATAATCTTTCGAAATTAGCTTCTGAGAGCTTAAAAATCAAATGGTGTCTTAAAAGTCCGGGAGCCCCCCACCTAAATGGTCTAGCAGAAGCCGGAGTCAAATCTATAAAAACACATTTGTATCGGGTCATCGGTGACCAGATACTAACCTTCGAAGAGCTCTATACTCTCCTCGCCCAAATAGAGGCATTACTCAATTCTCGACCCCTTTGTGAGCAAAGCTCTGACCCAAACGATCTTACATCTCTGACTCCGGGTCATTTCCTCACAATGGAACCCCTTAATTCGTGTCCTGATCCTGACCTTTCTACCCTTAAAGTTAATACCCTTAAGCGTTGGCAACTTATCCAACGAATTCATACCGATTTCTGGAAGCGTTGGAAACTCGAGTACTTAACTACTTTACAACAGCGTTCTAAGTGGTCGGACCCTTCGGTTGAAATCAAGATAGATACGCTTGTATTAATTAAGGATGAAACTAGGCCGCCATTACACTGGTTGCTAGGTAGAATAGTGTCCGTACATCCTGGTCGGGATAATCACATTCGAGTTGCTACTGTTAAAACACAACACGGACTTTTCACTCGTCCCGTGGTCAAGTTGTGTCCACTACCTTTAGATGCGCACTAAACTCCCAAGCAACTTCTTTTGTTTCGTGTGTCGTTATCTAGAATATATATATATTTTTTTTTTGAATTTTTTTTCTTTTTAATCTATAAACCTAAAACGGATTTTAATAACCTACCCTTTAAGGTTTTGAATTAACTTATCTTTTTTTTATATAGCCATTTGTTTATTAAATTTAATCTACATGTAAAACTTCGTTTTAAGTGGGCGGAAAATGTTCCTGCAACTTTAATTTTAAATTCAAATTTTGCGCCAAATTCCCGTATTCGGAAAACCCACACAATTTCAATTTTGATTGGCAGAAGCAAAACGCCAACGCCATCTACGAAAAATGAATCTGCGCAAAAAGGCGTAACCAAGAAAAAGATTCGTCTGTCGTATTCTATCGAGATCACCACGCAGCATGGTGATAAATTCTATTAACCAAAAAATCCAATAACATTCTTAGAAAATCAAACTAAACCATTACACAAACAAGTGATTCTAGTGTGGATCGACTGCAACGACTGGGCCAGCCAGAGGAGCTCCTCTGGACGACGGAAACAACTAAAAAGGTGAGTGCCAATCCTCTATATTGTCTTTGTGTGGCTCGGAAAAATTAATATTTTTACATCGTCCTTTTAAGGATTTTTGCACCCAGATTTTATAAAACGACCAGCGCGCTTACAGTCCCGCGGCTCTACCCAACCAAAACCTCAAAACATCAACATAAATGTATAAATAATGCCAGTGAATATAATAAACAAAGAAGCCAGAAAATGACGTTACTGCATATCCAGAAAAAATTTACTACTCTTTTCTGACTCAGGACGTTGAATCGGATGGACCACAGGAAAAAAATGGGAACATGGACAAATTATAAAAGAAAAATAGGAAAAATGCAAAAGAATTAGAAAAGTCAGAAAACGATGTACCGTTTTTTATTAATTAATCACGTTTTGTGAAACTTTTCCAAAAAAACCTTTTGTATGTATTTCTTGTTTTCCTGCTTATATCCAGATGAAGGAAAAAAAAAGGTTTTTTTAATATACTCTTTATAGCAATGTGCGCAAAAATCTTAGTTGTATTTACTAATAAAAGGACAAAATTCATATTGTTTTTATTCGCAAAATATTTATTATGCTTTTTTAGATAATTATTTAATAATAGAGGTCACTGAACTCTTAAATCACCATCCCATGACAGTTTATGTTAACAACTCTGAAATTCTTTAAAAATATTGTAGTGCGGTAACACCCTGCTGTATAAATAAAAGCATATTTAATTAATAGCCGAATAGATCACAGATACACAGACTTAATAGCCAATAAATATAGCGAGGCAACAACATCAATTAAAATCCATGAAGGAACCAAACCACAAGAATAGGTATCAGACGGGGTGGCACAATATTCCATAAACTATCTAACCATAAACTGATAAAAATGATGAAAGAACGACACTAAAACTAAAATCATAACACACAAACACAGATGTAGATATCACGATTAGAATAAACCAATAAAAATAGAACAAATAGTATTTATATATATA
This sequence comes from Aspidapion aeneum, assembly GCA_963576565.1. Lineage (NCBI taxonomy): Eukaryota > Metazoa > Arthropoda > Insecta > Coleoptera > Brentidae > Aspidapion > Aspidapion aeneum. The sequence continues at coordinate 58,214,933 of OY755045.1, forward strand.
TTAATTAAACAAAAAAAAAAGAAAACCAAACGGCTGAAATTAAGAGATGAGTAAGATTTAAGTGAGAAGAGAGATTTAACTTAAATGGAAATTTCAGTCATAATATCAGCCAAAAAGATGATCAATGGAACAAATGTATTGTAAACTGGAGACCTTGGGAAAACAAAAGGGGTAGGGAAAGACCTCAAATGAGATGGGCGGACGATTTAAAGTATCATGCGGGAACTAAATGAATTAACACGGCGACAGACAGAGAAAAGTGAAAGAATAGGGGGGGGGGGTCTGTCTAAGGATAAATCGAAGAAGGCTAAATAAATGGTTAGATAGAACACTGATTATTAAAATAATCAAGAAACTTAACCTTATAATTCCCTATTCTCACCATAAACGTAGAATCAGAGATAAATCCGTCTAATTAACTTTGCAATGGTGTCACATTAACCAACCAATATTCTAAAGAGTCCCATAAGGACGAAACATTTAATTGTTAACACTTAAGTGTGCATTTGATCTTGGATTCCCGTGAGGATAAGATTTCGAGCAACCCACGGAAAAATGCGAGAGAATCAAAACTTTTTATCGGCTGAGCCACGAAAACTTATTTGACTGATATTTCTCGTTGTGTTTTTGGCGTTATCTTTTTGGCTTATTTTTTCTTATTACTTATTCAGTGATTTATTGAGGCAATTCTTAAAGGGTTGTCTTTTCATTTTTTAAAGATTTCCGTGTTAAACATACATTAGAAAATTTTAAATAGTTTTAGACTTTTGTTTTTATATATTAAGATAAATTGGTATAATTTTGTAACATAAAATTGTATTTGCTTTTTAGTCCAATGTGAATTAAATGACAACATAAAGGAAAATGAACAAAATTCAACGAAAGTTGAAGATCTTCCAAGAACTACTGCTGATTTCAAAATGAAATTTTTGGAAAAATCAAATGCTCTTTTTCATTTAAAAAATCCTCGATATAACATATTAACTGAATTTCAATACAACCATAAAATAGCAAGAATTAAAATGATAAAGTCAAATTTAATTAGAAAAGAACCCATGGATTATCATCTCCTTAGAAGATATGACGTTATTGAAGAGGAAGGAGAGGATAGACTAATTTTACCACAAAAAGCAAATAAATACGATCATATCCAATACTATGCTCACTCAGGCAACTTTTTTGAAATACTGCATAGTACTCACCTTGCTAATGGGCATATTGGTCGAGATCGAATGGTTAAAGAATTAAAATCTTACAAAAATATTACCAAGGAAATTATTATGACTTACATTCATCTTTGTCACTTTTGTGTAACTTCGGAATCCAAGAATATTGGATTTAATAGATCGAGGCATAACGTGTCACATACATCATAATCACATTATTATTGAAAATGTAAAAAAAATTAATAAAACTTTTTTTGAATTTTACTTTATAGTTAAAAGTTTTATGCCACAAATAATAGAGCCCCTAACGATTCTGAAATCTAGTTTCCTAGCCGGAAGTTAGATCTATATTTACAACCAGTGCATTGTGTGCAAAATGTTTAACATTTACGTAAAATACCAAAAATTAAAATATGAAACACGTATGTCGAATATAGTGCGGGGTTTCGCTTAAGAGAGTTTTTAAAATAACTTTCTAATTCTAAAACACTACGTACCTTAATTAAGGGTAAATTTAAAAAAAAAACTTATTCCTGTTTCTTACAAGCGAATTAAACAATTCGCCGCAGACTATTCGCGGCCGTTGCGTCGGATTCGACGCCGCGCGGACAGTTCGCTTTGAGAATTTTTGTTTGTTGATATTGTTTGAAATGTTTTATTTAGCTTGACTTCGTATATTTGTTGGCTGGTTAGCTGGTTAACTTTAGTTGGTAAGTTTGGTTAGGTTGGTTAGTTTGGTTAGGTTGGTTAGGTTGGTTAGGTTGGTTAGGTTGGTTAGGTTGGTTAGGTTGGTTAGGTTGGTTAGGTTGGTTAGGTTGGTTAGGTTGGTTAGGTTGGTTAGGTTGGTTAGGTTGGTTAGGTTGGTTAGGTTGGTTAGGTTGGTTAGGTTGGTTAGGTTGGTTAGGTTGGTTAGGTTGGTTAGGTTGGTTAGGTTGGTTAGGTTGGTTAGGTTGGTTAGGTTGGTTAGGTTGGTTAGGTTGGTTAGGTTGGTTAGGTTGGTTAGGTTGGTTAGGTTGGTTAGGTTGGTTAGGTTGGTTAGGTTGGTTAGGTTGGTTAGGTTGGTTAGGTTGGTTAGGTTGGTTAGGTTGGTTAGGTTGGTTAGGTTGGTTAGGTTGGTTAGGTTGGTTAGGTTGGTTAGGTTGGTTAGGTTGGTTAGGTTGGTTAGGTTGGTTAGGTTGGTTAGGTTGGTTAGGTTGGTTAGGTTGGTTAGGTTGGTTAGGTTGGTTAGGTTGGTTAGGTTGGTTAGGTTGGTTAGGTTGGTTAGGTTGGTTAGGTTGGTTAGGTTGGTTAGGTTGGTTAGGTTGGTTAGGTTGGTTAGGTTGGTTAGGTTGGTTAGGTTGGTTAGGTTGGTTAGGTTGGTTAGGTTGGTTAGGTTGGTTAGGTTGGTTAGGTTGGTTAGGTTGGTTAGGTTGGTTAGGTTGGTTAGGTTGGTTAGGTTGGTTAGGTTGGTTAGGTTGGTTAGGTTGGTTAGGTTGGTTAGGTTGGTTAGGTTGGTTAGGTTGGTTAGGTTGGTTAGGTTGGTTAGGTTGGTTAGGTTGGTTAGGTTGGTTAGGTTGGTTAGGTTGGTTAGGTTGGTTAGGTTGGTTAGGTTGGTTAGGTTGGTTAGGTTGGTTAGGTTGGTTAGGTTGGTTAGGTTGGTTAGGTTGGTTAGGTTGGTTAGGTTGGTTAGGTTGGTTAGGTTGGTTAGGTTGGTTAGGTTGGTTAGGTTGGTTAGGTTGGTTAGGTTGGTTAGGTTGGTTAGGTTGGTTAGGTTGGTTAGGTTGGTTAGGTTGGTTAGGTTGGTTAGGTTGGTTAGGTTGGTTAGGTTGGTTAGGTTGGTTAGGTTGGTTAGGTTGGTTAGGTTGGTTAGGTTGGTTAGGTTGGTTAGGTTGGTTAGGTTGGTTAGGTTGGTTAGATTGGTTAGGTTGGTTAGGTTGGTTAGGTTGGTTAGGTTGGTTAGGTTGGTTAGGTTGGTTAGGTTGGTTAGGTTGGTTAGGTTGGTTAGGTTGGTTAGGTTGGTTAGGTTGGTTAGGTTGGTTAGGTTGGTTAGGTTGGTTAGGTTGGTTAGGTTGGTTAGGTTGGTTAGGTTGGTTAGGTTGGTTAGGTTGGTTAGGTTGGTTAGGTTGGTTAGGTTGGTTAGGTTGGTTAGGTTGGTTAGGTTGGTTAGGTTGGTTAGGTTGGTTAGGTTGGTTAGGTTGGTTAGGTTGGTTAGGTTGGTTAGGTTGGTTAGGTTGGTTAGGTTGGTTAGGTTGGTTAGGTTGGTTAGGTTGGTTAGGTTGGTTAGGTTGGTTAGGTTGGTTAGGTTGGTTAGGTTGGTTAGGTTGGTTAGGTTGGTTAGGTTGGTTAGGTTGGTTAGGTTGGTTAGGTTGGTTAGGTTGGTTAGGTTGGTTAGGTTGGTTAGGTTGGTTAGGTTGGTTAGGTTGGTTAGGTTGGTTAGGTTGGTTAGGTTGGTTAGGTTGGTTAGGTTGGTTAGGTTGGTTAGGTTGGTTAGGTTGGTTAGGTTGGTTAGGTTGGTTAGGTTGGTTAGGTTGGTTAGGTTGGTTAGGTTGGTTAGGTTGGTTAGGTTGGTTAGGTTGGTTAGGTTGGTTAGGTTGGTTAGGTTGGTTAGGTTGGTTAGGTTGGTTAGGTTGGTTAGGTTGGTTAGGTTGGTTAGGTTGGTTAGGTTGGTTAGGTTGGTTAGGTTGGTTAGGTTGGTTAGGTTGGTTAGGTTGGTTATGTTGGTTAGGTTGGTTAGGTTGGTTGGTTGGTTAGGTTGGTTAGGTTGGTTAGGTTGGTTAGGTTGGTTAGGTTGGTTAGGTTGGTTAGGTTGGTTAGGTTGGTTAGGTTGGTTAGGTTGGTTAGGTTGGTTAGGTTGGTTAGGTTGGTTAGGTTGGTTAGGTTGGTTAGGTTGGTTAGGTTGGTTAGGTTGGTTAGGTTGGTTAGGTTGGTTAGGTTGGTTAGGTTGGTTAGGTTGGTTAGGTTGGTTAGGTTGGTTAGGTGGTTAGGTTGGTTAGGTTGGTTAGGTTGGTTAGGTTGGTTAGGTTGGTTAGGTTGGTTAGGTTGGTTAGGTTGGTTAGGTTGGTTAGGTTGGTTAGGTTGGTTAGGTTGGTTAGGTTGGTTAGGTTGGTTAGGTTGGTTAGGTTGGTTAGGTTGGTTAGGTTTGTTAGGTTGGTTAGGTTGGTTAGGTTGGTTAGGTTGGTTAGGTTGGTTAGGTTGGTTAGGTTGGTTAGGTTGGTTAGGTTGGTTAGGTTGGTTAGGTTGGTTAGGTTGGTTAGGTTGGTTAGGTTGGTTAGGTTGGTTAGGTTGGTTAGGTTGGTTAGGTTGGTTAGGTTGGTTAGGTTGGTTAGGTTGGTTAGGTTGGTTAGGTTGGTTAGGTTGGTTAGGTTGGTTAGGTTGGTTAGGTTGGTTAGGTTGGTTAGGTTGGTTAGGTTGGTTAGGTTGGTTAGGTTGGTTAGGTTGGTTAGGTTGGTTAGGTTGGTTAGGTTGGTTAGGTTGGTTAGGTTGGTTAGGTTGGTTAGGTTGGTTAGGTTGGTTAGGTTGGTTAGGCTGGTTAGGTTGGTTAGGTTCGTTAGGTTCGTTAGGTTGGTTAGGTTGGTTGGGTTGGTTAATATCCGAATATCCGAATATCCTTCGCATTTGACTTAATTTTCCGAAAACTTTTCCTCGATCATGCATTTTTTTTTGTTTGAAATTCGTAGGCATTGATTGAGTAGAAATAAAATTTCTAACTTCCATTGTCTTTATTTTAAACACGACTTTCGGTTAGTAAGTATCTTTAACCGTTTTTAAGTGTAAACTGCACTTGAAAACGGTTGTTGCAGTTTACACTTGAAAACGGTTAGAGATACTTACTAAGCGAAAGTCGTGTTTAAAATAAATAATGACAATGGAAGTTCGAAATTTTATTTCTGTGTAGGTTCTTGTTTTAGATTTACTAATAATTTTTTTAGATAGAAAGTACAAGTGTGTTTGTGGAAGGGCTTACAAATATCAAAGAGATCGAACCAGACACCAAAAATATGAATGTCAAAAAGAACCTAGCTTTGCTTGCACGTTTTGTGATTACCGAAGTCATCAAAAGGCAACAATGTTTTCTCATATGAAACGCAAACATCCTGTTTGTTCGTTTCAAGGATATGAGCAACAAGACAAAAATAGGGACTATTTCATTCATACGATGTTGTATCAATCAACGGATCAATATAACTGATTCAAAAATTGCAGCGTTGCTATAATACCTTAAACCGGGGTAACTTGGGTACGGTTTTTGATGTTTTTATTAAATAAAACTTGATTTTGCAATAATAACTGGGTTTTGACAACTGAGTGGCAATCTACCAACACCATCAAGTATAGAATAGTACAAAAACATTTTATATATTATTTATTTTATAAGTCGATATATTCTGCCTCAAATGCGTCCCAATGTTACCCCACTATTTGAAGTAACTTTGGTACACTAGCGTTTTATATGAATATTTTAACGTTATGGACCTGTGGCCCAAGGATAGACGTTGCATTTAAAAATGTAAATGAAAAAGCAAGTAGAAAACATATTTTTGTTATATTTAATATATGCCAGAGGCAAAAAGAACACGATTATTATTTGTTTAAGAAGCTTTTATAAGGATAGTAAAAATATCTTGAGTTTGGTATTTTAAATACATATAGAAATTTAAGGATATAACACTCTAAACAAGGCCTAAATATAAAATTGGAGATTGTCAAAGTAGTTGTTAATCACAACTTCGTCTATTCCTGCTCCAGCGTGCGAAATTTGGTGGGAAAACCTTTGGCTAAGTTCTGGTCTGCGTTTTAAAAATAAAGCTACCCAGTCAGGACCTGGATAATTGTTTTTAAAACAAGAAACGTTTGATCCTTAACTGGTCAAGTATGACTTAACACACACTTTTAAGACTTCAGCTGTTACTGGAAAACCGAAACTCGGCTTTACCTTGTCTATAAGCATGTTTTTCATGAATTTTATTCCATAAAGTGTTTTTTCGCTGCACTGCGGGGCAGTCTTGCTTCTAAAAGAGATAAACAGATTAGAACATTTTTGTGAAACCAACAGAAACAAATAATCCGAGGGAAAATAACCCTACCGGCATTGAATTATACTGATGGCTTGATGCTTTCGTTGGGAACTTGTTAAAACTGTTTGGTTTTCATCTCCAACGTCGAACACAAGGATACGAATGATCCCTGTCTGGAACACGTCCTGACAATCAGGAACAAGTGATCCATGCCAATCCACGACCGGTTTCGACCTTTTGGGCCATCCTTAGGTGAATGTAGGCGATAGCTCCGTGTAGACCATAAGTTTTGTGAAACCAACAGAAACAACTACTCCGAGGGAAAATACCCCTACCCGCATTGTAGTTATTAAGTTTGGGGTAGCAAGTCGATCGACTTTTGAGTTTCACGGGTATGTAGCGTCCACAGCTTTTGTGGCAGAGACAAGACGAACCTATTCTACAAAGTGGATATAGCAGTGTAGACTAAATAAGGGTAAGTGGGTGGACCAACCTCCTCTCAAAGTTTCCATAGACCTTTCAATAAATAAGTTGTAGCCCTCTAAAACTGTGTTGATTTTTAGCCTTGGTCTTGATCCATCCGCCAAGTAATTTTCCCGGCGGACGCCAAGGCTAACGTTGCCCTTATCGTTATCGATGCGGTCGAATCGGGTTAACTTTGTTATCATGATTCGACAGTGCGGTACAATTAGGTTCAACCTGAGGGAGCTTCGTCGTTTGGGGTTCGGTTACACACCGCTCCCTACCCAAAAAGCACCCTTACGGCCCCCTGAACCGTGACATGGGTAATTAAATTCCATAAAGTGTTTTTTCGCTGCACTGCGGGGCACTCTTGCTTCTAAAAGAGATAAACAAATTAGAAAATATTTGTGAAACCAACAGAAACAACTACTCTGAGAGAAAATACCCCTACCGGCATTGAATTATACTGATGGCTTGATGCTTTCGTTGGGAACTTGTGAAAACTGTTTGGTTTTCACTATCTCCAACGTCGATTACATGGATACGAATGATCGCCGTCTGAAACACGTCCTGACATACAGACAAACAGACGGCGCGACAAAAAAGTCTCAAAATCATCTAAAACTTTATTTTCTTATTTTTGACTCGATCACCAAACACACTACTAGGTGTTAGCTAAAATATTTTGCTATTCTATATTTTTAGCATTTTTGTGTCTGTTAACAGGTCAAAAATTAGTAATGGACTAAGACAGGTGTTATAAAATCTTTATCAAAAAGCCAATTTCTAAAACATCGATTTATTACAATTTTTTTCGTATTTGGCCAAACTGTAATACCTAGAGGCACAATTTTAGTACCGTGTTAAAGTCACTACAAATTCCTATAACTTTTCTCTGGGACAATTACTTTTTTGTCAAAATCTTAAATATATTTGACCACACATCTCCGCAACTAATGAACCCAGGAAGCTAGGGTTGCGCTCAGATTGTAGAGAATTTGATTGGCTTCACAAAAGTACCAAACGTACCCAACCTATATTCATTAAGGTAGTTTTTTTGAAAAACTAGAAAAATTGCCAGTTCTCACGTCACACGGGAGTAGCACAGGGATTTCAGGGTTGCAAACTTCGGTATGAAGTAGTCTCAAGGATCCTAGCAACATAAAAATAAATCGTAGATACATGCAACGTTGAATGTTTTTATTACCTGACCTATTATAGTAACGTTATATGCAGCCATGATACAACAAAACTTGTTATACCATGATATCCAAGATATCTCAAATCTGTAAACCCTAATTCATTTATTGTCATTAATGTCAATACGATTTCTTTAGTCACTTAACCTCAAAAACTACACAAAAGTTCCTTCTAACACCGTTTGTTTTGCTTTTGGCTTTTACTTTGTACTTTTTAAGTAAATTAATATCATGCAATTTAACTAGTTACAATGTACACATTTTTCTTTTAATCGTTGCTCGAGAACCTTACCATTTAATTATGTTTTGACGCTAAAAAAATGTTTTTGTACAAATTTTAGTTTTATTTTTTAGAATACTCACTTAACGAATGGTTGTCTTGGTACGAGCGGTGATGTGGATAAACTAAATACTCTGCCAATCTATGGGCACCTAAGCTCACACTGGATACTATAGTTATAGTGTATCTACGTGAAAGCTAATATAACTAAAAACTGAAGTATATTTTATTGAACTCCAGACTCAATTACCTTTCGTTTGATACCACACAAGCCATGTTTTGACTTAAACTCTAATTTTTCAAATCTACCCCCACCCTTTTTTTAAAAACTAAAATGTATTTTGTTTAACTCCAGACTCAATTACCTTTCGTTTGATATCACACACGCCATATTTCCACTTAAACACTAATTTTTGAAATTTACCCCCACCCTTTTTTTTAAATAAACTAAAATGTATTTTTTTTAACTCCAGACTCAATTACCTTTCGTTTGATATCATACACGCTATATTTTTACATAAACTCTAATTTTTGAAATCTACCCCCACCCTTTTATTTGGCTTGTGTTCGGTGGATTTTCTTTATTTTTAAATGGGACCATCTCGACCCAAAACCCAGCCTGGGTACCAAATTTCATTAAAATCGAGCAAGCCGTTTTTGAGTTATGCGCGTTGGTCGTTACAGACAGACATACAGACACACAGACAGACAGACAGACAGACAGACAGACAGACAGACAGACAGACAGACATACAGACAGACAGACAGACAGACAGACAGACAGACGGCGCAACAAAAAAGTTTCAAAATCATCTGAAACGCAAAGATATATAAAAAATTTTGAAATCGGAGCAACTTTTTTTTTCTCGAAAAAATTAGGATCACCATAGCTCACACTACTATAGTATAGTATATGTGTGAGCTAATATAGAAGTTTATGGGGGCTGTTAATAAAGTGCCTTAAAATTGGGAAGTTATATCGCATATTTTATATATATGTTTTATTTTTTACATTTAGTTTATTAATATAAATATGTTGATTTTGTTTCTGAATAAATCGCTCTGTTTACAAATATGGTTTCTTTTTCATTTCTAAATTAAATTTCTCCTTTGGTAAAAACCTTTTTAAGTTTGGGTTTTTTTATCTAAATTAAATTCATTGATCTTTGAGTTGACTGTTGCCATTCCAGTTTAACACGCCCTCTTTTTCTGCGCCATATTGGTTGCCATTCTAGGACTTGCTTTGGTAATCTTTCGTCGTTCATCTGTTGTATGTATCCGTACCATATCAGTTGTCTTTTAGTGATGTCATCCCTTATGCTATCCTCGATTGCCATTGTTTCCTCAATGGTCTCATTTCTTATATGATCTGTTCTAGATATTCTCATTGATCTTCTTATTGCATCCATTTCGCCACTTTCCATTTTTGTTTTGTATTTTTCTGTTAAATTTTACAATCTTTTTTATTTCTCTGTTCCATAAAATACTGTTAAGACATCCAATAACCTTTTTGCTTTTACTATTCTTTTTTTAAATTCTTTACAGTCTGTTCTTGCATTATCAAATGTGTCACCCAGTATACATACTCATTGCATGGAGATATTGTTTTTCCAGTGTCTAGTTTTAACTCATTTGATTCGTTTCCAATACATAAGTACTGTGTCTTCTCCACGTTCTTCTCCATTTAATTATAAACTAGGGAAACCTTCTATTTCTCAGTTTGTGTTTATTTTAACTTTACCAAGATTTTCTATAGTAAAATTTTTGGGTATGTTTAACTAATTTTTTGCGTTTGATTTGTGGCGCAAAATTATATATGTTTCTATGCTGGTTGATTCTACCCAGTTTTTTCTTACGATGTAATAATTTATGTTGGGAAATTGTGAGAGTTTTGGTTTCTGAGATATTGGTTGAGTTATTCATTCCGCGGCTATAGTTGACATCATGACATCACTCACAGAGTTGATGATTGCAATAAACGTTTTGCTTTAATTAGAGCATGAGATTATTTATGGAGTTTGAAAACTTTCTTCTAGCTTTAAAATTATCTTTAACTTTAGAGCCTTCTTCTGTTAAACAGGCAGAACATTCCTAGACATATTTTAAAGAAGATGTATATTATTATATTAATATTATAGGATTTATTTTGTATAGATTGGAGAGGCCCGAATTAAGCGATCCTTATGACCACTTATTTATTTAAAACACATAGTGAAAACTCAACTAATCCTTTAGAGGCCTGAATATGAAAATTAAAAACTGCATTTCAATATGTTTACCCTCAAAGTTACAGGGTTTTTTTTTGTGAAGTCTCCATTTTGGGAAAAGGTCTTTAAATAATAATAATAAAAATAAAATTTTTTAGGAAATAGTCCATATTATGATGGAGTCGTTGAACAGGAAATCAAACAGGTTATTGTCTTCCTACACTAATTTTTTTTAATTTGTTTTAAACAAATAGTCCCGACATGTTTCGTAAGCAGAAATTACCAAACTAAATTAGCACAACATTTTGATAGTTGACCAGTTTTTCAAAATGTTGTGCTAATTTAGTTTGGTAATGTCCCCTGAAGATTTAAGTTTCTGCTTACGAAAAATGTTGAGACTATTTGTTTAAAACAAATTTAAAAAAAATTAGTGGAGGAAACAAAAATAAAAAATTTAAAAGCCCTTTCTAAAAATGTACACTACAAAAAAAACCGTAATTTTGAGGGTCAACATATTGAGTAAAATAATAAAAGTAAAAAAGTTAATTTATTTTTATTGTGAATTCCTTCTTAGAATAAGTAAATTTTAAAACAAATATAACTGTTAAACCAAGGGCGGTTCTGGAACCAAATTCTGGGGGGGGGGGTAATGGTCACGCGGTGAGTGTGCACGCAGGAAAAAAGCTTATATGACAAAAGCACACAGGAAATATCCTCTTAGGAAAAAAGTGCACACGTCAAAAAGCGCACACCAAAAATGCGCATACGGAAAATGGCGCACACGGAAAATAGCGCACACGGAAAATAGCGCACACGAAAAAAAAACGCACATAGTAAAACTGTGCAAAATGAAATAAAGTTAAGCTTCTAGAATTCGAATGTTCTATGTAATAAAGTAACAGGTAAGGTTATTAGACAATTTCGCCACAAAAAAGGCGAGAGTATTAATATTAAAACTTTCATAAAATTTTGAAATTTAAAAATGTTTTTTTACATATTTTTGTTTTAAAAGACTTAAAATTTTGAAAATCTCTGTGAGCTTACACCGGCACACGAAATAAAAAAGTGGTCTATACCTTTGATAAGAACTACCTATCTATTATATAAGTTCTTTGGTGTGCTGAATTCGATTGCGGGGTTCATCTTGACTGAACACCATAAAACTTCGTGAAAATTAAATAAAAAAACATTGCAATTTTTCGCACAACAAAATAAATTGCGCAAAACTCTGAAAATGAATGATGTAAACGTGGATTTATAAAGTAGTTCTGCTCAGTGGTCAAATAGCCTCTGACTTTTTTAATTGAGGTTAGTCATATCTAGAGACTCTGTATGTATGACATATTTTTTCTAGTCTTATCTAGTATAATATAACATTTTTATCTGTATATAGGTCTCGTCAAATGTACAGACCACTTCTTGATTTTGTGTACCTACCTTTGTTATTATTGTAAGTTTTTCGTCTGTGCGCTTTTTTCCTTTGCGCATATTTATCCTACGTTTTTTCCTATGCGCTTATTGTCGGGAATCTAATAAAGCTAACAAAAATATTTATTTTAGCCTTTAACTAATCTGTAGCAGCTACCAGCCTTTATACCTAATATATTTTTTTCGGCCTCTGGGGGAGTAATTACCCCCAGTACACCCCCCGTAGAACCGCCGGTGTGGTAAACTGAATTTTATATATATTACATAAATTTGACGTTTTTCTTATGGAATGAAGCGTTATGATTAGATTTTTAAGATCAGTTAAAAATTTCTTTGAAATTATGTTTTACCCTTGACTTGATATTATTTTCTTTGATATTTATTTTTTTTGTATTATTTTTTAAGGCTACAGTTGCACTATCTGTGGAAAATACTACAAGCACGAAAGAAATCTAAAATGTCATTTCAGACTAAATTGTGGACAAGTTAAAAAATTTCACTGTCCCATATGCAATCATGGTGTCGACCGAAAACAGCATTTGTTTAGACATATTTCTCACAAACACTTAGAAGATTTTAAATATTCAGAAGAAAACATTTCAAAATATTGCAATAGTATATTGTGAATTGATATTTTAAAAAAGGTGCTTAAATATAGTACGGGAGGCCGTGAAGATTTTTGGAACTTATTTTCTTAGTCAGCAAACATCGATAGAATTGTTCATTAATAAATTCTAAGCAAAATTTGTTATAAGAATGGGGTTCTCCGATGGGCTAGGCGCAAAATGCAAAATAAGATATGAACACGAGGAACTTATTTTTAAGACAGCCGATTTAAAGACTGTGGAAAATTTTTATTTTTTTATTTTTCATTGATAGCTCTCGCAGTTTTTAAGTTATTTAGCTCAAACCTAAAATCTAAATTAAGCTACAGGTTGTACGTCCCTAGTCATGTAATATTAATTAGAATCTAAAATAAAATATATTTTCAGTGGGAATGATGCTGTTTCAATACAGAATAAATTTTTTGTATCTGCGGCCGTTAACGAGCAATAATTTAAACAATTTTTTAGACTGTATCTTAGAGTTTTTCGGGCGAAGCTTTGGTGATTGTAAATAACACCCAAAATAATTTTCTGCGTGGCATTATATTATAATCTACCATGTGAAAAAATTACAAAACTAAGGAAAGTTCCTGATTTTCCAATTTCAAAGACGCCGCTAAGTGTATTTTCCAACTTAGTAAATTACCCAAAGATATTTTTAGTTATAGTGTATTATAACATCAGCTTATACGTTCAGTTTCAAGACTACGAAAATAAGGGCACAAATCTGCCCAATTTTTCAAACCGAAAATTTTCAGTCAGGGATATTTTCCACCACTTAAAATGAGCCAGAATACGTTTCTTATAATGTTCATGATCTCTTCTTCTTAGTGTAAAAAATTTAGAACTAAAAAAATAAGTCGTCTCATATCACTTTTGAAAACTCATCGGAAAATCATCACCAGAATGAAAAATTATACACAACCGAACCGAACCGAAGAAAATAAGTTCCAAAAAATATCCTCCCGCCTCCCCTACTAATAAGGCTTATTTTACTCAAGGTTTTGTTACAGTTTTTTCAACATTTTAAGTTTTAACTCTCTCTCTCTCTATCTCCCCTTTATTTTTTAGCCTTCTAGTTCGTAAAATAAACAATATTTTTTTTAACGTCAAGAATGTGATATTAAGTTATTTTTTGGCTTAAATTACATATTTTCTCAATCAGTTCTTTAAGTTTAGAAAGTTATCAATATATGGTTTTTGGAATATGACAAAATATTTTTCTTAAAATTTATTTTAAAGAACTTTAGTTTCTCAGATATTAAACAATATATAGTAATATTTATTTTAAAGCGCATGCACAAATCTTGCGTGTGGGAATAATCTAGGTGAATTTAGATTAAATGCAGAAATGCTTAATCAAAAAACTGTGCCAATTCTTTCAGTACGCAACATAAAATATATCAAATTAGTAATGTGCATTTGAAACATATATTTTTTGTTTGAAAATCAGTATTTTTAACTTTTTACAGCATGTATTTTCTTTTTGATAATTTTAAAATAAGTTATAGTTTATCCAAATCCAGATATTTTGTAAAATTTTTTACATGTGCCGATTTTATTACACTTTGGTATGGACTTAGATCCTGGTATCTTCGTTAGACACATGCCAATCTAGATGAATTGTAGATTTAGTATTGAGTTTTTTACGTCACGAAGGTGGTAGATGGTGGAGCATCATCTTCACTATCGTAATTTTATCAAAATAATCCTCGTCGTTAGATTCTTGGGCTAATTTTGTAGAAAACCTTGTTTTATTGCTTTTTTACATTAAACCATTTTATTTAGGTTTTTTGTATTTTATTTGCCCCGTATTAAAAATTTTGTGTCTTACACGTGCGCTAAGTAAGTAAAGAACCTATCTTGTAATTTTTTTCATTGCTTTTTGTCCATACTAATTCATCGTTATGTCCGTTCCAGAAAACAAAAGGTGATCAGATCAGATAATATAAGAAGACAGATGGTAAAGTTCCATGTTTGTGGCAAAATATACCATACAGATATAAGAGCTTTAAAATGGTCTTCTAAATTCCTTTTCCTGTCAACAGCATTGTCTTTAATAAAACAGTATCACTTTTACAAATAGTTTTGCACCTGTTTAAAATTTGGAACTCATCTTACTGTTTAGTACCTCTGTATAAAATATTTTTTGATCTGACGGAAATAATGAATAACAGGGGTCGATTTCATGCACAATTGACCGGCCAATCTCTGACTTTGAACAAGAGATTGATCAAAGGCCAATCTCCAAAGTATCTAGTAAGCTAGGAAAAATTTTAATCTATTATTATAGGGCAGGAATCGATCTAAACTTTTTGTCCTTAATAAGAGAAAGAATAAAAAAAATCTTTAAATACTTTTTAGATTTATTTCATTTCATATGTCCAAAATGTAAGCGAACCTACAGTCACAAACACAATTTACGAAGGCACATAAAATTTGAATGTGGTCAACAGCCTAAGTTTAGTTGCCCTGTTTGTCTTCTTCAATTCAATTACAAACATGTATTAAAACGGCACTTGGCAATTCATGGATTCCAAAATGAAGAACGTGGACACAGAGGTCATGATCATCGAGGACATCATGGTCGAGGTCATGGGCATCACCGGAAACATCATTGTGTTACTAAAGGAGGGAATTTTCCAGGTCCTTTTTATATTTAAATTGAAGTCATGTGCTCAGTCTATTCCTTCAACCTCAACGCAACCTTAAATGCACCATAAAGGTTAGGGGAGAGCCAGTTATTTCCGAAACTACTGCGATAAAATCGTTTTAAATATGTAAATAAATAGCATACAAAACTTTGTGTTTATGTTTTATGTATCGTTTAATTAATGTTAAAAATGTTGACCTAAAACAAACTACCACAATTATCCAGGGACGTGTGGTCCATGTAAGCAAGGGAGGCATTCCTTCTCTTAAGAAATTAGGCATAATAAAAAAAGTTAATAGTTCACTATTAAATCTTAATTAACGCCAGTCCTGTTGGACTGATAAGACGGCATTAGAAGCAATATATTTTGCGTATAACTAATTACTAGAAAAGCGGCATCTTATGTTATATACGTATTTGTATCAAATAGAAGGGCATATAAGAAACGACAACCATATAAGCAGTTGTCTTTTGTTATATGTTTCTCTCGTTATGTAAAACATTGTGGTGTTCAAGGCAGGCAAGCTCAATGCGAGAATTCAGTTCGCGCCCTTTAGCCTTAAAATATGCAGTCTGTTCGATTACGTACATACGGATTTCACAATGGCGTGTCAGCAAGAGGCTTCGGTTTCGGCGGTGAAGGATATTGCAATGGCTGTTAAAACTATACAGTTGTGTGATTGTATAGTGTATTCTTTGATTAAGAAAAAGTTTTCTTCCCAAAGTTTTATTGAAAAGAAAAATATAATAACTAGGGGTAGACCCAAGCCCGAAATGAAAGAGCTTACAACGAAAATTAAAACTCGCACACTAAATTTTAGTACCGATAAGTGTAAGCAGTACGAGTGGCTAAAGGGTTGTCATATATCATGGCGGTTTTCATGTAGATTCTAATAAAATAATATATGAATATTTTCTCCTTAAGGTGGTCAAAATACCCCACTCACCCCTTTTTTACTTTAATTTCAACAATGATTTTTTGGTAAACGATATTTTCTAGAGGCCTTTAAAACAGTTTTTGTTAAAAAAAATGTTTCCAAAGTTTTAATGAAAAGATTATTATTATTAGTATATTTTTATTTCTTTCAGGTACAATATTAATACAGTTTTTAAATTTTAAGCTGATGTCAGACTCCCTGAGCCACATGTGGTTTGTCGGGAGTTTGGCCTTCTGTCAAATATATGCAATAGAATTCACAAGGTCAAATAGGTATCATAAATAAGGGTAGGCTAAAACAAGAAATTAAAGTTTACCGAAAACTAAAAACGATAGAAAAATACAAATAAGCAAGTTTAAAAAAATGGTTTTCCTTGTCTCAAATTTTACCACACGCCCCTCCAATTATCAACCAAATATGACATATTTTGGTATTAAGAGGGTATGAGCAAACCACAAAAAAAAAAGAAAAAAAGGTGGTTCATATCTTTAGTGAAGCTGTGGTAATTAAAACTAAAAATGTAATGGAATCGCGGGTTTTCAAAATTCGTCTGCGATTGAGCACAAGTTAAAGGACGGCTTGCAAAAGACCTCTGATCACAAAACTATGCTTAAAAAACTCACATTCTGTGACATTTACATCTCCAACATAAATAAAATAAGCTTAAGAACAACGATACAAAGACACACACGTAAAACAACTGCATTCTAATGCCAAAAGTGCGGTAACGGGTCGTTCAGTAAACTGACTTTTAGAACTGCTCCCAGCATGATGGCAACAGAACACGTTATTTGGTTGAAAGGGAACTTTTTGGTAAATATTTTACTTATACTGAAAATAAGTTAATAGTTCGAGTTGGTTTTCATAGTTTTAAAAGTTATTTTTAATTTGTACATTATTTTTAATTATATACATATAGATTGGTCATAAAAATTCGAACAACTTTTTTTTCGTTGGCTTCTGTTATTCTTATGATAATCATCTGATAACTGTCAAAAAGTTATCTTAAAAATTATCAAATGGACTGTAGAAACCGCCGTCGAGTATGACATTTAGGGCCCATCGCAAAGACATTTTTTTCCGTTTCTTAGCCTAAAAAATACCTTTTTTCGTAAAATTTCGTTGCACCGAAATTAAAGGTTATTCTTTCCTTAGTGTTGTTAAAATTAAGTCAATCTTTTTCGTGACTTAAGAGCTGCTTAAAGATAAGATACTGTTCAAATAATGTTACCCGTCTGGCATAGGCATAGCAACTGACAATGCCTACAAATGAGCAGAGAGTTGTGATTAAAGTAAATTTTGTGTTTTTTAAGTAAATAAAGTAAAAACCATGTTTTTTTTAAAAATAAAAACTGCAAAAAAAATCTTAAAATAAATAAAATTGATTTTAAAAAACTTTATTGCACAAGATAACGGCTGGATTTTAGTTCTTTTGCCACAATGTTTTTGTGAAAAAATATACCTTTGCATCGATTTCCTATAAATGTAAAGTTTTGTAAAATTAACATTGCCTACTTCCAGGAACACTAGAGAGCTGAGCTTTAGAAGGCTGATAGGAACTATGATAAAACCATAGGAAAATATAAAAAAAACCTCAACATTTTTTAATAAGGCATTGCAAAAGCAATATCCCGCTTATTTTACTACTTTAAAACTTAAGTATTATCCAAATCCTTTAAAAAAGCAGTGAAATCACAACAAAAACATTTCATGTAAAAAAAGCCAAGTAAGCGAAAGTGGTATTCCGTAAAAAGAATTAAGATAAATGTAAAGCCAAGTTCTCCAATACAAATTTCAAAATGAATGGTTCTTACTAGTTTGGAAATGTTTTTCTAAACCTGGCTATTACGGCTGCAAATGACTCTTAGGCACAGTGCTAAATTGAACGTAAAGAAGTTTGAGTGGAATAGCAAAGTTAAATAAAACATTTCCAAACTAGTAAGAACCATTCATGTTGAAATTTGTATTGCAGAACTTGGGTTTACATTTACCTCATTTCTTTTTAAAAAATACCATTTTCGCGTACTTGGCTTTTTTTACATGAAATGTTTTTGTTATGATAGTATATGACTTTAAACTGACGCGGAAGGGATCATTTTCAAGAGAACATTTGACATAACCTGCTCTCCTGCTTTGCAATAGGAGAACTTTGAAGTGAGATTTATAATTGAAAATATTCACCAAAAATGCCAATACTATCAAATTTATGTCATATAACTGATATTGACCAATGGTAACCTTGCATTTAAGAGAGCATTTACTTCCTAGGGTGCATTTAAAGAATAAACCCCCAGCGGTGTATGGGCCACATGGGAAAATGAAAAAAATCCCGGTGGCTTGTGCTTTTTGGGCCGGTGAATTATGGGCCGGTCCTTATGGGCATGTACCTTATCAGCCTATGCCTTATGAGCAGTAGATTTTTGGGCCGGGGCGGATTTTTCCCTGGGATGGAGACCGTAAACCAGCCCGGGAAAAAATACGCGACTGTACAGAAAAGGCGACAAGGACACCCAAATTCCACAAAATCGAGTACCACCTTCTCGATTTCATCATTTTCCAAATATTCTTCCTAAAATTCAAAAACTTTAATTTTATTAAATACATTTTTAAAGGCGGCTTGACAGAAAATTCATGGGTTTTGACAAAACTATTTTGGACCGTACTGTGTGTTGTTGTTGTTTTTTCATAATTTAAAAATTTGGTTGGTTGAAACAGCGGCTCGCGTCGTTGCCTGACTGGGTCACAATTTTAACAAAGGAGAGGAGATTTTTGCTCGATGCAACAAATTTTAAAAAAGGCATGCTTAAAATTAAAGCAATCCATAGTTAAGAAAGGGAATTTTAAAATTCGGTGCGATGGGCCCTTATTACCGTATTTTGAATTATAACTGACATATTATTTCAGGAGATTATTTTTGTCATAAATGCGGAAGAAAGTACCATTTAAAAACATCGTTGCAGGATCACTGGACTAAAGACTGTGGTAAAAAGAAGGAACACGTTTGTCAAGTCTGTGATAGAGGGTTTAAAAGGAATCATGACCTAAGAAGGCATTATTTGTCCAAACATAAAATAAATATTTAATTTTTTTACCAATTGTCTACATGCAATATTATATTATTAAATAGTTAAAAATGTTGTATATACAGTATCGACCAAAAGTGGAGAAACCACCTTAAAGTGTATAAAAATCTGGCCTAGTACTAACTACTAAAGAACAAGTAATACATTTGATAACTTCAGTCCAGTTTTTTTTTTAAATTAACAAAAAGGCATTGAATAATTTTGCATCGAAAATCGCCGAAACTGGTGAACTGAGAACTAGACTGAACTTTTTAAATACACCACTAAAAGTTGCTACAGGATCCGATTTATATACAATTCTAGGTGATTTCTCCACTTTTGGCCGGTACTGTATTTTATGATGCTGTGAACACTGCTACAGTACAAAGATAGCCTTGTCAGTGATTGAGTAAGTTCTTTTTTTTAACAGATTTTGCTATTTACGTAAGATCTCACATTTATTTTGAACAACAGTTAGGTATCAAAGTATAAAAAGCTGACGAAATTTAAATGAAAGTGACGTTTTATATCAACAATGCAATTGGTAAATCCAAATACGTTAGAGCATAAATATGGGACATAACCACGGGATACTTGAAGCCAGGACCCCCATTTTAATTCTTAATGTTCCTTTTTCGAGTAGACAGATTTCGGTTACTGCGCATGCGTCAGTTTTGGTGGTTTTGGAATATACTCTGTTACGTTACTACATTATTTGACAATAATTGTCAAAAATTTGGAGTTATGTATATTATTTTTTTTCTACAAACTAGTTGATTGGGTGAAAATATATCAAATTGTGGATTAAAATTGTAGTTTTTCTAAAATTAATTGTGCAGATTTATTGTGGACACCATGCAAAGTGTTTAATGGCATCTATCAACCACTGTTAACTTGATTAACAAATGATAAAGAATTTACCTATGGAATGACACTCCCTTACTCTCTCTCCAATTTTTCACACAAAAATACATAATTTTACACGTCAAACGCAAAATGTAAATAAACAACAAATATGGCGTCCACTGACACAACAGCTGTGTGTGTACGAATAACACACGCATGCGCATTTAAAAATTCGCGTCTGAGAATTAAAATTGGCCATTGCTTCCAAGGCAAGCTATGAGTGGTTCACTTTTCGATTTTTGAACATATATTTATGCTCTAACGTTTTTGGGTAAATCCTTGAATTTTACAACATGAACTAGTTTGGTAAAATGGATAGATTAAAGAACTTCTTCATTTACTAGATGTTTTGTTGACAGATTATCAGAGGGAAACAGCAAATTTTAAAGTAGCTTTTATAAGTATACTGGTTAGAAAACAACAAATACAAACTTTTGTGTTTAAATGACTACTTATAATACTAAAGTCTAAACTTCAATCATTTTTGCAAAGCGTTTATTGTTAGTCTGCTTTTGGCGTATTGTTTTCCTTTAATATATAGGGTTGTCACTATTTTAAAATTCGCTGGTTCTGCTCTGCTACCCTGAATATTATAATTATAATTTTTCTATTGAGACCTATTGTTGTTAAATTTGTTTAAAAACTTTAAATGTTATAAAGGTAATATTATATATTATTATGCAATGACATATTTTGAATACATTTGTACTGAATTTATTGTGTTTATTTTTTGTAACGCCTCAGTTAATTTTTTTAAATTCAATTTTAAATTTCAAAATGTTTTAAAATAACTGTTTTAATTAATAAAATATGTATATTAGATTTCTAAAAATGATTATGATAAAGAAGCTCGCATTTTTGTATCATAATGCAGGTTATCCATATCAACTTTGTTCACCATTATAGCATTGGTAACTTATTTATCCAAATGATCTTGGTTTTCATAATGCGAATTTTCTTGTTCAGCTAAACCTGTCGCGATACGAATTTCTTTAGTCAAAAATACAAAAAATACGATATATATACCTCGTAAGAAAAGTGTATTTTATTGTTCGGCGAATTGTAAACGTCTCTCTGGTCGGGCTACAAATTTTTCGCTTCGGTATAAAAAGTGTCAGTTGGTACTTTTATAAATACGCAAAATTCTCAATCACCTTTTTGGTTTTGATGGTTTTAGTTTTGATTTATACTTAACATGATCCTGATTTTGTGCAAATCTAACTTGCGTGGTTTTCGTAAACCAAATGAAAACTTTAATTTATTTTTAGAAAGATATCTCTGCGCGAAATGTCCATTGTCGTACAAAAATAAAAGGCATTTGGCCAGGCACTTAAAATACCAGTGCGGAACGGAACCCCAATTTAAATGTACAATGTGCGGCAAATGTTTTGCTCTAAAAGAAAATTACAAAAAACATTTCATGAGACAACATTTTCAAGAATATATGCAAGGATTCTTTGAAGATAAACCTGCACAATCTTGGTAAATAAAAATCGATGTTTGAGTTAGAGACGTTTTATTCATTTTCATTTTATAATAGCCCGAGGTGGAGATGGGACAGTTCGCCGCGGCCGATTCGCCACAGCCGATTCGTCCGAGTGCGATTCGCAGGGACAATTCGGCGCCGACGAGGTTTAAGGTAGCAATTTTGTTTATTTTGTATAGTAAACATATTTTGGCAAAAATATTTAAAAAAAAATCTAAAATTATTTTTATACATTTTTTTAATTTAGTTTTTGGAATCACCACTTTTTAAAAAAGTACTATTTAAAAATTATAAATATATAAAGCTCGCAGTTATGTATCATTATGCAGGTTATCTATATCAAATGTGTTCACCATTATTGCTTGGTAACTTCTTTATGCCATGGATCTTGGTTTTCGTAATGCGAATTTTCTTGCTTAGCTAAACCTATAGCGATACGAATTTCTTTAGTTAAAAATACCGTATGTACCTCGTGATAAAAGTATCTTTTATCCTTGGGCGAATTGTAAACGTCCCTCTGGTCGGGTTACAAATTTTTCGCTTCGGCATAAAAAGTTTTAATTAGTACTGTTAGAAATACGCAAAATTCTCATCACCTTTTTGGTTTTGATGGTTTTAGTTTTGATTATACTTAACACGGTTGTAGTTCTGTTTAAAAAGGTTTGTCAGTCAGAATTTAAGAGAAAATATATATATATATATATATATATATATATATATATATAGTATATATCTCAAAAATAACTGCTAGAATAATTTAGATGTCACAAATTAATTGACAATATTATTTTCAACAAAAATAACGTTACCTCACTCAGAACATAGATTTCAATATCATTTTGGCGGTTACGTCATGACATATTTCCATTACTTTCAGTCACAAATATTCAATCACGAACCGCCATTATAAAAAAAACCGACTATAGCAACAATCTGTGCGGTTTGAGTGTAGTGCGGTTTTGACATCCGCAATTATGGTTTACTCGATTATTTCTTACATACATAAGTAATTCGATCATTATTTCTAGTTTCAGAAAGACACACCTGTCCGAAATGCCCATTATCGTACAAAAATAAAGGGCATTTAATTAGACACTTAAAATTCGAATGCGGATTGGACCCCCAATTTCAATGTTCAATATGCTTTAGATCTTTTAAACTTAAAGAAAATTATAAAAAGCATTGTACCAGAAAACATTTTCAAGCATATAATCAAGGAAGATTTCAAGAAAATACTGCAAAAACAACTAAAACTTGGAGATCTCAGTATTATGACTTTATTTAGGTTTAAGCCCAGTGTTTTTTTTTATTTACAGACTTACAGTTTAAATTTCACCTAGTTTGTTGAGTAACAAATAGGCTGTTTTTCACTTAATGAGGAACAGGTCAGTGTTAAACAACAATTTCTCTAGCCGGTCACAAAAATCTTAAGGCGGGTCTCCACCCAACATTTTGCCTGACTGAATAAAACGTACGTTTTGCCTAAACTGAACAGGTCTGAAGTCGGAACTATTTAACTGATCGGCAGAGGCTTCGTTTCTGGTAAAACTTCAGGCAATAATGAACGTGTATTTGATGTTTAGTTCCTGTCGAGTGCAAATTTGAAGTTGGTATCCGAAATATTCGACATTAGATAATAGTCAAGAGAATTCTTTACCGAATTTCTTAAAACATATAAAACGTGTGGAACGTAAAAAATAAAATGTACACCGATCGTGACAAAAACAAGCAGGCATACGACGTGTTACTTAAGAACACTTTTTTTGATTTTCCTGAATTTTAAGGAGTGCTTGTTGTTGTGCATATGTAATTAAAAAACTGCAGAAAGCGTAACAAAAATTTGACGATAGTGGAGACACCTGTTTGCCATCAGTTTTTATTTTGCCTAACAGTTAAAACGACAGGCAAAAACGTGTAGACTCGCCTTTACACCTCCCTGTGACACCACTTTAAGCGGCTTTAAATGTAAATCCCATATCCGAGAGTGAGTTTTGGTTTTTTGTTAGTTTACGAATTGTAATCACCTAATTAATATCCCTCGTGGCATGCCGCTAAGGAATAGGGTGTTTGACAGTAGTAAAAAATAAATATATATTTATTTTTAGATATCTCTTTAGGTCTTGGTAATGCTAAAAACAAACTTTTTTGTTTAATTTTTTCTCAAATTCATAGTTCTTTTAATTAAATAAATTCATTGAATTAAAACAATTAGCCACGTGATTCAAAACAGGCGGTCTACCAATCAGCTGAGAGTAACGTCACAAAACAGTAAACGCCTCGAACGAACCTATTTTCTGTGTTATTTTCTTATGGATGGTAATGTTTGCTTTGTTTTAAAGTGCGAATTATCGTCCTAAATTAGATTTTATTTTGTGTTTGGCTTATAAAAAATATTTTCAATGGAGAACGGATTCTCCAAAGGCGATAGCTCCAACTTGCCAATGCTCCATTCCTTTATGGTGGCAGGCTTCTTTGCCAACAACCGTGATTTTTGTTCTGCGGAATTTAGAAACGTTAAAATGTTGATGTAAGTATTCGATGAGTTGTTTTGTATATAACTAAAAGTTCTTTTATGATATTCTTCGCCTACTTTTACTCATTTAGATTTTGAGGATAGGTTATATGTTTTGCTTTTTTGTTTAATATGCCACTTTCAATAGATTCAATTAAATACCCAATCATTATTATTTTAAGCATTAAGAAACAATCAAAAATTGCAGGACACGGAGGCAAAAAGTATACAACGACCAGCAATACTTGAAGTACTGCATAGTCCTGCGTAGGTACTGCCTAGTCCTGCCTATGCACTGCCTGCATGTGCACTGCCTAATCCTGCATTTATAGGTACTCCCTAGTCCTGCCTAATAACTGCCTAGCACCGCCTAAAAATTTGTACACCTTTCATTTACGAAATAGTTATATATATTATAGACAACGTGAGAAAAATTAGAAACAATTTAGTTATACTCACATCAAAGTGATCTTCACAAATGTAAAGTGAAGATGTATTAGATAAGGCTCTTGGGTCTCTTCGAGCAAGTTCTGGCCACTTTTTTCGTTCTTTTACTGCTGTAGGCACATGAATAAATAGTTTTTCGAGTGTTGTTAGCTAGTATTCGAACACTGAGGCACTACACACCTTTTACAAGACATTTTTTTACATAAAAAACAGTAAAAACACAGATCAAAAACAAATAAACACTTGAATGCCGTGTATCTGTCCGCGAGTTTACTGCGCTGTGATGTCATTGCAACGCCATGCTAGAAATGAGCGTTTTAGCGGCAAATTCAAATCGGAAATTAGAAAACTTGATTTTAAATGTAGTCATGATAAAATATACTATTTTAATAATTTTCCGTAGCAAATTAGTGACCTATATATCATTCTAAACATTTTTCTAAAATTTGTCAAATACCCTATTACCTACCTGTTTATCAGGAAACGAGTAAAATAAACCTTGAGCAGTATTTACCAAAATGTGCTAAGTTTATAAACGAGGTTTATTTTTTAGTTGAAGGTTTAACTAATTTTTTAATATTTATACAAATATTTAGAAATACCTTGCAGTATAGGACATATTTTATCCTTGTTAAAATGTTATAATATTCATAAAAAACTTCCAAATAAATTAAAAAAGCAAATATTTTGGTTTAAAAATGAGAGTTTTATTTAAACCTCCAATCTCCTTAACTGGGGTTGTTGAATAAAGGCGGAGTAGGTCAGTGCACACCATTTGACAGCTGTCGATGATGGTTATATGTTATATGTTATCTCATTATATGGACAAGCTGGCATGACAGAATAGATAAAAAAAATTTTTTTGGGAGAGGATTACAAGGATAGAATAGGTTATTTTCAAATACTGGTTCATATTTAATATAGTAATGCATTTACAGAAATAGTTTTAAAATTTTGGTCTTGAAATTTTTTTGTCGGTCATTAATTATTTCTATTTCTACAAATTTAAAACCGCCTCTTATGGTTTTTCTTTATTTTTCAAGTTAATTTGAATTTTTGTAAATATTAAAGATAGAAAAAGTTTAAATTGGCAAACTAGTAGAATTTTTGACGCTCTTGATGTTTAAATCAAAAAAAAAATCGAAGATCGCGTTTTCGAGTTTTTTCAAAAAACATAAAACAAATTTTAATTGATTTTGTATTTTTTTCTGATAGGTCTTCCAATTCTAAACAATTCTTTGTGTTGTTTTTTTTCCCAAAAGTTAAAAATAACGAAAATTACGCTTAGACTCCTTTCTACCAAATAAAATTTTAATACTTACATGATTTTGAATTTAAAATATCTTAGTTATTCTTAACTTTAAATTATAGAACAGAGGGTATTTAATAAAAATATTTTTTATGTTTTTTTTTTGAAAAAACTCGATAATTCCAAAAAGCGATACCCTATTTTTTTTTTAATTTAAGTATTTTCAAGAGCATCAAAAATTCTACTACTACTAAAAATTATTATTTGACGTTTGTCTGGACGTATGTATGAGTGTGTGTTTGTGTGTGTGTGTGTATGTCGGTTCAGCCCACGATAGCTTCGCAACCGCTGGATTTCAAATAACAAGCTAAAAGAAGTTTGGTCAAAATCCAAAAAGCCAATGACGGTTTTATGACAGTTAAAATTTCTTTAAAATGCTAACTTTTTAACGGGACATCGTATTAATATGCGGTTTTCAGAACATAGTAGAAACTCGTTTTTTAAATAATTTGTGCTATAACAAAACATTTCGTAGGAGCTTTCGTTTCTAAAATATTTAGCAAAAACTGTTTTCTAGGCTGATTTAGCGTCGAGTTCATATTGAATGTGATCCATTTATGTTTTTTGTTACTATTTTGTGTTATTATAGTGTAATAAAGGAAAGTGAAAAAAATCCTATTTAAAAAATCAGTCAACTACAAACAATATCAAAACAAACAGGTTTTAGCTCTGGTTTATTTAAATATTAAATTATTCTGGGTTGGTTTTATTTATTTAAATGAAAAATATGTAAATAAATGCCTTACAATAAACGTTTTTAGATCTACCTTACACACGAGCTGCGGAATTTTTGAAAATGTGTGAAGGCTTAGGTGAGTCAGACCAGGTGTCCGTTGCAAACAAACCAACATCAGCGAAAAAGTACGAACAAAAATACCAAAAATTTAAATCTTGGTTGCAAGAGAAGAACCTAAAAATCGACGAGGAGAGTATCTTGCAATACCTGCACGAGAAAAGTGCTTCGTTTAAAAGCTTGTCTAGCTACTGGGGAGAATATTCCGCCCTTAAGTCAACAATTATGGCATTTGATGAAATTGATATTTCACAATTCAAGGCAATCCTTGAGTTTGTTAAAAGTCAGAAAACTGGAGTACCTCCTAAAAAGTCCAAAGCCTTTTCCAGAGAAGAGATCGATACATTTTTACTACATGCACCTGATGATGAGTATCTTCTTTTAAAGGTAATTTGGTATATGATTTCTTTGTTTTTCCCTAATCATTTCAGACCTGATTTTTGTTTATCAAGAGAGAAATTTTACTTAAATATGAAAAAAACTTGAACTCTATTATTCCTAAGCCACATATTTTAAAATAAAAAGTTTATAAACTATTTTTTTTTAAATTCTTATTTTTAGGCGGTAATGATTATAGGCATTGCAGGTGGTTGTCGACGTGATGAGCTCACAAATATGTCGGTCGACGATATTATTGATACCGGCCTTGCCATTACAGTTAACGTTCCAGGAAGCAACCAACGCACTTTTGATATAGTCGATACTTTCGATAATTTACCTTTACTTCCATATATTCGAAAATACCTAGAACGAAGACCAGAGGGTGCAAGTACTCGAAGATTGTTTTACAGCATGCGCAAAGGGTCTTGCGTTAATCAAGTCGTCGGCATTAATACTATGGCTCAATTTCCTTGCAAGATTGCGGAATATCTTGGACTTGAAGATCCAAAAAGCTATACAGGAAATGCTTTTCGGAGAACTTACATCGTGCTGTATGAACAGAAACAAAACATTAGTGTTCTTTAGAAAAAAAAAGCAATTATTAATTTATTAGTTTTGATAAAAAGTAAAAGGGCATCTACACAGTTAACACTAAATTTGTGTTTAGCTCATGGGTAAATAAGGCATAAAGAGACTGTCGAATTGCTTGGACTTCGCTGACATAACGTGTGTTAGTGTATCGTGGACATACCCACATTGACATTTATCAATCTTTCTTCATTATTAATTAATAACCTGCAGGTGCTCTCTCCTTAATTTGTAGGTTCGTTCGTTTCACAAAGAGATATATAAAGATATGGTGTCTGTCTAAGGCATGAAAACTCAAAAACCATTTAACCCATTCTAAGTAAAGTACTACTAGAGTAAAATCGGCATTTATGGAATAGTCGGGTAATATGGAATTTTTTATAATTTTAAAACGGGTGCATCCATCTCTAAGGTGATGATTATATTAGAATGCTTGTTAAAATTGTAGACTTCTGGAATATAATAAAACTGCCGCTATACTACACCAACGCCGAAAAACGTGAAGTTATGATTTCCACGCGTTTAAAGTGTGTGCACGGTCTCAGTTAAAATCATTGTGAATAAACTTTGTTGAAATAAAGTTGTGTGTGTAAATACATGGTGGTGTAAGCACCTGTCGCTCTTTGGAGATACTTAGAAATATTTTTTGAAGAAATCTTGCCGCTCTAAACACTCAGGCTTTTGTGCTATCACTGTAAACATAATTGGTATCCCATATATGGATGATTCTACAAAAATCGTGCTCTGGAGTGGGAATGCATATTTTTCAAACACAGACTGCAAATGAAGCATAGTTTTAGTTATAAGATTTAAAACGAACTGTTTTCTTTATGAAGCATTTGAGTTTATTGTATTTTTGTTGATTGTTTTAAAATTATAAGTATAGGAACTTTGTTTATATAAAACTTAAGTTAAGTAGTCTAAATAGATTTTGATTTAAATTGGAAAACCATTAAAAAACTCATTCCTCTGGTACTCATCCCTCTGGAATTTTGATGCAATAATTCCTAAAATTCGGGAAAATAAATGTTTCTTAGCTCACACCTAATTAGTTACATAAATTTAAAAAAACAAAATTATTTACTGTGCTGTACTGTTATTTAAAGGCAATGACCAAAAATGATATGCATATAGCCCACTTTTGGTAGAATCATCCATATGCCGACTTTACTACTTAAAGCGAAGGCTACTAATAGTGGATCAGACGATTAGCTTTTTGTAAGGGTGGGAGTTTGTAAAGTGGTGGAAGGGGGCAGTGTTGGACCCCACCGGGCAACCAAGCCTAGCGCTGGGATGTTAAATCATGCAAAATTACAATTTGAGAATTACTGATGGCAAACAGGTTAAGTGGTGTAAAAACGAGAAAAATTTAAAATCTTTTATTTTTTTTAACAAGATACCCGACTTGAATGCATTGTTACGTTTCCCTCTCTATACACAAAGCCTTGTAGTATACCTCGCAGTGAAAAATGTTTCATTACGTTAATAATAAGGGTCTCTTAAAAACGAGTGTCTCGTGTTAAACCTTAGATTCGGCCAAAAATGAGACAGTGAGCCAAAAATGAGTGGTTAAAAACGAGACACTGTGTTTTACTTATTTTACATACGATTACGAAATATTAGACATAAGGCTATGACAAACTGAAAGTGTTTTAAAACATGTTTGGAAGTGTTATACTAAAATTAAAATAAATCAGGTTAACCATACCAAATTCTAAAACGGATGAAAAAAGCAGATTTTGATTTAGATTTTGGGAAGTAAGGTAAACTAATTATTATTTACAAGGATTTTATAATTATATATTATTAACAGCGTATTTTTCGATTCGAGGTCGATAGAAAATCAATATTGCTCAGAAATACATCGTACTCTCAATTTCTGCCAGGGACGGTATCATTTTGTCAATAAAGTACCTCTCCTCAATAGCTGAAATAATAAAATAAAATGCTTTGCGCTTTAGATTTTTACTCTAACATTGCTCTCAAAAACTTTAATACCAGTATTTACTGAGACCTTAAAACTTAGCATTTTAGACCGGGTTTAAGTATCAAGTCTATAGACTTGATACCGACCGGTTTAAGTGTATTTTTTTAATACTCACAGGTCAAATAGCTGCAAAGATTTGGTTCACCCTAATATGCAATATGATAGTAAGCATTTCTCAGTGAGTTTAATCTCATATAAATTTAAATAAACTTTAGAAATAACGAAAAACCACATAAAAAATTTGTAACGAAATGTAATTTTTTGCAAATTTAGTCCGTGCAGTCGTAGGATTCCTGTTAAAAATACTCTCAAATTGCAGTACCACCAATGAGGGGTGGTTTAAAGTTCGAAAAACAGTAGAAATAATCCATGACTGATAAAAAAATTTATATACAAAAATTTTCAAAGCTAAATAATTCATAAGTAACTTAAACCTATATCTGTAAATGCATTACCGCAAGATATAGGCATTAAAATCCGTTTTCAATTACACATCCACCAAAACAATTGAACATCGGTTTAATCATCGCTAACTTGTCTAAAAAATTAACATATAAAATATAGCGGAGAGCTGACACTGACTAACACCGTTTTTATTTGACATTTCCTAGTGAAGTTCGGAGGTTTAAATATGGCTACCATTTTTAAACCAAAATATTATATTATTTTTATTTATTTCTAACCATTGTAGGGAAATAATGTCTTTGTTACAACGAAAAAAGATTACTCATATCGCAAGGTAATTTATGAACAATTTATATAAATATTAAAAACTATTACATTCACGGCAAAAATAAGTTAAACCTTCAACCAAAATCTAGACTTTGAATTGTAGCGCTTAGCACTGTAGACCCTTTAGTAAATACTGGTGTAAGAGTTTGTGCCATATTGTAAACTTGTTTCTTTTTAGTGTTAACGGCTAAGATAACATCGTTTTGTCTCGTTTTATAACTCGTTGGTGTCTCGTTTTTGCACTTTGCGGTGTCTCGTTTTTGCCCCTTTCTTCCACGACGTGCTATCTGGACAACAAGTAAAGATTTTTTTCTAATTTCCCGGCCGGATTTATTGTTTGAAAAAGGCGATATTTGCCGAGGTTCTAAGATTTTTAATGTAAAATGCATAGAGTCAAATGTCATCATTTTTATCAATGGTTAGGTTTACTGTTATTATTTGTGATAACTTTTAATTGTGTTAAAGTAATTTATAATATACTTTTTACAATTTTTTATTTTATTTTACTGGAAAAAATTTAATGTTTTTTTTTTTTTTAATTTTGAGCGTCTCGTTTTTGCACTTCACCACACACCTATTAAGAATTACGTTTCCAATGAAATTTAGTTTTTGTGGTTTCGGGGGACTGTAGCGGGAAGAAAAGGGGTTTATATTGTTAAAAAATACGTCATTCATTATGACGTTTGGATTGTATTTGTATTGTACAAATTTTAAAAGTTGATAATTTTTATAAACATAATTTTGAAATTATATTTTTGCTTCACTATTTTTTTGTTTTATGTTCTCGTACACACAATTTAAGTAGCTTAAGCAAATTACTAAATTTAGTTTTCGATACAATATACATAAGTAAATAAAGCGAAATTAGTCATCTAATCGTGACTTATTGGAATAAATAGTGTCAGGCAGTATTTTGACAGATTTACGTTGTAGGCTGACAGTTGATCTTTCAAAATTGACATACCACAGTCGAATTTAAAACTAAGTCGTTTATTTATTTATTATAGTTATATTTATTATAGTAAACAAAAATCTTTATGAAGATTAGCTCTCATATTCCAATGCAAAACCTATCAAAATAAGACCTGACGCTATTATTACATGGCTTTATTCCAATAAGTCCCTATTAGCTTGATTAAGGTACTTTAATATTGTAAATGCGGCACCAAATAAGGGATATTCACATTACACAATATTTATTTCCATTAAGGTTAGAGGTTTTTAAGCAAATATGCACAGTTATTATTATAATTTAAAAATATAATAAACAGTTATTTTTTATTTCAATTCCACTTTGTGCTTTACTGTTTGTAAATAAACTAAAATACATTTTTAGAAAAATTAAATATTGATTTTTTTAATCAAATTGTTTGGTTTAGCTGTTTGATAAGTGTAATTCGATTTGATCAAATTTTTCATTACTATTTTAAACCTTTATTCTAGGTTTCTCCACAAAAAACGCGTGCACTGAAAAGAGTTTTATGTGTAAAAAATGTTGGCAACTTTGTAACCGTTTACTGTAATTTTACACAGCCATAAAAACTAACACGTACCATTACAGGATTAGTAAAATTAAATGATATATTTTGTAAATGTTTTATTAACATTGTCCACTTCCAAAAATGCTGAAGAGTTTGGAAGACTTATAGGAACTATGATATAACTATATTATAGTAAAAAAATTAAATACACCAAAATTTTAATTTATTTTCCTCCCCTGTAAATGTAAAGTTATGTAAAAGTAACATTGGTCACTTCCAGGAACGCTAGATAGCTGAACATTCGAAGGCTGATAGGAACTATGATAAAATCATAGGAAAACTACTACTTTAAAACTAATATTATCCAAATCCTTTAAAAAAGGAGTGAAATCATAACAAAAACATTTCATGTAAAAAAAAGCCAAGTACGCGAAAGTGGAATTCCGTAAAAAGAATTGAGATAAAGGTAAAGACAAGTTCTCCAATACAAATTTCAAAATGAAAGGTTCTTACTGGTTTCGAGATGTTTTTCTAAACTTGGCTATTACGGCTGCAAGAGACTCTTAGGCATAGTGCTAAATTAAACATAATGAAGTTTGGCTGGAATAGCAGAGTTTAAAAAAACATTTCGAAACTAGTAAGAAACTTTCATTTTTAAATTTGGAGTATTGGAGAACTTGGCTTTACTTTTATCTCAATTATATTTACGGAATACCACTTTCGCGTATTTGGCTTTTTTTACATGAAATGTTTTTATGATAAAATATTTCTCCATTTACTATTTTTTTTGTAATGTCCCAATTATCTTAATTGATTGTTTTTGGACTTACACTGATTGGCTTCTGAACCCTTCATATTATGGAAAATTAGCAAACATTTTTTCAATGTGTGCCCCTGATATGTAATTATGCGTTTTTCCTACCAGAATTATCAATCGAACTTTACTTACTTTGCGTTAAATTAGCAAACTATAGCCTTTTAAAAATGCAATAAAAAAAATATTTTTTTCTAAAATGATTTTGAGTATAAATTACCATATTTTGGAAGAAAATTGTATGATATAATTCTGTAGGCTGTATATGGTGACGATCGGCGGAGATTTTTTTAAACATACTTTAAATCAAATCACGAACTATAAATTATTTATAACAAATTTTCTTTGGTTAAACTGCAATCTACCTACCACTAAAATATTTTCTTTTTAAGTGCAATGAAGGATGCTGTTGTTCGAAAATGCAGCTGCTTGTCTGAATACGTGGTAAACACATGTGTGAATATTAAAGTAGAGGAACAACTATCCCTTTCTAAAAGACTTTTTTTTGTCGCTCATCGATCGGGAACGTCTGGCATGTGGACATCTGGCTTTGAATGGGGTGCACGCTTAGGGAACGAATACCATACATAACAGTATACAAACAGAAGTTGTAAAGTTAAAAACAAGTGAAATAATAGGTACATTTACAGTGAAGAGAACGATATAAAAAACAGGCACACATTAAAATTGTTATTGCTAGTCCACATTTCAGTTTTTAAGCGAAATGAGAAGAACAAGTTATATTACAAAAGCTTGTCTAAGTATATCCTTTAAAAATTAAGGATTGTGATCCGTTGTTTGGTTAGTTATGAAATACAGTTTACCAATTTTGTGATAATAGTGTGGAGTTCCATTTTCGGCTCTTTTAGGGGGCTTTGAGTACAAAATGGTAATAACTGTATTTTGCTATGATGACCCGTCTCCCGTTGATGAAATTTTTGAGAAGCCTGCATTTTATTTTTTAACATTTGATTTGATTGAAATTCTTCTTTCGTATTTTTTTAATAAGAAATCCAACTGTCAAACTGAACTTTACCTTTCAAACCGTTATTTTATACCATTTATGAAATCAGTGTGAATTTTTTTTTCAAATGGCGTATATCCGACAATTTTTGAAATATTTTTATATTTTTATTACTTTTTATTTCAAATTTGTTATTGAGGCTTACCAAAACAAATTAAAATATAAAAAATACATAATATTAAAAATAATCAAAATATAACAGAAATACAAATTCTAAAATACTGTCATACGTGTGATTACACATTTTAAAAGAAATTTGACACTGATTTCATATAGCGTGTAAAAATCTGGTTTTTCCATAAAAATACCAACTTTGTACATTAAACTTACTTACTTACTATAAATAAAAAAGTTATAGCATAAAACAATTCAAAAAGCCTTTGCCACTAGGAGATTGATTGGATAATTACATTTTTTTTATCTCCTCAAGAGGTACCTACAACAAAAGGGTTAAAACTGGGATATGACTGTTCAAATCTTGTAAAAAATATTTTTCATCTTCTGACGAATTGTACTACTATTAAAAGTCTTGTTAAACATTTATTTTTCCTTAAATCTTGATTCTTTCACTATAAAATGTACTACTTGTACTTTGTTGCCTCGGAATGTGTACTAGTCTTATATAAATTTCATGCTCAAACTTTACTTCTTTGTTTTTAAGCAACATCCTATTATAATTTAGGTATTACTAAAGGCTATAAAGTAAATAACAATAAATAATATTAAATCAACCTTATTTTCATAATTACATATCGTCATTGCAAAAAAAAAATTACCGCCTTTTTAAATTGTAAAATATCTTTTGGTACGTGTAATATTTGACACCTATTTTAACTATTGTTCTCCTGTTTAATGTTCAATGTTTTTAAAAATTCTACTTCCGTTTTAAATTGGAAATCAAATGAGTAAATGTCAAATTTCAACCGGGAGATTTTTATTCTAAAAAGTGTTTTGATCTAAAAATGTTTGAGGTTCATACAAATATATGAGACTTTTATATTTTATTGTATATTTAACTTATATTTTAGGTAGTGTTTAAAGATATATAAAAAAAACTTTTTTAAAAACTTTTTGAAGTGTAATCTTCTTTAGGCGCGTTTAGCAGTTTTTGTAGGTAGTGAATTGAACTGAGCCATCAGGCTCGGATATGTAACGCTCATTCGGGTGAAATAGGCTTGAGTCGACTAACTGTGAGAAACATTCAGCGAGCGATATGATGATGCAGATGAAGGCCAGTACACAGAAGAATTCGGTTCGGTCCGCTTTGCAGAATATGTTATAGGCCAGTATTGTTAATTTCGCCTTGTTAAAGTTTACACTTCTGCCGTGTGGTCTTAAGCACACACAATAATTTTTATTAATAAAATAAATTTCAGTTTTATTACAAATATTATTATTGATAAATTAACGTTATTCGACATTAATTAATTAGTTACCTACTGTTTTCGTAAGGATAGTTATTATACAATATGAATAAAATGCCAGCTATCTTGTAAAAACTTCGGAAAGAACCAGCTTCTACATAATGTTATACCAAGACAAGAGTTAAATTATAAATCATTAAATCTACCAAAGGTCAGTTCTTCTACTCGGGCAAACACGACCTACCAGGGGTGACGACTGAGGCTATTTGATTAGGTAGTTGACCCGTTGTCCAGTTCCGACAACTACTTTGCACGACAAAGTCTCTACAGACGGCCATTGTTCCATGACTTTTCTTCACTTTGTCCTAACATGGCATAGTTCAAAATCTTTTGAATTTTTAAAATGCAGATTTAAAGTAAATTGTTTTTATTGTATCCTTTTTATAAGATGTATCCTTTTTTAAATAGATGCAATCTTTATCAAAAGCATGTCTTACTGCCTGATTTAAATTTTTGTTTTGCATTACTATTTATTTATTTTTTAATATAGTCATTTTGCGATTGAGTTGTGTGCTTTTAAGTGTGCCATTTGATTTTTTTTGCTCGCAGTTAAGTATGCAATATTGTTTGTTAGCTTTATGTGATGTGCCACGCCTGTAGGTAAGCTATACAGAACGAAAAATGTACGCAATAGCAATCAATTTTACATTTATTTTCTACCAATAAACGGAAAACATTGATTCAATGAACACAAATAATAATATTATAACATTTACTATATTAATGTGCATATTAAATCAACGTATTTATTGGCTAAACATAAATTAATGTATCTGTACATTTTGTTTTTTCTGTGTAGTAGGTCCAAAAGTTAATATTTTCTACTACGAAGTAGGTTAAAATTTTTTTATATTTTTTTAATTCTCCTGTTTTTTATTTATGGTGTTATGAAAACGTGTATTATTTTGAAAAGGACTATAAAGTAATTAAAACAAAACTATCTATAGAAGATAAAAACTGGTTGGCACTTAAAAAAAAAATTGGAATTTATCCCCTCCTAGCTTATAACGTGCACGTAAGGTTCATGCATGCCCTTTAAAAAGCCTCTAAATATAACTAAAAAATCACCTCTGATTCTATACACAAATTTTTACCATAACAACACAAGCACATAAAGAAAAAGTTGTGATATTTAAACATATGTCTTTTGGCTCGCTAAAATTAAATCCAAGGTAAAAATGGGCCCAGCACCCCAGGATTTCTCAGGTCGTATGGTGGGTTAGGGGTAGATTGGGTGGTTGAAATTGAAGAGTATAACTTCTATAGGGTTCAAGTGCCAAAATCCTAAAGTTGAGAAAATCAACAAAAACACTTTAAACTATTAATAAAACCACTGACATATATTTTTTATTAAGTTTTATTTTTTTATCGGTCAAAATCGAAAAGCACTTATCCGTTTCAGATGCATTGGGGTTGGCACTTACGGCCGTTTTCAAGCAAAATCTAGATTTTTGAATATATGGCACTAGACCCTTTAGAAGTTATACTCTTCAATTAGTTTTTATCGCTATTACCAATTTTAGTACACTAATATATATTGCTCAAAATTGAAGTGAGCCACTCGATCTTTTCGGAAATTTTTTAAATGAATTTATTTCGAAACCAAACGGACAATTCTTAAAGAAAATTTGTTTAGTTTTCTTGTGGTCATGCGCTTAACAAGTCGCTTCACAGAGTAGCTAAAACGCAAGTGTAACAAAAGTGCGAAAGTTTGCACAGCTTCGATTCCCCGTACAATTATTTTAAAAAAATTGAGTGGTCTTAAATAAT
Source organism: Aspidapion aeneum (assembly GCA_963576565.1). Classification (NCBI taxonomy): domain Eukaryota; kingdom Metazoa; phylum Arthropoda; class Insecta; order Coleoptera; family Brentidae; genus Aspidapion; species Aspidapion aeneum. Next base: position 58,251,581 of record OY755045.1, read on the forward strand.
GAGTATATGATCCATATAGAGTGGCAACCGGCAAGCATTGCAACATTGAGGGGTAGACGGCGCTGATATCAATTCCTCTAATACGCAATATTCACGAACTACTAGTAGGATTTACTTGAAATTGTGAGTTCCGAGGTTCATGCCCATTGTATACGTGCCATTAGATCATAGTACTTGCCTCTGACTAGACGAATTTATTTCAGCGCCATCTGCCCCTCAATATGGCAAAGCTTGCCGGTTGCCACTCTATATGGATCATATACTCATTGTCTTAAATGACAGTAAGCTAAATCCAAAAAAAGTTATTTTTCATTTTTTCAAATTTGTCTTTAGTTTTCGAGATATGATTTTTTTTTCTGTAAAATTGTTTGATGTTTCTACTCGATTTGACCTATAGCAATCAAACTTGCTAAGAGGTTAGCTAGTGATATACAGGGTTCAACATCTGGCTAGCCTCTTGACAAATTTGGTGGCTATAGGTGGTCAATCTGAGTAGAAACGTCAAATGAAAAATCAGAAAAAGTACAATTTTATAGGAAAAAAAATATTTCGGAAATCAAAGAAAAATTTGAAAAAATTAAAAATCATTTTTTTGTGCCCTTAGATGACTGTTATTAAAATTTTTTTTGAAAACTATCGCACGGAAAATGGGGGCTTTGCAAACTTTCGCACTTTTTTTTGGAAATTGTTTAGTTCTACTAGTACTAATTTAGTTAAATAATAAATTTATTTTAAATACATGGATCTATGACAGATTTGATACCTTCCTAGCTACCCTATTTACACACTTCAAGTGAAGCTATGATAACCAGCCTTGAAAACATTTTTTTGTAAATATCTCATAAACTGAAGCTCCTACGAAGTTTTAGCTTATAACACAAATTATTGAGTCGAATGTAGTCTACTATATTCCGAAAACCTTATATTGATGCGATGCTCCTGTCATTAGCATTAATTGATCTTGAACAAAATCTAATCAGTTTGTTAGTGTCGAACACTAACTTTTCCTGAAAATTTTATGAAAATCGGTTCAGCGGTTTACGAGCTATCGTGTTACGGACATAAAAAAATACACACACACACACACAGACAGACATTACGACGATATTGCTAGGATAGGTCAAAATACACCCAAATAACACATTTTCGGCGTTATCTAAAAAAACAAAAAAATTTCGTCGAAAACAATACCTTCTATAGCCATTGCTGTGCGGGCTTGGAAGGAAAAATTCAAAAAAATGGCTTGGCTCACTTCAAGTTTTGAGCAGTTTATTTTTTTGCCTCCGAGACTTTATCGAATCAATTTTAAGGGGTCAAAATATATAGATTTACATTGGAGTGCCTGTGTATTTCCAAAGCCGCATTTGACACGACGCGACGCGTTCAACAAATGATCCGTTGTGTAATTTTTCAAATGGCTCGATTATATATTTGTTTTAATTTTGGTGATCAACATCAATAAAGACGGCTATTCAAAAAAGAATCGATTAGCCTGTACAATGCACGTTTAAAAGTTCAATAGGAACATACCTAATACACGTTTTTCATAATACATATTTTTATCGAAGGTGAAAAATAAAAATAATTAAGTGTCTACGAAAAATGTATTCTACTTAAATTTAAAATTTTAATAAAATTTTAACTTATGTGGACTATGCTTTACTCAAAAGCTAACAAAATCACAATCACAAACGCAAATTTTTGTATTTTTGCTTTTGACATTTTCTAGGAATCACATTTCGTGCCGGATCTCTAGAAGATTGCGCCTCTTTAAAAACGTTTAATCATGATATGGTGAGGTACGCATGTGCCAAGTGCCCCAAGGTTTATCAACAAAAGAAGACCCTAGTTCGACATTTGACCTACGATTGCGGATTGGATCCCTCCTTTGCTTGTCAGATGTGCTCTAAGAAGTTCAGGCACGGGTACAGCTTGTTGAAACATCTGCGCCATACACACTCCGTCTTTATTCAGAGATTACGTAATATCAGACCAAAAATAAGGGACTTTGAGCAGGAAGAACTGGATTAAATTTTTACAAACAGCTTCGCAAAAACGTGCTAACTTCTCAACCAAAAAATTATACAGGATATGCCTGTACACATGTATAATTTACATACTCAAACAAAGGCTCCTCTTCATTTGTATATGACAATTTTAAGCAGGTTGTATATTTGTTTCTTTCCGACTTAACCATACCTACATACCTCTTCAGGGTGTCCCATAGTTATTTACCTTAGTTCAAAGGTTAATAATAACCGAGACACAGGAAATTAAATAGGTAAACCAAGATATTATTTATTTTCTATTTTCTTCAGTTAACACAGCTTGTTTTATTAGAGGTTTCAAGAAAAAAAATATACATTTTTTAAATTTGCTTTTTTTGTATTCTACACAATATCCCTGATTAATAAAACACGATTTTAGAATCTTCTATGTGGAATTGATTGTACAGTCGCTTGATATATAAATTACATTATGTACATAAGTAATTTTTATTAATAAAAATAAAAACAATTTATAAAATCAATAATTTAATTTTAAAAAACATTTTCGCCCCTACAAAAAGGCCAGGGGGAAGCAGAACACCCCTGGTAGGTCCTAGCTGTCCTCTGGCAACAACACTTAAACTATCATTATCGTGAATATCACCAAAAATGAAAGTTGCAATAAAAAAAATATACATTTTCTTAAGGACATGAATCTAGTTAAACATATTATAAATTTTATGTATAGTTACGTGTAAAGTCGACAAAAAATTAAAATACTTTTAAAAAAATGCATAAATCAATCAGATTTTTTAAATGAGGCGTAATTTAGTGAACAGTATGCAAAGAATAGGGCATTTATGGTAAGCAAAATTTTGTAGTTTACAAGGAACTAGAAATTTATCTGGATATGTTCACTATTGTAGAACAAACGCAAGTTTTTTATGTTGTTTCCTGAATTAGGACTGAGTGTAAAATTTTATAGTTTTTTTACAAGCCTTATTGAAACAACGGAATTTAATTTGACGTTAAGCGTACTTCTACTTCATAAACGATAGAACGGTATTTGTTTAAGTGTATCAACTTTTTATATATTACAGAAAATTAAAAATGTATTTTTAATTTCTTTATTTTATCTACTTCCAAGGGTGTCAATTTAAATCCCAGGCATGACAAATTGTAAATTGATGGTATTTTGTTTCTGATATTCACGACAATGATAGTTTAAGTGTTGTTGCCAGAGGGCAGCTAGGACCTCCGAGGGGGTTCTGCCTCCCCATGGCCTTTTTGTAAAAGCCAAAAATTGTTTTTAGAATTAGATTATTGATTTTAAAAATTTGTTTTTATTTTTATTAATAAAAAATACATTATGACCATAATAGGCAAATTATATTTCCACATAGAAGATTTTAAAAGCGTGTTTTAATAGTCAAGAACATTGTGTAAATGATAAAAAAGCAAATTTAAAAAATGTATATTTTTTTCTCTTGAAACCTCGAATAAAACAAGCTTTGATAAATTAATACTTTCACTTAAGTAATGTAGCTTACAGTTTCTAACTAATTTTAACACTTAACAGCTTATTTTAAAGATTGCCATAATTAATCTGCCTATCGCATACAATACATTATACAAATTGTCATTTCTGTAAAATATTATTTCGGTTTTTTTTTATGATTGGGAAGTTAGAATATTAAGTAGATTAGAGGTAGCGTTTTTCTAAACCTAGGCAAATTGTATTCAGCTACAGAAAAGCACTAATGCATATTTTTTTCTAACTGGGGCACCATTCGAAAAGAAAGAAAAAACGATAGTAGGTTATAATATACACAAAGTTATTTTTGTGTCCTACCCACTCGTTTCTCTAAAAGCATTGAATGCATTAAAATAATTTTGGTTTTTTCGTGATCAAAAATCAATGATAAAAAAATTACAAAAAAAATTTAGGACGCCTATGCTGTTTCTGATTTATTTATCGTTAAGGTTCAAAAAATAAAAATATGATGTATAAAAAAATACTAAAGTTATAATATATATTATTATTTTCTAATATTTTGAACTATAGCGTGTCTCATTTTGAATTACTTTAAAAATATTTAAAACTCTCCTGTGTTACCATTTTTAAGGGCTCAAAAAAAAAAGGCACAGGTGAAAATTGCTTTCTTGTTTCTTATAAAAAATCTTTGAAAATGGGACACGCTTTACAGTGTGGCCCGCGACATCTCGTATTTTGTTCGATTGTACGACTAAAACTCGTATATTTTTCAGCCCAGCAAAAAAAAAACGAGCTTTTCTGCCTGTACAGATGTTAGATGTATATTTTAAAGTTTTTTTAGTCTGTATAGGTTACCAAAGTTAATTTTACCAAAGCTAAACTTTTCCTAAAAATAAAACCAAAACATTTATTTTGTGTCATATGTTTAAATTTATGATATAAACTTCACACACGTTTTACTTTTATTCGACTAATTTAAGTAAATCATTTTTATTTTATTATGTCTAACATAATAAATAATATTAGGGTGTTTTTTAGTCCGCACATTTTTCACTACAATAGTGGTTATCTGTTATGATTACCTTTATATCACATTTGTATATTTTTAAGTTTTTTTTTTGCCTGTATAATGTACCAATGTTAATTTTACCAAAGCTAAAGTTTTTCCAAAAATAAAACCAAAATATTAAATTTATTTATTTTGTGCCATATGTTTAAATTTATGACATAAACATCATATGTTTTACTTTTATTCGACTAATTTGAGTAAGTAATAACCTTTTTATTTCATTAGATAGTTTAAGTTGTGCTACGTATTTTTACGTAAGCATGAGATTTGACAGTTACGCAAGCGCACTTCGTCACACCGTCGTCAAGGTCACGTTAGGAGCTTACGTATTTACGTTAGCTTACGGCAGTCTGCGGGCACCTTAACGTTACCAAAGAATAGAATTGGTTGATTGACCGATCGAAAAATGAGGCCTACACGATAATTTCCGCTTCCAGTACAAACGATTCTTTGCAAATATATTCCTACTGTAGTTGAAAAGACAAAAAACAAAATTGTAACATCAAAAAAACACAGTGCCGAATTCCATATTCTCTGCTATTAGTAGACTTGTTATGGTAACGTAAAAACATTCAACTTAAACTCAAATTTGGAACAAAACGTAGAGCGCTTAACGTGCAGTTTTACGTAAAAATACGTAGCACAACTTAAACTTTCTATTATGTCTAACATAATATATAATATTAGGGTGTTTGTTAGTCCGCACATTTTTCACTACAATAGTGGTTATCTGTGATGATTATTTGACACTCATATTTGTATATTTTTAAGTTTTTTTAGCCTGTATAATGTACCAAAGTTAATTTTACCAAAGCTAAACTTTTCCTAAAAATAAAACCAAAACATTAATTTATTTTCTGCCATATATTTAAATTTATGACATAAACATCACATGTTTTACTTATATTCAACTAATTTAAGTTCTATTATATCTAACATAATATCGTCCCCTTAGTGCAACAACTAGATAACTTGAAATTGATAGTGTTGAGAAAATCTCAAGATGTCTTTTTATAAAATGTGCATTTTCGGAGTTATCTATTTCTTGTCACTCTTTAAGTCTTTAAACAAATTTGGTTGCTCGTACAAGATATGTAGATGTTGCAAAAAAGAAAAGATGAAAAATAGGTCAGCTTTAACTAGATACCTCAAAATGCATAAATTTCGAATTATCTAGTTGTTGCACTAATGCGGCGATATAATATAATATTAGGGTGTTTTTGTTCGCATATTTTTCACTACAATAGTGGTTAACTGTTATGACTATTTGACATTTAGATTTCCAACTAACAAACTTAAATCGTACTCCAAATTTATACTATTTTTCTGTGTTGAACATTTGCCGTTTTTTACCAGTTTTGCTTGAAAATTAATGATAATAAAAACACCAAATTTGATGTTAGTTCTCTCTGTAATTATAGTCACAATCATAATAAAATTGGTATTTACAACAGCGTGTTTTTGGTTTTGGTTAACTGAGTGGTTAATAACGATAAAAACATTTTATTTTATGTTAAACTTATATCTATTTTTTTTTGTTTTTAAATTATAAAAAAATATTTTTAGAAGAAATATAATTTTAAACTTGTCAAAACACTCACAAAAATAATTACAAATGTTTAAAATATAATAAAGAAATATGAATTTTGAAAGAAATTTAAGTTTTAGTTAAAAATCTCAATGTTAATTAACCATAACAACTCATATAAAATTAGCGCTAAAGCTCCGTAGATAACCACGTCCGTTATAAAATACAACGGCGTTACAGGTCGTTAACACGCTGACTCAAAATAACCATCACCACGATTTTGGAGATAAAGGTGACTGACCAAAGACATCATATTGGATTGAAGCGCAGGACGCGTCAGGCAACATTCATATTTTTTAGAGAGAAATTCCAAGAGATAAATTATGATATATTTTATTATTTCGATTAATAAGTCCTGCACTTTAGTTGCCGTTAAGCTTAGGAATTACGTTTAGAGGGTCAATGCTATTGTGTCTGATTTTGATCTTACTTTTAAATTATGTACGTAAAAACATAGATTAGTTCTAATTGAAATACTTCTGTTATAATAGCTTGATTACCTATCGGATTTTTGAAAATAACCTTCAGTTTTAAATACGTACGTAGTACTCTTTGGGTATAACTTTTTTTTGCATGAATGGTTTAGCTTTAAGAATATTTTGCTTTCCTTTGTTTAGTGCCATATTTTTGTAGTGTAAAAAGTAGCATTTAAAAAATATATAGGTTTTAAAATTTTAAAGTTTTTCAATTTACGAAAACTGTTTTTAAATGACAAAACAGCATATAAAAAAACACAAAGTAGCCATTTCCCTAACAAGTGCAGAAAATCGACTTTTTCGCTCGCAAATTCAGTTGACAGAACGATTTGTAGCGAGTTCTGTCAAGCATTTTAGTACGGAAAAATAGGTTTCTGCAAGGATTAGAAATAATTGTTTTTCTGCAAGCGTCAAAAAAATATAAAATAATTGAATAAACCAAAACACATCAACACATCACGAAACTTGCCCAAATAATGTTGTGTTTTAACGAAATATAACATCTTACCTTTACAGTATAGCAACCAAGACATTTCACAGCAAATCTATACTGTTTTTTTTTTAGATTTTACATTTATGTGTGGAAAATTTTTCCCACACTAGTACGGCAAAATAAAATATTCTGCACTAAAAACAGTGTGGAAAATCACATTTTCCAGGCGCTTGTAGAAAAAAAATAATTTTTAACACTATTCTTAAGGAGTGTATTTATTTGACCAATCAAAGCGAAATAATTTGTTCAAATTGATTTGTACATAGTCACAAAACGTACCGGATAAAATTCAGAACTAAGCGCTCTGGTTCGATATCTTGAACCACTTAAGCGAATGATAGCGAATGTGGACGACAGTATTCGTTCGTCATATGAGAGTCAAAATCATGGAGGTGGAGAATTTTAGTTGAAGAGGATTTTCTTAGTTAAAGCTGTAGTAAATTACAGTCTTCAAATTATTTTCAGATTGTTATACTTAAAACTCATCTCCCCAATTCACAATCATTTTAATTAAATACGTCCCTGATCTAATTTTGTTCTCTTTATACTCGAAAAATCGTTTGGAGAACGCGTCCATAACTCAATTAGAAGTTGAAATGGGCACAAAACAAAATTAAAATCAATTAAATTTAGCAATCTATATTTTAAACTCTAATTAAAATCAGTGGGGTTTATGAATTTCGACACATACAATAAATTTTAAGTAACCGTTAATTTTACTTATCAAGAAAGTTGTCCGACCAGACAGTCATCATTTGTGGAACAAATACATAAAATATTAAAATATTTTTTTATTGATGGTGCTGTACTAGGTCCTTCCATGGCAACTTCGAAACGGTTGGTAAGTATTAAATTAAGGCCGTAAGCAAATTTTATTTTGATATACAAGTAGCGTTCACCAATTCAGCATCATTTGGAGAATGCTGTTGTATAATGTTTTTAGGTTAAAACTATAAATTTTTGTCATTGTTATAATAAAAAAATCAAGGCGGCTAACACAATCTCAAAATTTTTTTTTTTACATTATAACGCAAATAATCAAAGATAATAATGGCGGAAATGTCATGAATAAAGTGTAATTTGATTTATAAAGATGTCTTACTTTAATAAAAGTGCAAAATAATCAATTTTATTATTTCGGGCACAAAATAGTCAATTGGGGAACGCTAATAACTATACAGTTAAAGCCAAATATATAAAGAAATAAAATAAATAATTTGGCTAACTGCGAAACTTAAAAAAAAATATGTTAAATTTTCAAGACGAAAATAAAGTGCTTTATAAAATTCGCAACAAAAATGTACCCCAAAATTACATCTGAACACACTGAGTAATTTCTCTCACTAATTATCACAATCCGTATTAAATTTTACTAAATTAATGGAATTAAAATACTTTTGCAGAAAGTTTAGTATTACTTGTAAAGTTTTAAACGTTTTTTTTGCGAACTCTATTATTTTGCTTTATGCTCTTTTAATAATTTGTAAAATGAAATTTTAGACCTCGATGATTTTGACCCATGAATACTTACATCCCTTTAGAATAGTTTAAGGAGGTTACTTCCCATGTTTAATCAAAATTTTTAGCAAAATCACATACATGCGTGGATTGTGGAAAAGGATATAGCAACAGGAAGTCATTATGGAGTCACCGAAATTCGATTTGTGCTAAGGGTGCGAGTTACCCATGTGAACACTGTCATTACGTTGCTAGGAAAAAAGACCATTTGAAAGTTCACAAGAAACGTAAGCACACTACGCCAGCAAAGAAACCGAACTAATGAATGGATCCAGTCGCGGATCTAGGCTAGAAAAATGGGGGGGGGGGGTCAAATAAAATTATAGTGTCTGTATAATTTCCTTATAAATTAATGTGCCAAACTGATTTTAATGAAATAAAGGGCGTTATAGTAAGGATTGATTGTTTTTTCTATTATCCAAATTTGCCATCGTTTTAAAAATTTTTTTTAATTATAAAAGCGTTTCTCACCGAGATATGTCATGTTGAAATGGGTTTAGTTTTTCCGGAAATATAAATTTTTGTTTCGACCAATTATTTACAAATTATACGATTGCTAATATAATTGCCAGGCTAGTTCTGTATTCCATTACCTTTTGTATAAATTAATTATTACTGAGCTGATTTCAATGAAATAAAAAACATCTTGGTGAAAATCAATTTTCATAGCCCCCCTGCCTCCTTTATCCGATCTGATTTAGTCCACCATTTTGGGTTTTAAAACGGCGGAAAATTTTATTACTTAGTGATTTTTGAAAAGCGATTGATTATACTTTTTATTTAATTAAAATCGGTTCAGTAATAATAAATTTATAACAAAACGAATGCAGACAGAATAAGCAACGCTATCGTATAGGCTGTAAAAACATCTTTAGTAAAATAATGGGGGAAAGAGAAATTTTTGATTCCGGAACTACTCGATCAATTTTTATTCTTTGTATTTCTTTGCGAGCGGCGGAACCGTGGTTTGCTACAAATTTAAAAAAGTTTGAAGTTTTTTAGAAAAGCGATCCGCTTTGAAGGGTCTAGTGATATATTAAGACGATGACAGGTAGGGGAAAAGTATCTGGGCGCTTCTGCAACCCCCCCCACCCCACCGGATGCACCACTTGTTAAGATATTGTCCCGTTTTAAACATGCAAATAGAAAATCATGGAGCAAAAATACAACTTCGCAAAAAATTATTATAAAAATTTCCAAATAACATTTTAGTTTGTCTTTGTACAAGAAAGGGCTAACTTTTTCCCATAAAAAGATTATTACATAATATCTGAATGCTCCCTGAAGAAACTTTAGTTTTTGTATATATTTTTGTGTAAAATGCTTTTTTATAAAAAAATTTATAAAGAATTCAACTGTCAAATTGAATTTTCTTTGTGGCTTTTCGCACGGGCGCACCCATAGCGGGGGATCTCGAGGCCCGTGCCTCCCCAAAGCCTAAGATTTTCATATCGATGGTTAAGCGCACAAATGTGTTTAAGTGATTTGTTTTTTGCATATGGACTTTTGAATGATAAACTACTAATCAAATACCGAATTTTCATGTGCACTCATTATGCTTAGTCCAAAAGAAGAATTTGCTACTTATATCAAGTATGTTTTTGTATCTATCTAAATCTCATAAATGTGTTAACTGTGTATTTTTATTTACAGTCAAAGTTTATTTTTCCATGACTGAAAAATTATTGATTTTGCACTTACATAATTTCGTCGTTGATCTTACAAACTGACGTAACTCATTTATTGTAATTTTACAAGAGAGCAATTTCAAGTTTTTAGGTTTTTTAGAAAATATGAATGTTTTGAAATACGATAAAGGTATAAATCGTACTGCTTTAAAACCTATAGCATTTGAGTTACGACACTTTGTCAGATGAAAGAACGACACAAATAAGGTAGTATTTTGGTATTATCTCAAAACGGAATTTTTTTGAGATACGTCAGTTTGTCAGATCAAAGACGATTTGTGCGCTTAACCATCGATATATAAAAAGATGAAATATCATAAAATACGACATCATGAGGCCTCAGGTTCCCCCCAGATGCCTCGGGCCCCCAAGGCTTATTTCTGGGTGCGCCACTGCTTTTCGTTCGTTATAAAAATTGTTATTTTTTTTATAAAATGTCACTTTTATTTCTCTATATTCTTTGTAATTTTTATATTTTTTGTTTTTATTATATATTTAAATTTCTTTACTGAGTGTAGAAAATTCTAATATGATCAATTTAAGAAATTAATTAAAAATAAAGAGGTAATTAAAAAATTAAATTATAAAAAAATATAAAAAATAATATATTGAGATTCTGATAGATATGCAATTTTAAACGAAATTTTGCGCTGACTTAAGAAAAATACCAACCTTATATATCGTCGCTGAAAAGGTAAAAGGGCGAATGCGACATTTTTGTCATATTGGAGTTATGTCCAGTTATGTAAGATTTATTGGTAACTATGAACTGACAAAGACGCGAACATCCGTATGTAGCCGTTTGGAGTCTACAGCAATATCGTCTACAGGCGAAAGCAACATTATTTATATTATAGGATCAGACAAAAGGGCGCACATACACAAAATGGAGTTTCGCCTATCTTGTGGCTTACGCCCCTTTGTCAGTGACGATATTATCTGAAATACTAAATGTTACAAATAAAATTCAATTTGAAAGTTAAATTATTAAAAAAAAAACTATTAAAAAGCAGTTAACACCAAAATGAAACTTCAATGCAACGCGAAAATTTCTGGAAATAAATAATTTTTTGAGTAAAAATTTTTAAAAAGTCATTTTGTTGTTCATTTTGTAAAAAATTGTGGCTTAGGCAATCGTTTTTTACCAGAACCAAAGATTATAAACTTTATATTAAGGAGGGGGGCTCTGTCCCCCTTCTGGATCCGCCACCGCTGGCAAGTGGGGCCAGTTTTTTTTTATTTCCCCTTTAAATTCATAAAACCCATCAAAACATCGATTTGGGACACCATATTTGTTAAAAGTAATCCAAAATGACTACTTTGCTAAAAAACTGATTATCCCTCTTTGCAAAGTTTAAATTTCAGAAGAGGTTATATGGTTATCGAGCCACGGGAGGTTCAAAAGTTTGCATTTTGGTGGAAGGCGTCTACAACTTTTTTACTAATAAAAATTTCATTTTGGTACAAATTACTTTTTATAGCTTTTTCTTTCTAGAAAATTTTACATCCGTCAATTCTAGTAAATTAGATAATCCAAATTAGGAAGCCTGATCCTTTTTTGAAATACGACACTGTCGAAGGCTGACATTTCCATTAATTTTCTTGTCAGCCTATATTTTTTGTTTTCAAAATAGTCATAATTTTAGATCTGTCAGCCTTTGAAATTTTCCATTTAAAGTAGGATCAGGCTTGATAATTTAAGAGGGCTGTAGATAATTTTATTTTGACAACTAACCTTGGAAACTTTCAAATTGATCGGACATAGGTAAAAAAAATAAGAAAAATTTACTAAAAATAAAAAAATTATAAATATAAAAAGGTCAGCTCTCTAGCAGTTTTGGAAGTGGGCAATGTTTTTAACATAACTTTACTTATATGGTGGAGAAAAGTAAATTCAAGTTTTAATGTTTTTCAATTCCTGTCAACCTGCCAAAGCTCAGCTCTGTAGTGGAAAGTTTCTGGAAGTGGACAATGTTACTTTTACAGAGCTTTACATGTATAGAGGAGAAGAGTTAACTAAAATTTGGGTTTTTTTTCAAGGGTTTGGTCATAATTTCTATAAGTCTGCCAAATTTCAGCATGTCTGGAAGTACAGTGGAATTTTGATAATCTCTACATTTGACGTTTTTTAAAATTCGGTCACTACTTGCGCAAATGATTTATGGAATACATTGAAACTTGGGGGAGGATTGTTAACTCTATCAAGGTCTACGACTGTGCAAAGTTGAAGTTTCGTATCTCATTCCGCGGTAGAGTTATAAATAGGTCAAAAGGTGGTACAGCATAGTGCGCGAACTTGGCGAAGCACTGCCGTGCCCCAGATATAATATAACTATGCTGTGATAACTATTTTTCCTGATAATATAAAGATCATTATTTGCCTTTCGCGAACAGTAACTGCTTTTATCTTTTTTGTTCTAGGGTAAATTTTTAAAGCCGGCATGTAGAGGTAGGTTTATTAACCGGACAATTTTTTTTTTAATATAACTTTTGAACTATATAATCGATTTTAATGGGACAAACTGCACTTGGCAGATAATTAATCAGAGTTTTAAGCAAGTATAAAAGGCAACTTCATAGGGGTATAGTCAACCACGGACACCGGTGTTTCGGAAAAAGGCATTTCCATCCTCAGCGTGGCTTGCCTGACACAAAGTAGAACAAACTGTTTACAAGATACAAGGTAAATCAAAAAGAATGGAAAAATAGGTGAACCCTATTTTTCATTCTACTTGCTTAACTCATTGTTGTCGGTTCCTGAACCGATACCGTGGAGACGGTGATAGCATGGTCTGGTTGAACTGTGACGATAAGTCTTTCTACCTTATAGACCGGTGGACGTTTTCGTCCCGCCATGGACTTAGTTTCCTTGGTTCGCTGTCATTCACTCGTAGAATGAAAAATAGGGTTCACCTATTTTTCCATTCTTTTTGATTTAATCAGAGTTTTGTCTGAGTATATTTTTTGTCTACCATCTCAAAATCCAAGATGGCGGACGAAATTAAAATGGACCCTTCAAAGATGCTCGTTTATTCTCTACTGCATTCTTGCCACGCACAACAAGGTACGAATTATCAAAATCGGTTCATTATACGATTGCCTTGCCAATCATGGCTGAATTTATTTCCTTATAAATTCATTACTACTGAACCGATATTAATGAAATAAAAAACCCTGGTTAGAATTGATTTAGTGACTAAGTCTATCGCCATCTTAAAATTTAAGATGGCGGACAGAATCATACTTGATTCTTCAAAATGGCGTTTTTCTTCTTAGTTTGCGCAAATGTTTTAGTTTTTTTTAATTTATAGAAAAGCACTACTTTTTCCCCACACAGCGAGGTGCAAATTAGTAAAATCGGTGTGGTGGTTTTTAAAATATATATTTTTGTTTCAGCCATTGTTTTACTGATTATACGATTGCATTGCCAATCCTGTCTGCATTGACTTCCTTATAAATTCGTTACTACTAAACCAATTTTAGTGAAATAAAAAAAATCATGTTAAGAATTGATTGCTTTTTAAAGATTATATTCGAAATTTGCCGCCATTTTAGAATTTAAGATGTTGGGCAGAATCATACTTGATTCTTCAAAATGGCGTGCTTATTATTTTCCGAAAATGTTATAGTTTTTTTTTAATATATACAAAAACAATACTTTTCTCCCGCATAAAGAGATAAAAATTAATTAAGTGCTTTTCTATAAATTAAAAAAAAAACTAAAACATTTTTTGCAAATAAGAATAAACGTGCCTCTTTGAAGGGTTAAGTATGATTATTTCCGACATCCTAACTTCTAAGATGGTAGCAAATTTCGATTATAAACTTTAAAGAACAATCAATTCTCAGCATTTCAATTTTTTTTATTTCACTAAGATCGGTTAAGTAATAATAAGTTTATAAAGAAATGAATGCAGACAGGATTGGCAATGCAATCGTATAATCTGTAAAAAAATGGCTGAAAGAAAAATAGATTTTTTGAGAACCACCAAACCGATTTTACTAAATTATACCTTGTTGTGCGGGGGAAAAGTAGTGCTTTTCTATAAATTAAAAAAAAACTAAAACATTTTCAGAAAATAAGACTAAATACGCCCTTTTGAAGAATCAATTATGATTCTGTCCACCATCTTAAATTTTAAGATCTTACTAAATTTTGATCATGATCTTTAAAAAGCAATCAATTCTCACTAGGATATTTTTTAGTTTATCAAAATCGGTTAAGTAGTAAGGAATTTATAAGGAAATAAATGCAGACATGATTGGCAAGGCAATCGTATAATATTCAAAACAATGATTAAAACAAAAATATTTTTTTAGAACCACCAAACCGATTTTGCTGATTCCTACCTTGTTTTTCGGGGCAAGAATGTTGCTTTTTCAGTGTTTTAAAAAAATTATTAAAACATGTTGGCAACACAAGAATAAACGAGCATCTTTGAAGGGTACAATTTTATTTCATCCGCCATCTTGGATTTTGAAATGGCGGACAAAAAGAATTATTTATTCTAAACTCTGATTAATTCTTTGCCAAGTGCAGTTTGTCCCATTAAAATTAATGTTATAGTTCAAAAGTTAAATTGAAATTTTTTGGCTCACCCGATATATTAGAGTCCCTGTGTTTGACATATTTGGATATAATGCAGTCGCGATCAATTTCACTCTTGAGTTTGGTGTGGTGACGCCGAAGTATTCCTTTCCTTTCAAATCCTTTTGTTAATAGGAAAAAGCTACACCTCAAAAATTATTTTAGTATCAGATCTATGAAACCGCTGTTCGTTGTAAGATAAAGAGGGTCTATACTATATACAAACAATGTTTGGGTATAGAGATTCGACGTTTTGTCGTTTTATTTTGAAAGACAATGATAGCCTTGTCGCGACCCTATTATATCCAACCCAGTATCTAAATATGTTACCATACAGGATCACTCATGGCGGGATTACATTCGATTTATTTCCACAAGACGCTAGCCCTACCAAGTGTACTTTGGCTGCCTGACTTCCGCATGCGCAGATCTGCCAATATTATTTACCTCATGTATTACAATAGATGAGCAGGGTGATTTTCACTTGATTTCTAACCACAAGAAAATAGAAAGTTTCTGAGGGGTGATCAGCTGCCCACAGTAGGTGTACAAATTTTTTCTACAGGAACCCACAGGACTATACAGGACTTTCACAGGACCCCACAGGGCCCCACAGGACTATACATGACTTTTACAGGACCCCACAGGACTATACAGGACTTCCACATGACTATACAGGACTCCACAGGACGCTACAGGACTCCACAGGACTATACAGGACCCCGAGGGTACTGGCGCCTAAGAGTGCCCTAAGCATGATTAAAAAGGCAAATCGGCTCTCTAAGAAAAACGCAATTTAAGACGTGATTGATAACCTTTTTTTTTTGTCGCGAATTTTCCTCTAGGATCCCGGGTAAGTCAGGAAAGTTTTTTTTTGAAAAAATTATTGGTTCAGTTTGCTTTGGTTCGGTTTGGTTAGATTTGATTAGGTTTCGTTAGGTTAGGTTTTTAAAACTTTCTATTTTCATGTGGTTAGAAATCAAGTGAAAATCACCCTGCTCATCTATTGGAATACATGAGGTAAATAATATTGGTAGATCTGCGCATGCGGAAGTCAGGCAGCCAAAGTACACTTGGTAGGGCTAGCGTCTTGTTTTATTTCCAGCTTATTAGCGTCTGACGTTTTAAGCTTCTGACGTTTAAGTAATAATTCATTGATTGACAGATAATTTTAAAAGTCAAGAAGCTCAAAATAAATCGAATGTGAGGCAACGTATATCTGATTTTTTTATAAACTTATTAAGTTTATTTTTGATATCAGAAAGAAGGCAAAAATTTTAAAAATTAACAAAATACAGGGTGTTCATAGTGGTACACCTAGGAATATGTCTTGGGGAGGGCCCTAGGCCTCTGAGGGAAAGGGCGAGGCCTCAGGATGTCGAATTTTATGCTATTTTATCTTTTATTCATGAAATATGTGAAAAATGTCAAAATCTTAGGTTGGAGGGCGGGTTACAACCCAGGTGACTCGATTGTCGATTTTTGTACACCAAAAGAAAATACCTACGGTATTTCCGGGTATTTCCGGGTATTTCCTCAAATTTCAATGGTATTTTCTAGTATTTCCCAAGAACTTCCCGGTATTTCCTAGTATATTTCCCAATACTTTCCAGGTACTTCCTGGTATTTCCCCTAACCAGTACACCAAAAGGAAATACCGAGACACCCCTCGGTTACGACCCCCCTCTGGGTGCGCCCATGGTGTTTAAGTAAGAAAAAGGACCGCATAAAATGTTCGAAAAATACAATTCTTACATAACTCATAACACGAGATACCATGTCATCATGGTCATGTCATTTCATCCTTCTTATAATAAGTTTTGGAGGTCATATAGTCCTGATACGCTTGATAAAAACGTCCTAATTACTATAATGTATTGTTGGATGTCTAGAACAAAAATTTCTTATTAAAATCATATCAATAAGCAACCAAAATGTTTTCAAATTGTCAAGGATGCTGAATTTAATTTAAAACAGAGGTGCAAACCGAACCAAACCTAAGATCTCTTTAGATATTTCCCTCATATTTCATAAATTAAAAGATAAATAAGAATACAATACGTTATCATGAGGCCTCGGCCCCCGTCCCAGAGGCCTCCGCCCCCTCTTAGAGGTATCGTCCCTCCCTAAGACATATTCCTGGGAGCGCCACTGTTTAAAATAAGTTAATTAATACGTTATTAAATGTAAAATCTTAAATGGTTAGCGACCATACATATGTCTGGCAAGAAGCCATAGTAGACCAGAGTGCCTGTTGTCTTGTCCCTGAGTAGGCCTCACCTTCTGCCATGAGGTCTTGATGATTCTTGTTTCTGCTCACAGACTGGGTCAAGGCCAACAAAAAATATAGGCCACAACCCTGAAAAAATCAGCTGTTCTCGGGGGGCTGACTTTTACATTAGGTCTTATGGGAGGTCAGACGTTTTTTATGATGGGACTACACATTTCCGCGAAACTTCAGTGAAATATTCGCAAACACCATCCCGATATTCCAACAAACTTTTGTAAGGATGCAAGATAATTAAAAGGTTAAAATCTTCAAGATTTAGCATTTTTTATTTTTTATTCAAATGACCCGCCATGTACCGCATGCCAACTGTTATATTTGACATGATTTGACTTTGTCATTTGTTTTTGTCAGATTCGCTTCTGCTTTAAATTTAATTTTTGTGTGAGCCAACGAAGCGGCTCTGAAAAATTAAGGTTTACTATACATTAAAAAAAAATTGTTCTGCAAGAATATAGTAAAAACAATGTCAAAACCGGCTTTATTTAAAAAAAAGTCAAATATTCATGAACCGTCATTCCAACTTCAATATTTTGAAGACAATTAGCTGTGTCGTGACGTGACCATCAAAAAGAAAATCAACCCCCGATGTGACTTCAACAAAGTGGAGGATCGTGGCCCGCCCGTTTTGATAGGCCTGACTGGGCAAGTAGGGTCGTTCGCTACTCCAAGACCAACAAAAAAACACAGGCCACGACCCTGAAAAAATCGGCTGTTCTCGGGGGCTGACTTTTACATTGGGTCTTATGTTTTATTATGATATTTTCAAAATGGCAGTACAGATTTCCGCGAAATTTCAGTGACTTATTCTCAGACACCATGCCCATATTCCACCAAACTTTTGTAAGGATGCAAGATGATCAAAGGGTTAAAATCTGCAAGATTTAGCATTCCTTATTTTGAATTCAAATTACCCGCCATTTACCGCATGCCAACTGTTATATTTGACATATATTTGACTTTGTCATCTGTGTTTGTCACATTGGCTTCAGCTGTGTCGTGAGGTGACCATCAAAAAATCACCCCCGATTCAACAAAGTAGAGGATCGTAGCCCGTCCGTTTTGATAGCCCTGGCTACTCCTATAGACAAAGGAAAGAAAATCTGCTTTAAATCGGTTTTAGCTTGTTAGAATTGACATACACACAAATGCAGCTGAAGGACAATAATAATATCTTCTTATAGTTAGACAGGCCTTAAGGCACGTAACTGCTGCAGGTTTTATTTTAAAACAGTCATGGGCCACAGCAACACAGTAAATGTGCTTGAAAACGTAAACCAATTATCAGTATTATGGATTCCAGCTCACAATAATTGTTAATAAAAAGAATAGCTTTAAAGGATAAAGCCTCCGCTGATTTATTCCAGGCCTGAACTAAGTTTGGGATTTTTTATGTTAATGATTAAGAATATTAAAGTAAAAAGTTTTGCACATTTGATTTGAATTGATTCATGACCGGCAACCAACTCTGCCGTTCAAAGCGAAATGGGAGTACAGCAAAAAATTGAAAACTGAGTTATTGCCATTTTGGACTTCTGGTTGATCAATTGGTCTCCTCACAACTCAAGAACCATATAGATTTATTGTAATTGTCAAAATGACATTTAGTTGTAACTACGTAATTCTTAGTTTAAACTGTCCGTCTCAGTTTCGTGTAAAATGTAGTTACAACCACTTTGTTTTGGACAGCAGAACTTGATCTTTGAACAACAAAGAACAAAGAAATTGGTTTGGATGCATTGGGGCCAGCGATACGGGTGCTGCAGCTATCCGTTTCACGTAGGGTATTGGAAGTCCCGTAACGGGTCTGCACATGCGCAGTTCAATACTGATACGGACAAATAAAAAGAGATGCTTTTTTACCCTATTATTGCACAGAATACTTCACCCCGGGTAGTTGTCAGCCTATCTAAGGGACTGGACCTGTAGTGGTAAGAGTTTACGTTAAGTCGAGCCACAATATACCCGTCAGTAGTCGCTGTGGACATGGTATACTAGCACACTCATATTTTAGCCAACATCATTATTAAATCTGGGAATGATGATGATTTATATGAGAGTGGGCCCTGCAGCCCCTCCACTGCGACCACCAGTAAGTCTATTGTGGCTCACCTTTGAGTGGTTTCTCACCACTGTATGCATAATCCTCCAAAAAGACTGGCTATCAGTTTGGGTGAGACACTGTTCAGATCTTCTGCATCAATCTGAGGTTTACCGAAAGTGTTCTGACGTAAACGTGCAATAGCTGGACATTCGCACAGTACATGTCTGACTGATTGGTCATCCTCCATACAGAGTCTACATTCGGTCTCTTCTGTTAGTCCCATTCTGTGCATAGGTACTCTCAGTCGACAGTGACCCGTAAAAAGAGCAGTAACTATGTGTTTCTTCTGTCTGGTAAGTCCAAGGATGTTCCTGACTCTCTTTCTACAAGGTCCTCTAATGAACGCTTTAGATTGAGCCAGTTCTGGTATATTTATCCAGTATTGTTTGTGGCTATTCTCTATCCATTTTAATATGGTTGATTTCGCAGCATTGTATGATATCTCCAGGGCTGGTTCGGCACCGAAAAATTTGGCAGATGCTGCTTTCCTCACTGCTTGGTCCTCTTTTCCCTCAAATCTGGGAATAGTACAACAACTATTTCGCGCATAAAGAACATAAATAAATTTGATAAAGGATGTCTTCTAATAATACTGGAGGAAGTGACCAAAACCAGCTGAGAAGAGGAGACTTTACTTCCAGTTGATAGACATTTTTCAAACCGATATTTGATACGTGTTGGACTAAGTTAAAGTGGACTTGACAATTTTTTTTTGAAAACCATTTTTTGCTGGCCTATGCTGGTTGTTATGATAATTGTCAAAAATTATCTCAAAAATAATGGAAGGAGTTAAAATTGTCACACAAAGGTTTGTTTCGAGTGGCGGACCTGGCTTCGAAGACATTTGTTAAAAATTTTTGGTTCAAAACCCATTAGGTATAAAACAGTAATTTGGATGGTGATTGGTACCAATTGTATTTTAGTAAAAAAAAATTATACCAATAATTTAAAAACTGTTGATTGTTTTGAAATTCTTAGGCTTAATAAACTATTTGCGTTTTGAACTAAATGCCTTTTGAACCAATTTGCTAATTAAAACTAATAATGCTTTTAAACTAATGGTTTTCGAAAAAAGTGCAAAACAAATTCCGTAATCCATATACTACAATTCTACAATATTTGTTAAAATGCCGTAAGTGATGAAAGCATTGTTTCGAGAGAAACGACTTTAAAGTTTTAATTATTTCAAACTCAATAATTTATACCTGTAACATATATTTTAATAAGTTAACTAGCCTATAGTTTATGCCAGAATTATTTTAAAATTAAAAAAATAAACTGTATTTTAATTAAATTATAGTAACTAAAGAAAAGCACTGTAATAAGCTTTATTTTCGACAGTTATATGCATTAAAATTTCTACTTTACTGTGATTAATTTCCACTTATCAATACAATAATCTTTTTCTTCTAGATACGCTTCACTGACGTTCTAGAAGTTACTTTGTGACCTTTTTACTTTATATTCTGAATAGTTGCCCGAATATTAAGGGTAGGAATATCACTTGCAACCATTTAACTTCGACTAATGAAGTTTCGTAAATCTAGTATGGGCCTGTCCTTAAATTTCGTAACGTATGAGGGGGAGGGGGTTAGACGTCGCGCTATGCAGCGTTACAGGGGGTGGGGGGCGTTCTGTGTCGCGTTACGTAACATCCGTTGTGTACAACCAAAATTAATATTTTTTGTAAAAAGTTTTTTTTAATATACAAGATTGCTCTTCTAAATATAAACAAACTTAGCGTTTAAGTTCCAACAAAATGGCGCGTTTTAAAATCAATAGTATCAAATACGTTTTTAAAACATCTGCTTACGACCTAGTGGACATTTTAAAAACGTACGTAAAGGAGCTTTAGTGCCCAAAATATTCCCTGGAACGTCTTTCGAACGTTTTTGTGGGTCTTTCTTACATTTTGAAAACAAAATTTGTGGACGTATAAACGTACCGAAGATGTTTTGAAAACGTTTCGGAGACGTTTAAAAAACGTTCAGATGTCGTTTTTAAAAACATTCCAGAAACCCTCACAAAGTATAGGCCTGGCCCCCTGGTGTGGGTCCTAACTTATTAGGCCCTATTAAATTGGACCTCTTAAAACTTTACTCCACTCCAATCGTAGAAATGTT
Organism: Aspidapion aeneum; assembly: GCA_963576565.1. Taxonomy (NCBI): domain Eukaryota; kingdom Metazoa; phylum Arthropoda; class Insecta; order Coleoptera; family Brentidae; genus Aspidapion; species Aspidapion aeneum. Next base: position 58,272,998 of record OY755045.1, read on the forward strand.
TAAAATTTACTTTTTTCTAATCCGCCTGCAGACAATGATGATAATGCTAGGAAGACAAATGTGAGGGACCTTTTGCAAACGTCCTTTGTAGGACGGTTTAGAAACGTACTTTTTAGGTACGCAAAATTTACAGTTTCAAAAATAATAGCGCCCAGGTCATTTACGCACGGACAAATGTGCGCAAACAATTGCGCGCAACCATTAGAGTGTAACCAATTGCGCGCGGACTATTGCGCGCAAGCATTAGCGCGGACAAATACACGCAACTAGCAACGCAAAACTAATAGTCTATTTTTATAACAGGTTCTGCTTAGTTTGTTTTTTTAACGCTCCTGCAAATGCGCTAACAAGTCGAATTGCCCTGTCCAGCCGAGGAGGACCAGAGGCCGAGGATAGTTGCTTAGTTAACCCGGTTAGGTTAGTATTCTGACCTGGCCCGGTTCATTGCTTATATAATAATCTTACCGGGTCAGGTTTGAAAACTAAGCTAACCGGGTCAATTTTTCAACTATTCTCGGCCTCTGGTCTACTTCGGTTGGACAGGGCAATTCGATTTGGTTATACGTTGGTTAGTACTCTGATAAAAATATGTGGGCGCAATGCACGTTTTTTGGGCGCTATTAGTGGCGCACATTTGTGCATTGACCCAGCGCCTTTAAAAACATCCTAATTTACGTATATTTGAGGTACTTAAAAGTTAGGCACCTAAAAATGACGTTTTAGATCTTCGCGTTTTTAAATAATTCTTTTTGGGATGTTTTAAAGACGTTCTTTTTAAGTACGCAAAGTTTGGGGCCCTAAGGGACCTTAAAATCACGTTTTAAAAATCCCTGATTTGCGCGTTTTTGGAACGTTCTTTTTGCACGCAAAGGTTAGGACCATGAGTACCTTAAAAGTACGCTTTAAAAACGTCCTTATTTTGTAAGTTTTTGAGTATGCAAAATTTAGGTACGGGTAAATTGTGGGACGAAAGATACCAAAAAAGTATATTTTAAAAACGCTTTGATTTACATGTTTTTAAAACGTTTTTTTTTTGTTTTGAAAATGAACCAAATGGACGCTTGTGAACCGTTTAAAACAGTGACAATTATAACAGCGATATATTAAAACAGCGACATATCAAAACAGCTATATTTAAAAGAGCGACACTTATAAAAGCCGTGACACCTAAAAAAGCGTCATTAAAAACACCAACAGTACGACTGGATCTATTTCTAACATATTTTTCAAAAAAAAAAAACTTCTCTAACTTCTTTCCCGAGATCCTAGAAGGTGTGAAACCACACCAGACCGAACCACACCGAAAAATTTGTCCGAAAATTTATTTCTCTATGTAGTTTTTCCATCCTCCTTTTGGGATGTTGAAAGCGGGGTTATTCTAACCTTTGTCAATTGACCGCAAACGTATCCTAACCTGTGACTCGGGGATATGTTTTTTGGTAAAAAAAGGTCAGAGGGTATCTGGACGGTTATGATCAATTGATAAAGGTTAGGAAAACCAATTTCGACCTCCCGAAGGAGTTTATTTAATTTTGAAAAAAATGTTTTGGTTTGATTCGGTTTGGTTTGGTTTTACAGGGTGTAAAACCAAATCAAACCGAATCAGGATCTAGGATTACGGGAAAGAAGTAAGGAAAGTTTTTTTTTTCAAAAAATATGTTAGAGAGGGGTTAATACAATTCCGGGAGAGGCAAGTCATAAGAATCGCTGTTTAAGATGTCGCCGTTTCGAATTGCCGCTCTTTTAAATGTTGCTGTTTTGAATTGTCGCCCTTTTGAACGTCGCTGTTTTTATCTGTGGCTCTTCGGAATGTCGCTGTTTTTATTAGATGTCGCTCTTTTAATTTGACGTTTGGTATGTCGCTCTTTTGAATGTCGCTGCTTTAAATGTCGCCGTTTTAAATATCGCTTTTTTAAACCGGTGCCTCATTTAACAACTTATTTAGTGACATCTTCGCAAATTATTTGGTAGTTGTAGTAGCGTATATTTAGACATAAGGCTTTGATTTATAGTTTATTACCGCCTTTTAGTGATCAAGGTTTTTAATTTTTTTTGTACATTGAGGTCATGCTGAAGAATTCATCGGGATCAAAAACTCAAATTCGAAAAAGAATCACCTACGGTATTTTAACTATTGCACACAGGCGGGTTTTAAGAAAAAGCTGGCCATAACCCCTAAACACTAAAAAGGCCTGTTTAATTGTAAAATTGCTATAATTATCATGCTAGGACCTGACCATGTCACGTCTAATTTGAATAACAATAATTGCCATGGTAATGACAGATGAAACTTCAATTTAATTTTTTATGTTATTTGCGTTACTTAAATTTACAAAAGTTGATGGTTAAAAAGTCCTTTTAAAACTTGTGCCTATTATCAAAAATAATTTTTTTGAACATGGATTTTGAATATCGAGGTCTGTAGCTATTTATTGTCCAAAAACAGTTGCAGAAGACTTTTTAATATTTCATTTTCTGAAATAAAACTTGAATAAATGTTTCAACTTCATCCAACTTTATTGACATTTTTGATCCTATTAAGTGCATGCATATGTTTTCTAAGTAACAAAGTCAGTTTCACCTGCGGAGTTATGCGGATCGAGTAAAAAACTTAAAATTTCTTTTTGTGTATATAGAAAATTGTCAAGTGAGAAATACGCATATACGTATATGTATATGGAAATACGTACATAATATGCAGAAATTAATAAATAAGTTTTCTTAGCTTTAATAACAATATTTTTGTAAACCAAAAGTATACTTATTATGTCACATGTATTCTGATTTCATTTTTACCATCCTAGCTCGCGCAGCAATGGCTAGAGAAGGTATTATTTTAGACAACAAAAAAAATTGAGATAACGATAAAAATATGTCCGTGTGTGTGTCTGTGTGTATCAGGTGTATTTAGGTTTGTGTATATCTGTCCGGCCCACAATAGCTCCTCCGCTCAACCGATTTTCATGAAATTTTCAGGTACAATACTGTATGATACTGTTAAGTAATAACTTGTTTTAGATCCAAAAACTTTGTTTTAATCTACACATATCGTCGATGGTTTAATAAAAACTGTTTTGTGTTCAAAATAAAATTTTAACGGAGAGACAAGCAACGTTAATAATACATTTTTTTGCACAGAATTTTTTATAGGATGTCTTTTATGACTGGGGCTAATTGATTAGGCAAAAATCTTATTTTTGAAAAAAATGTCACAATAGGTTTTATCGGACCAACCACGATATATTCCTTTTATTTGATACCATGATTGTTACATAGACAACCATTTTTGAATATTTAGTTGTAAAACCAGTTGTTTATTTAAATTACTAATTTTTACCTACTGCAATCTGCTTTAAATTTATCTGATGCCTTACCTAATCAAAAATCATGATTTACTTTACCAATTTTATGAAGCTAAAATGGTACTTACTTAAAATATCATTTATAAAATTCTGTAACAGTGTCATTGTTCAAAGTAAAAGAGAATTAATGAGAAAATTGTATTTCTTAACTGTTGAAGTTTTAATCGTATCCAACGCGTTTCGGCATAAATGGCATTATCAGGGCTATTGGTAAAAAAAATAAAAAATCTATCCTCTAGAAGGTAAATTTCATGTTCAAATCCCCAAAAGCAATTAACTCGAAAAAAACTTTTGGAGTTATATTTAGAGTGTGCAAAAAAACAAAAAAGAAACATTTAAATGTTTTGTTGAAAAAGTTGAAAATGCTATTCATTGCATTGCATTGCATTCATTCATGCTGTCTTTGGAAGAGGTTCAAAGCTTGCATAATTTTATTTATGTGTATAAAAGCAAATTGAATAACTCAGATCGGCACAAAGATACTTTTTAAAAAAAGAAACATCTTGGCTAAACAACTCTCTTACGTTCTCAGTTAATATCAAATATCCAAGACCTACAAAAATATTTGAGGAAAGTAGCGAAAAATCAAAGAGACGGAAGACAGAAGAACTTCGCTCTAACAAATTATCGTTTGGAGAAATTCAACAGCATCTTCTCCAAGGAGTTGCAGACCTCTCAAATTAACTTTTCCTAAGGAAACTGCAGAACTGACCAGGACGGAAGTTAAACATGTCAATGACCAAATTGAAATTCTAATTACACTGAGTTTAATGGCAAAGGGAAAAAGTTATTTGTAATACATCATCTTATACTTAGCATGATTGATGGGAAAACCGTGTACACAGTATCAGAAATTTCTTCACAACAACGATGCTATCTCTGTGGAATAACTTCAAAAGATTTCAGTAACATTTGCAAGTGCTTTTCATCTTCTAATGTTGATGATAAAAAACGTTTGGATCTTGTAATATTGCCATTACATGCAATCATTCGTTTATTCGAATGTTTACTACATGTAAGTTATAAACTTAAGCTTTGTAAATGGCAAGCCAGAACAAAAAAAGAGAAATAGATCGTGGAAGATCAAAAAAGATGTATTCAAGAAAAATTTGACAGTAGGTTGGCGTTAATTGTTGACAGACCTAAGCCGTTATTCGGCAGTCCTAATGACGGCAACACCACAAGAATTTTTTTTGCCTATATGAAGAATCTGCTGATAATACAGGCATCAACAAAAATATTATATACAGATTTTATATAATATTGCTAGCACTTACAAGCGCATTTTCCATGGATCCACAAAAATTTTAAAAAAATTATCTAAAGACTGCTTATATCTTTGTTAAAAACTATCCCCGATAACCGATGCCCATAACATTACATTAGGTACATTAAATTTATAAGATATTGCTTTATGGATCTGGAATAATAAAAAATGCGATAGTGCCTTGCTTCTCTCTGAAAAGGTCCCGTAATAAAGATATTAATTCCTACAGAGAGCACCATGCACGAAAATTTTCCCGTGTCCAAAATCTGCAAGATGTGTTTAATAATCTACTGGTTTCTTCCGATCCATATGTTGCGGACATAATAAAAAAAAAGCAGAAAAAGTTTTCGTCATTTAAAGACTATCCCAAACAGTTAAAAGATATATTCCTAAGCTGTGAATAAAATGTTGTTGCATAGGTAAGAAATAAAACAATTTTCATGTGGTATGTAAGCTTTAAAGTTATTTGTGTATGTATATTGTGTATTATCTAATTTTCTTTACTTCAACAAGTTGGGTGAAAATTTACTGTAAACATTACATTGTTAAAGAAATAGACTTCTCTTGAATACCGTTGGAACTAGCAAAATTGTATTTTCTAGGAACTGTTTTTTTTGCAAGACAATATACTTTATTGATAACGAAAGTTGGAAAAACCTGAAAAAGTTCAATAACCTTTTTTTGCAAAAATATCACATTGTTTAATCCAATTGCGAATTTCACATATCTACATGTTGGTTAAAACATTTTTTTATGGAGCTCTGTCAAAATCAAATATTTCAATAATTTGTAAAAGTTTATACAGCCAAAATCTTGGTTTCAACGATTTTTTTGGAAGCATTTTAATTAATTAGTAAAGTTCCAAATTTCATTTTTTTGTGCGGGGTCCTTAAAGAATGTTTCTTCTTTATCTTTTTTAAACAATAAATTATATATTTTTTTTATTACCTTATGCAATTTTTGGGGGCTCTCAATGGTTCTTAGGTTTTGACCAGCTTTTTCGTGAAATCCGCCTGTGTGTATCGCGGGCAGAATTGGTCTTAAATTTTTTTATATCTACATATTATTATATAGAAAACACTTAAAAGCTCTTAAATACAACTAAAAGCTCTCCCACGAAGTTAGATCCGTAGTTTTTAATCAACTGGTATTATTTTTATACACGAAACACTTTAATTAATAACAAAATTTTGATTTTAGGAAATTTAGTGTTCGCATGTCCCAAATGTTCTAGATTATACCAAGCTCAAAGATCTTTGTGGCGCCATCTAAAATTTGAGTGTCAACAAGCTCCGAAGTTTCAATGTCCTGTTTGTCCTTACAAAGGAAAACAAAAATACACTGTGGTGCAACATGTCGTCAATAGACACAAAAATTTGCGTCTTAAAAAATCTGATATTTTAAATTGTATAGCTACATCGTAAGGTTGGACCATAACTTCTAGGCGCAAGTATATACAATACTACCTACGAAATTGATATCATGATACATACAGTTGTCATATCCTCTCTACTACTTTAGTATAAGTTGCCTACAGTTTGTCACTATTATTATTATCTGTTCAATTTTATTTGATATTTCTAAATTGTTTAATCAATTTATTTCGATAATATCAAACTTTCAATTCACTGTTTAAGGTGTTGGCTCTAAAAACCTTTGAAAATTTATCTGTAAGTATCGCAGCAAGCAATGAACGTAAAGGGATTTTAGACGTGCTTTTCTCTGAAGTGGGGTGGGCCGAGATCCCCCACATATACGCAGTTGTTCGCGCGCCCTTTCACTTACCACGGCCTGCCAAGATAACGTTCAATATTGCTGTTCTTTTGCGCATAATAACCACAAAATCCCAACACGCCCCGATTTTTGACACGAAAAAACGGGTGTATGTGTAAAGCCAGGTCCCATCGCTCTACACCTTTACCAAAAAGCTAATGAAAAAAATTATATTAAAACCTGTGCAACACAAAATGAAATGAATAATGAAGTAAAAAGTGTAAGGGTTTGAGCATCCAGGGTAATATTAACACAAAATGAAATAAATAATCAAGTAAAAAGTGTAGGTTGTGAGCATCCAGGCTAATGTTACCACGATTTGTTTTTGGAAAATAATGCACTGTATTATAGATATAGTTACCTTTGCTGTTCAACATCTCCGACTGTCTAATAGATTACTGAGTTGTATATTGGATTTCAGTAAAGTAAGCCCTTATAAAAAAAAAATATATAATTAACACTAGAAAACTCCTATTCGAGTTATGTTATGCAACAGTCTTTCTTCTTTTCCTTTAAAAACAGTTGCCGATTCTCCTTCCTCTTCGAAAACTGTGCTACTTGTAAAGCAAAGTGAATGAGCCAAGAAAAATTAATTTATTATCCGGGAAAAAAAATATTGAAAATTAAATTTAATATGTTGAAGCCAACATCTGGTTTGTCTGTCAATCAGTTTGTCGGTCGGTCATATTTAACAACAGTCTCCTATAGACAAAATTGTCAGACCAGTTGGTCACATATGACTTTGCAGTCAGACTATGTTAAATACTGGCTGGTCTTGATTAAGACGAGCAAAAGTAAAATAACTTAACATGTTACAAATACTTAATACATACAAAAAGAAACAAACATAGAATTCCATTGTCTTTAGACAATACTTCCGTGGTCTAAAGACAATGGAAGTGCGAAATTTTGTTTCTATTCAATCATTGTCTACGAGTTTCAAACAAATACTTAATACATTTTCCTTAATTGTGAGATCGTAAGATTTCGATTAGTCGGTAAAGTTAATTACAAAAATCCAATGCAGCAAAGGTTTGTCTCGCTTGAATCAAAAATTTCACAATACAGCCAAAATTAAGAAAACTACATCAGTACTATCCTACTATAGAGACCCTGTATGTATGACATATTTTAAAGGGAAAGAGACGCGACAAACTCTTCAAAGTCAAATTTATTTAGGTCAAAATCAAAGGAGGAAAATATCGGTCCTCTATACTCTAGCGATGTTTAGAGGGAGACGCACCTTCTGTTAAATTATAAGCGTTGGAAAATAAAAATAAACGTTTTATAACAAAACCTATACAGGGGGTGACCGACAAACATGTTTGTTTATATGTTGCACGATGATTGATGTCACTCACCGCTGACCATTTAATTGTTTAAGTGAAACGCCAATGAATTTGGCAAGAAAACATAACCAAAAAATTAATTTCAGTGACTGATGGGTTTGTCGCGGGTTGCGTCTCTCTTTTTAGTAAAAATATGTCATACATACAGGGTCTCTATCCTACTACACATACTACCTAATCCTGGATGAGTTTACTTGATTTGTTATTAACTTTTAAATGGTATGGTACTGTCAGTATCTTATTAGCTTTTATTTACAGATAACCTGGAAAATATACATTTTTAATGCTTAAGCCGGGTACTCATTACCGAGCCACGAGCCTCGAGCCTCGAACAATTCGCTAATGTAGACGTGAAAAAGGTATGATGGCAGCGCGCAACAAGCCATTCGCGACGAGCCAATAGGCGGTCGTCGTTCAATGCGCTTCAAATAACAAAAAAAATACCATGAATGATGAAAAAGTATTGTCTATTTGAAAATTACAGGAATAGACCTGTTATATGGGATCCAAAAAACAAAGACTATTTAAAAAACATTTAAAAGAAGATGCGTGGTTTATATGTTACTAGCCTAAAACAAAATGGCTTTGCCAGTAAGCCCGACCAGTGGCGGATCCAGGATGTCCGGGGTGGAGAGGCCAAGGAGGGAAAAAACACAAAATATATTTTTTTTGCGGGATTTAATAAGAATTAGCTTTAAAGTTTACCACTATGTGTAAATAAAATGTGCCGCAGGCGAAAATTTGAGTGAAATCAGCTAAATTTAATACAAAAAAAAATTGCGGCTTATGCATGGGTTATTTTTCTTCTGGAATTAGAAATTATAAGTTTCATGTCAGGGAGGGAAGGGCCAGGCCCCTCTGCCCCCCCCTTGATTCGCCACTGAGCCCGACTCGCACAAGCAGCAGCGTAAAAAAAATTACCTGAACCAGACAAAATAACCCAGAGAACATGTATAAGTATTAGGTCATTATTGAAAAAGGGTACCCCTTTCATGTTACCATCCAAAATTAAATTAGTGTTTAGTATATTAGTTATTTTTCTTGTACAAATAAAATTGCCTCCAATATGACTCTAAAGCACTACATTAAGTTTTATGCTGAAGTTGCTATTTGTTGTTAACATTTGTGTAAGACTGGCCCAAACGTCATACTCCGTTATCATAACCGGATAGAGGTTTGCAATCACTAAAATAAAAAAACCTAATATACCATACGAATTTCAACATTATATTGCTCTATAAGTCTAGTTTAATGTTTATATATATAAGTATCGCCGTCTGTTAAAAACAAGTATTATTTCCTAATTTTTTTTTTATAAAATAACATTTTAAACGCGTACCCTGGAAGAGCGTCATAACAGTTATCAGTATAACATTTTTAAACGTGAACCCTAGAAGAGCGCCATAACCGTTATCCGTGCGTCATTACCGTTATCCGTATAACATTTAAAAAAAAAACATGTACCCTGGGAGAGCGTCATTACCATTATCAGTATAACATTTAAAAAAAAAACATGTACCGTTATCAGTATTAAATTTTAAACGCTTACCCTGGAAGAGCGTCATTACCGTTATCAGTTTGTAATTCCTACATATGTAAGCGAGCCCGCGCGAATTTTTCTTATTCTTTCAACATCTCTCAGTAAAGCCACATCTGTTTTGTGCAGTTTTTAGCATTAATACGTGCATAGGTTAGCTTATCCAATCTTAAGTGGTTATTACCGTTATCAGTAAAGTGAGGTAAACAAAATATATTTATTTTCCCTTTTATACTACAAAATTTATTACCCAGAAAGAAAAAAGCAAAAACTCTTTTTACAAAACAAGCGGAGCGATAAAACATACGTATAATCATTTTCGTTATCATCATCATTATCAATTTTAATTTAAAGTAATATGCTCACAGTATACGGGATGCCATTATGAGTATTTAAAGTAAATTTTTGAAAAATTCCTTGGACACATTATTTTTATTTTCTCAAAATATTTATATCTAGCGACTCCTAGTTGGGGTAGCTTTGACCTCTTGACTTTAGAGAGGGAAAGTGGGTCAAGTGATACCTGGTTTAAAAGAGTTTTTTCTATTCGTTTACAGCATTGATATTATTTCAAAAATTAATAGATTAGTTTTTGAGATATTCGCAATTTAAGTAAAAAAGTAAGAGCTTACTATTTTCTTACAAGTAAACTATTACAAATTGATTTAGAAATTTTTTTTTAAATATTTTTTCTTTTTTTTTATGTATTTATGTAGGTAAACTTTTTCAAGAGATGTGTATTTATGTCTCAAATTTACTGGGTACTTTCTTTTAATTTAAGGTTTCGATATCGCGCTGCGAGCCCCGAACAATGCCATCCACATTAGCGAATAGATCGCGTTCGTTGATCGATGCTCGTGGTTCGTTAATGAGTACCCGGCTTTATATAACGTGTCGTTCGTTAGAAAAACTGGCCGTCTTGTGTTATTACGTAGACACATTAACAACAGAGTTGGACAGATTACTTGAAAAAAGTAGTATAACTACTAACTACTTCATCAAAAAAGTAGTTAAAAAATTAACAACTAGCAGTTAGTAGTTAAAAATGTAACAACTTTTTTTACAAGCCATATGTAGGTAGCGAATTTAAATGGAAGGCTGCCTGCTATATTTTTATTCTGCATAAAATAATCGCAAAAATTACTTCAAAAAGTAGTTAAGTACATGGTTTCAAATATTTTTAGTAATTTTGCTACTTTTTGATTACCTTTAAAAATATTTAACCACTAGTATTTAACTACTAGTAGCTAACTACTAGTAGCTAAATATTTTTAAAAGTAATCAAATTCCTCAAAGTAGTTAGACTTCAATTAGTTAAGTATTTTAAAAAGTAATCTAAATCACAAAAGTAGTTGAATTACTAAAAGTAGTTAAATTACTTTTGGTACTTTTTGCGATAAAAATAATCGAGTATAAGTACTAGAGAAAAAAAAATCAGAGTAGAACTACTTTTACGGAAAAAACTTTTGCTCTTAAATACTGCGCAACTCTGATTAGCAATCGATTGTTTCTATTAGCATTTGAGGGAAGGAGTAATATTGTGGGATCTTGGCCTATGCAATAATTTTATCTGTTTTTAATATTTGGTCGTTTTTTATTCCATTTTTAAATTTGATAGGATTTGTTTATGTTTTATTTGTTTTGTACTTGTTTTTACAACCAAGCTAGTCATAAAATAAGTTTTATAGTAAAATATAGATAATTTTTTGATTACTGTGCCACGCATGAACATTTTCACTTATATATCTTTGATTTACTTTATGCAAATTAATTTTTTTTAGGTTTTACAGTGGCGGAATTGGCATTTCGAAGCTTTATGGAAGAAAAAGCTAAATTAGAACGAAATCTTTTGAAACAATTTGAATGCCCAAAATGTCAGAGACGCTACGGCTACGCCCATGTGTTGAGACGCCATATAGAGTTCGAGTGTGGCGTTGAAAGAAAGTTTTTGTGTTCGTTTTGTCCATATAAGGCGCGAAGGAAAGACGCGCTAGTGGGGCACATGCGCAGTAAACACAGCAGTATGGTCAGTTTGGCAATTACACAGCCCAGTTTTCCAGAGCCGCCCTTTACTGGGGATTTAGATATTAAACCAACCATTGACCTTCATATAAAGGACGAGCCTTCATCAGATATTTAATAATTTATTGACTAATTTAAAAAATGGTTGGCCTGCCACACCAACACCTCTGTAGTGCACAGTTTATGTTTATGCCGACAACAAAATAAAATAATATTTGAGAAATCCCAGTGTATAAACCAGAAATTAATACATGTCTGCATTTATTTTCTTATAAATTCATTACTACTGAACCGATTTTAATGAAATAAAAAACATCCTGGTGAGAATTAATTGCTTTTTAAAGATCATGATCAAAATTTATCGCCATCTTAAAATTTAAAATGGCGGACAGAATCATACTTGGTTCCTCGAAATGGCGTGTTTATTCTTATTGTGTGAAAATTTTTTAGTTTTTTTTTTAATTTGTTGAGCAGCACTACTTTTTCTTCGCACAACAAGTTACAAATTAGTAAAATAGGTATGGTGGTTCTCAAAAAATCTATTTTTGTTTCAGCCATTGTTTTACAGATTATACGATAGCATTGCCAATCTTGTCTGCATTTATTTCCTTATAAACTTATTATTACTGAACCGATCTTAGTAAAATAAAAAAAAATCGTGGTGAGAGTTGATTATTCTTTAAAGAATATAATCGAAATTTGCCGCCATCTTAAAAGTTAAGGTGTCGGAAAAAATGATAATTGAAGAAGCACGTTTATTCTTATTTTCCAAAATTGTTTTTTTTTTTTTTTTAATTTATAAAAAGCACTACACTTCTCCCGCTTGACAAGGTCCAGAGTAATAAAATTGGTGAAGTGGTTCTCACAAAATCTGATTTTATCTAAACCATTGTTTTACAAATTATAAATTTTTTATTAATTCATTATTACTAAACCGATTTTAGTAAAATAAAAACAGCATAGTACAAACTGATTGATCTTTAAAGATCAATCAGTTTGCACCACGATGTTTTTTATTTCAATAAAATTGGTTCAGTAATATTGAATTTATAAAGAAATTAATGCAGACAGGATTGGCAATGCAATCGTATAATTTGTAAAACAATGGTTCACACAAAATCAGATTTTGTGATAATCACTACACCGATTTTATTAACTTGTACCTCTTTATGCGGGAGCAAAGTAGTTACATTTTCGGAAAATAAGAATAAATACGTCATTTTGATTCTATTCGACATCTTAAATTCTAAGATTGCGGCAAATTTTGATCATAACCTTCAAAAAGCAATCAATTCTCACCAAGATTTTTTTTATTTCACTAAAATCGGTTTAGTAATATCGTGTTTATAAAGAAATCAATGCAGACAGGATTGGCAATGCAATCGTATAATCTGTAAAACAATGGCTGAAACAAAATTAGATTTTTTGAGAACCACTAAACCGATTTTACTAAGTTGTACCTCGTTGTGAGGGAGAAAAGTAGTGTTTTTTTATAAATTAAAAACAAACTAAAACGTTTTCGGAAAATAATAATAAATACGCCATTTTGAAGAAACAAGTATGATTCTGTCCGCCATCCTAAATTTTAAGAAGACAATAAACTTCGATCATGATCTTTAAAAAGCAATCAATTCTAACCCGGATGTTTTTTATTTTATTAAAATCGGTTCAATAGTAATGAATTTATAAGTAAATAAATGCACAATGATTGGCAAGGCAAGCGTATAATATGCAAAACAATGGTTGAAACAAAAATAATTTTCTTTAGAACCACTTAACCGATTTTGCTGATTTGTACCTTGTTATGCGTGGCAAGAGTGCAGTTTATTTACTAATTTAAAAAAATGTTTAAAACATGTTCGCAACACAAGAATAAACGAGCATCTTTGAAGGGTACATTTTATTTTCGTCCGTCATCTTGGATTTTAAAATGGAGGACAAAAATATATATTTAGTCATAACTCTGATTAGTTCTCCGCCAAGTGCAGTTTATCCCATTAAAACCGGTTGTATAGTTCAAAAGTTATAATGAAAAAAAATTGTCCCTTTTTTTGCCCACCCGATACATAATTTTCCGTAGGCCAGCACGAATTTACTGAGCTTATATTTGTGACTGGCATTTGTAAACTTTTTTGCCATTTGTCGTCACGTCTGTTGGTGCTTGGTTGTGATTTATTTAGCTCTTTGTGATTATTTTTTAATTCGAGTTGTAAAAGTACCCCACAAAAGTGCTTTTACAATCTTGCTTGGTTCACTGTTAAAAAAATTCAGTTTTGAAAAGCCGACCATGTTGAAAAGAGTTTTTCGAGATATACGGATTTTAAAATATGTAAAAAGTTTAAACGCAAATATCTCAAATTAAAATTGTTGAAATTGAATAATAGTACAATGGTGTAAAGGCTACCTAAAGACCAAAAGAATATGTTCAATTAATTAATTTTAAAGTAGAAAATTTTTAAATCATGGTGTATTTGTATTTGAGTTGGAGTACTTATATTTAAGTAGATAGAAAAAAAAGTTGAAAAAAATATAGATCTAACAATTGGCATTTGTTAAGCTGACTAGTAGAAACGTGTGAATTTTAAAAATGACAAATTACAATAGACTTTTTCGATTTATTTAGATATGATTTTCTTACGTATCTAAAAGCCCATAACATACAATGCGGTCCGAGTTACCGCCAACATAGGGACGGAGGTTTCGAATAGGCAAGGCAGAAATGAAACAACAACGATAACAAAATAAGTACCTTCCCAGGTAAATAATACTAGATAGCAAGCGCGTGCAGAACAAGCAGCATCGATTAAATTTGACTTATTCCTCCATATGTTCGCAGTAACTCTGACGGCATGATATTAGCACTTTACTTTGAACCATTTTTGTTCTTAAAAAGATTTTGTTTTGACTATTTTTTTCTTGTAATTTTAGTACGCAATTTTATTATTACACTTATTTTTATTTTCTATTGTGAATTTTAAGAAATATAATATTGACACTGTAGATATAATAAAATGAATCTTCATTTCCTTGGATCATCCTGCTTTTCAATAGGACTTTTAAATAATAATATTATTTGCAATATTATTTAATTGATGAGTTTTTTTCTTGGTTAAGTGTTAAATAAAGTTTTTTAAAAGTTGCACCATCTTGAAAATGGTTTTTCATTACCTTTAAAGTACTGACCTTATTTTGCAAATTCATCACTTCATTTTCAGGGGTTTTTAAGGAATATAAAAAGGCATTTTTAAATGCAAATATTTCAAAAAAAAATCGACTAAATTTAAAACTGATGCCGTGGTGTAAAGGCTGTCACTTCGTAATCTTAATAACGAGAGTGGTTATTTAAGTAGGTTTAGCGACAACTTTTTAATTAATTATTACAGTGAGTGACCACAAACACCTTATTTTTTATTTATCTGGGCAAAAAACAAATTATTTAAAACAAGTTGCATATTTAATTTTATCTAAACTATAAGGCTTAGCTCATTCAAAGTTTTGTCATAATCTATATTACTTTCTATTACCTGTAAGAAGAAAATAAAAAAATAGAGTTGTGATTAAAATTAGGAAAAAAAAACTGTAGGTAACAAAACCTTAAATGTACTAAGCCTTGCAATAAGATTACAACATTGAGATAATATTTTAGAGAATGTCACGTTTTGCCAGAAATGTAGAAAAGCTTTTTCAAAGTACCATGGGTTATGGGCACATCAAAGATATTACTGCGGAAAACAGCCAACCTATAAATGCGCTTTTATGAATTGTAAATACAAAGGTTATACAAATTCAAATTTGCAAAGTCACATAAGAAATCGTCATATTCTGAACGTTAATACCTATTCAAATACTATTTAACTACCTAGACTGTACTATCATAATACAGTAAATATCGGTTATAACTACATTGAACGGACCGCTAAATTTCGGGCGTTATAACTGGGGTCGTTATAGAGAAAAAAGGTAAGAAAACGGGTTATATAGAGGGTGTCCCATAACTTAGGGGTCATAGGCCAACAGGTGATAGAGCAGGTCATGTCTGATAAAAAATTTCCTATAATACATGGGTCAAAACTCTTTCTTTGTCGAGATACAGAGCATCAAAATTGGCGATTTTTTAAACTTTTTTGACAATAACTTTTTAAAAAACGCAGTAAAAATATAAAATTGGTTAAAGTCGTGTATTAGAACAAACGCAATAAATCAAAGTAAAAATAATTTTAAAAAAATTAATCGGTCAATTTTTTTCAGCAAAAAGTTATTTTTTTGGTATAAATTTTTATGAATGTAATATTTAACTTGTAATTTTATCATAAAAAAGAATACCACATTTTTGAATTACAATTAGATGAGTGTTTAGCTGGCTGTGACAGCTTTCTTTTTTCTAAAACGCTTTTCCCCCCGCTCCTCTAACTTTAAAAATCCTATATCTTAAAAACAGATGTGTGTTGACCCCCATGTTATATAAACTTTTTTCTCGGCAATAACCTCCTCTATCACCTGCTGCACTATGGGTTGGGGACAATTCGTCGCGGCCGATTCGCCGCAGCCGATTCGCCGCGGGACAATTCGCCGCCGGCCGATTCGCCGCGGGGCAATTCGCCGCGAGATTTTTTATTTTATGCTTTTATTATTGGCAATTGTTTAAACAGTTTTATTTAGCTTGACTTTATATAATATATTTGTTTATTTGTTTGATCATAACTTTTTTGAAAGTTTTCCAACTAGGTATTTGGGGTTAGTATACAATTCAACAATTTTTTTTATTAGAAAAATAAATAAAATGGCGGATCCAAAATGGCGGATTTTCCAATTTATGAACCGATATGCGTCAAACTCGGAACTTTGGGGTGTTTCAAGTCGCTAATTATGATTTCTAACTTAAACTTAAAAAAAAAACAAATGGCGGATCCGAAATGGCGGATTTTCCCATTTATGAACCAATATGCATTAAATTTGGAATTTTGGGGTGTTTTAGGTTCCTGATTATGATTTCTATCTTAAACATTAAAAAAATCAAAATGGCGGTTCCACAATGGCGCACTTTCTCATTTATAAACCGATTTGCCTCAAACTTTATAAACAAGAAAGTGTGCCATTGTGGAACTAACATTTTAATTTTTTTTAATTTAAGTCAAAAATTGTTTTAAGTTACCTTAAGCGCCGCAATGTTTCAAGTTTGAGGCAAATCGGTTTATAAATAAGAAAGTGCGCCATTGTGGAACCGCCATTTTGATTTTTTAAAATTAGGTTAAAAATTATAATCAGCGACCTGAATGATCTCAAAGTTCAGAGTTTGATGCAAATCGGTTCATTAATAGGAAAATCCGCCATTTTATTTATTTTTCTAATAAAGAAAATGTTGAATTGTATTATACTAACCACCAAATAAAAGTTTGAAAAAGTTATGATCAAACAAATATATTATATGAAGTCAAGCAAAATAAAACTGTTTAAATAATTGCCAATGGTGTAATATCATAAAACAAAAAATCTCGCGGCGAATCGGCCGGCGGCGAATTGTCCCGCGGCAAATCGGCCGCGGCGAATCGGCCGCGGCGAATCGCCCGCTGCAAATCGGCCGCGGCGAATCGGCGTCGGGACCTTAATAGGTCGTTGCTATAACCGATATGTCGTAATAACCGATATCGTTTTAAGCGCTATTCACTGTGTACAAGTAAATTTACCCTCGGGTGGCCAAAATCTTGTCGGGCATTGTTCATCATGATTTCGGTCGCTAATGTCAGTTTTTCTATATAATTTTGTGTGACGGTACTAGTTTTAAATTTATCTGAAAGTATAATTTCCTTGTTAATATTTTTTAATTAGGTTGATATAAAAGTTAATAAATACATTTGGTCATATTTTTGTTCAAACTTAAGCTAGTATATAAATATATAATATAATACCATTTAATTTAGCAATTGTTTTTCCTTTACATAGTTTTTGGACTTTAGTTTAATCATAGTGGTATGTATTACTTTACTGCTTTTCTTTAATTTATAACCAACCCTATCCATTATCATTAGTATTAATAAAACGATTAGTTTTTAAAATTCGTAAACATCTATTACAGTCAGAGTCTTATGTCCAGTTTACTCAAGACTTAATTTGCACTATCAACTTCATAAAGCCTCGCCCAAACCAAAAAATAAATGTTGCAAGCAACAAAATTCTGTTGTTCATTCGCCCACATACAAGAAAAACATAATGTCTCCGGCAAATGTTGCTAGGTTTAAATGAACCTTAAAGCCGCCCAAATAATGCTGCCTATCATTAGTTTCGTTCCATCATCGCGTGCGACAGTCATAAAACGGTACGAAAAATCCTTTTTGCGTTCCAGGTCGACGTTGTACTGTTATCGGACAGTCAGTTTTCCGTTCCATCAAGCCACTTAAACTGGTTTCGGACTCCTCTGAAATACAAGGATTAGAAGGCGCGGAGAAGTTGTGTGTAAAACACACACATTTCTAGTTTACATCACCTGAGATAAAAATATACCATAAAATTATATTAAATTTACATTTATCTAAGAAAATTCAAAAAACAGTGAATAACCCAAAAAATTAAAATTTTTGTCAAAATAAATTAAGTTTCACATGAAAAAATGCCGGGTAAGTAATATTTTTTAAATTTCCAAAAAAAAATTGTGCAATATCCGCAGCATTATTACTACGGGACTGCGGATCGTGTAGGTATACTACATGAAAAAAGCTATACTGACCATTAGAAAAAGAAAAACTAGTTTAGCAGGTGATTGGATAGGCATAGAAACATAATTATTTACCCTGATCGCAGCAAATCCCGGTGACCTGTGAACCAAAAGTTAAAATGGGAGGGATAACACCGGATGTAAAATTTTACACCAGATTTGGCGGAAGAACAAACGACTTCGCTTTGAGTCGTCGACATTAAGGTCATTAACTATATATACCAAAGTAGAAGCTACAAAATGTGATTTTTCTAACTTCCTAGAAGTATCACGATCTCTATTTCCTAAAAATGAATAAAATTACAAAAACTTTGTTTATATTAAGGTTTTCTATAATATGTCGGTAATATCACAAATATTTTGTAAAAATCAAATTACAAAATACAAATAAGTAAATATATAAATTTCACATAAATCTTGTGATATTAGAAAAAATAAATATTTTTTTACAAGTTTCGCCCAAAAATATGTGCTAATGCAAGTTCGTTTTAATTTTTTGTAAATTTAGTTTATTAGGCAGTGTGTAGTGGTTTCTAGTTTGTGAATATAAATTAAATTATTGTAATTTTATCTGCATTTTAAAGAATTAAAATAAAACATATATTATGATAATCCTATGTAATTGTGTAATCCTTTCTGTGTGCACCTTTAATTTCGTGCTCTCGAATTTATACGTTGCCTTCAATCTATCTTTACGCGAGACGATAAACCTACCCTTTCTTTTAGTTACGTGACTTTGAATTTAACTCTCTCGCATATGATCACATGCCTGAAGTAAATCGATCACGACCTCAACAACATTCGGTTTTTCGACAGTTATTTGGTCGTTCCATCTAACCAAAATCGTTTTACAACAGTTCACGTACTGTATTGCGTGCGCTTTGGGATTTTTCGGACGGCCTGATGGAACAGACCCATTGTTATTTACACGAGGAGTCGTATAGGCTTCCAAGCCGCTCAGCACTTGTACCTACAAGATATTTTGTGCGTTACTCTTCGTCTGATTTTGCCTCCAAGATTTGCAAGCTTCTGCCGAAGGAAGCTATTTTCTTGGGAGTTAGTTGGCTCACTTCTTCAGATGTTCGGCTGTCTCTGACAAGCACGGATCTGGGCGAAAATGTGGGGGGAGAGGGGTAATAGTAGACGAAATAATTATTTGTACACGGTAAAAAAATTGTCTTAGATCAAAGCAGATTGCTTTGAAGTAAAATAATTTATGCTTTCCTATTCACCAAGAGAATATTTTCTTGATATAGCACCAAAAATGTCTTGCCTCTTTATTTTAATGTGAAATAGAAATTGTTTTATTATAAATTGGAACTGAATTAATCTAAGGCACCGTTTTCCTTGGATGCAAAATAGTACTTATATGAAGACAATTTGCTTTGTCACAAAATGGAGTATACTGAAACAAAACGATTAACGAAGAAAAATAAAGTCTCATTTCAAGAATAAACGCTGCGTTGACTAAAAAGAAATATTTAATTCAAAACAAATTGTTTAAGAAAAAAGTCAAAATTTTTTGCCGTGTAATATGACTTTTTTCTAGGGGGGGGGGGTAATTCGCCTATTTTCCCTTTAATCAATAACAAAAAGTGCATATTTTTTGTTCTAGGGGTTGGGGGGGGGGGTAATTATCACGTTTCCCCCCCTAAATCTGCGCTTGTCTCTGATGCGCTACTGTAGAATCTACAGTTGTCATCGTTGGCCTTACCTGTTGCCTTTAGGTGATATTTGACAAAGCAGTGTCCGGTAAGCAGTCCGACCACTAGTCATAAGTTGTTCCTGTTCATTTCTAGAAGTTGTTTAGACTTGTTTGCTGATAAGTGTATAAACCGTTTTGCTTGTCTTTTCCCGGAGTTTATCCCGAGTAAGACAGCAACTGGTTCATTTTTCAATCTTTCAGTTCTTTTATGTAATGGTTTCCATTAGTCCACAGAAGCGCTCTGGTCTACAAAAGGGAGTAGACGCCCCTTTCTTTGCGAGGATGTCTGCTTCCTCATGTTCTTCAATGCTCTGATGTCCTCGGACCCCCCACATCAGTGTAATTTTGTTGTTTTGAGCTGATTGTTTTGAGGCCATTTTGTTGGATACAATAAGAAAGTTAACAGATTATAATATTGTTTGTTTGATATGTCAAAAGATCGGTAGATTAGAACCAATTAGAAATCCTTGGTCAAAATGTTAGTTCCTAAATATAATAAAAAAGTTTACGGTTGGTTTGGTTTTGTATGGTTTGCATCAAATCAAAAGCGACATTTTATTTATTGGTTTTAAATTTTAATGATAAAAATTTACTTACTCGGTTTGATCAATAAACAACTTAATTTTGAGTAAGCAGATCTATATGTTTTTACATATTTTTCTTTTAACCATTACCAGTAATATTATTAATATTATTAAATAGCCTTTTATTTAGGCAAATAATTTACTTACGCTTTTTTCTTTAATAAACTTTTTTCTATTTCCTTGCTTTATTTTGCCAGTGCTCTATCTAGCTATGAAGTTCATAATTTTGTTATATTACTTTACCATTTACTTAGGTATGTTTTATGCTTTTATTGTGTATTATTCATCACGATATTATAATATTATATACATATTGCTTGCTTAAGCTTTAGGTATGTTTTTAAATTATTCTTTTGCTTTTAGCAAGGTACATATGCGGAAAATGTGGAAAAGTGTATACAAACAAAAAATCCTTATATGCCCATGGATATTATGACTGTGGAAAACCGCTAGATTTTGATTGTCATATTTGTTTAAGACAGTTTCGAAGAAAATCTGCTTTAACAAGGCATTTTATGGTTCATATGAAATAAACAGAATCAGATTAAGTTAATAATTTTCTATATACTTATATTTAATTATGATCTGATTTAAAAGTTGTTAAAAAAAAACTGTAATCGAAACTCAAACCTGGCTTTTAATTATTTTGCGGTTTAATAGTAGTTTTCATAACAAGCATGTTATGATGGTCATTTCACGCCGAGATAAATGTTAAAACGCTAGCCGAAGGCGAGTTAGTTCATGAGTCCGAGTTTCAACAAACAAATTGCAACAGACTGCTTGTTTTTTTTGCCTTAAGCACCTAGTGGTGAAATAAAATAAATCGACTCTTTGTTTGAAACTCGTAGACAATGATTGAGTAGAAATAAAATTTCGTACTTCCATTGTAATTATTTTTTGAGACAGCGATGTACAATGCCTGGTGTGGTATTGTACATGTTTGATTGAACCATGCGAAGGGTGTAGTCAGGTCCCACTTTTGTCCGTATGATCCGTATTTTAATGCGAATAAAATTTTTATTTTCCGTGATGCTGCAGACAGCGGATTATGCTTGGTCAAATGATCACAGGATTCAGTGGCCAGAAGCTAAAGTTTTGCATAATTGGCGAAAACGAAAGTTTATTGAAGCTGCGTTTATAATGCAGAATAAAGTTTTCAGTCAACCAAGCACGGACGTACCGAACATATGGAAACCACTCCTTAAGGAAAACAGGCGCCTTAGGATTAAAAAGGGGGGCGAGCCGTCACACCGCACTGCACATCAAGTAGTATAAGTAGTATAGTCGGCAATTACGGTTATTTGGAAAATTTCGGGTATTTGGGCAATTGTGCCTATTTTGTTAATTTTGAATACCTAACTTGCTCTAACCTTGGCCAATTTCGGCCATTTGGCCCATGTTGACAATATCGGCACTTTTGACCATTTCGGTAATTTTAACAATTTCAACCATTTGGCCTATTTTGGTAATTATCCAACTTTGATGATTAGGCCAATTTGGACCACTTGGTCAATTTTGCCATTTGGCCCATTTTGATAACTTAGCCAAATTCGGCCTTTTGGCGAATTTATAATATTTCAAAAACATTTTCCGAAATTTAGAAAACATTTTCCGAAATTTAGAGAACATTTCTCTAGTATTTCTCGAGTTTTTCTTAACATTTCTCGAGTTTTTGCAGACATTCCCGATTTTTTGCGAACATTTCCCGCGTTTTTCCGAACATTCTCCGAGGTTTCGCAAGTTTGACTTAAACTTAGAATTGACTTATGCTGAGACTTGGAATTGACTAATGCTTAAACTTGGGC